>CM034350.1:69614555-69947730 GCA_019925275.1 Mytilus edulis
TCAATAATGACAATTTTGACATTTACCGTTCAGGAGTTATGGTTCTTGAAAGATTGAAAAATGGTGTTTCCAGTCGTGTTCGTGCACTTTCTCATGAACCATTCAACCAAAGCTTTTGAAATTTGTATATGTTGTTACTGATGACGAAATAGAAGTCAAGTTTAATAATGACGATTTTGACTTTTACCGTTCAGGAGTTATGGTTCTTGAAAGATAGTGAAATGGCGTTTCCATTCACGTTGTTGCATTTACTCATGAACCGTTCAATCTAAGCTTTCAAATTTTAATATGTTGATACTGATGACAAAATGGAGTTCAAATTTGATATTGACGATTTTCACTTTCACCATTCATCAGTTATGGTTCTTGTGATATTGCCAGGACACAAATAAATGTTAATAAATCCGGTTTGCTGTCGTTATGACAGCCTCTTGTTTAATTGTGACTTAGATGAAAAGTTGTCTCATTGGCACGCATACCACATCTTACTACACATATTGAACCCATCATACGATGCCAGAAGCCTGGTATCTTATTGGCGTGGTTATTTGCTGTCGGCTATAGTTGTATTTCATATAGTTGTTGTTGTAAAAGTCCCGCCGTTTTTAGTTGGTTTTGTTAATTTAATCGTGTTTTTTCATAAACCCGAGACCTCTTTTAGCTATTTTTACGCAGCAAACTTACATAGTGTTTACATATGTATATCTCTTTCTTATTCGTTTGATAAAATTTACTGTTTGCAATAGCATGATTTAGTCTAAATAATAAGGATGTTCTTATCCCAAGCAAAAAACAACGCCGTATTTGGCACAACCTTTTTTAACTTTTGATCTTCAGTGCTGTACAAATTTGTACTTTTTTTCACTTTCGATCTTTTATATCTGGGCGTCACTGGAGAGTCTTGTGTGGACGAGGCGCGTTTTTGGCGTATTGAATTTTAAACCTGATGCTTTTTGTTATCTATTAATCATGTGTTTCTTTGTCTAATATGTTCTCCTATTTATTTGTATTGTAGTCCTGTAATATTATGTTGTCATTTCAATGTTATATTTAACTTTGCCATTAAAGTGCGAGGTTTGGCGTGCCACAAAACCAGGTTCAACCGACCATTTTATTCCCCTTTAAAAATGTCCTGTACCAAGTCAGGAAGATGGCCATTGTTATATTATTGTTCGTTTCTGTGTGTGTTGCATTTTAATGTTGTGTCGTTTGTTTTCTCTTATTTTTGAGATATAAAGATAAGACGTGGCACGGTACTTGTCTATCCCAAATTCATGTATTTGGTTTTGATGTTATATATGTTATTCTCGTGGTATTTTGTCTGATGCTTGGTCCGTTTCTGTGTGTGTGTTGCGTTTCGGTGTTGTGTCGTTGTTCTCCTCTTATATTTAAGAGGCCATGCCAATAAGCATAGAGCTTCATACTGTACAAACATGGAATGTTCAAAAATTAAGATTTTGTTTAAAGTGCTCTTAATTAATTTGTTATATTATAAAACACATGTTAGAGAAAAAAAAATCGATCACATCATTACATCTCGTATCTAAGGAAAATGTTTCCTTAGTTACGAGTCCAAAAAACGTACAAAAATTAGACAAAAATCAACACATTTGCAGGCTACGTAGAGCAAAAGTGGGACTAGGAGTGTGTATGTTGTTATCAGTGATAATGTTTTTGTAATACGTTGCTATGGCAACAGGAAAATGCAAAGGAATTTAAATTGGAAATATTAAGGAATACGACCTGATTTGTATCATATAAATAAAAATTTCCGGACTAACAGTCATATGATGTATTATGTAATCCTAATATTAAATATCTATACTGTTAATCAAAAAAATTAAATTGGGTACACTCTTAAGAGATTTTTTTTGCTGACGGTTTCGAAAATGCCTTTTTCCGATTTTTTTCTGGGTTTTCTGAAGTGTGCAAGATATGGGTTGAAGACTTGAGATGACCTGGCGTCACCCTACTGCTAATCTACTAACATTATTACACTGTTTTGTTTCATGATATAACTGTTTATAGATGGAAAATGACAATTATCAAGTACTGGGAACTAATAAAGGTGGATTCAGGGTTTGGAAAAAAGGGGGAGGGGGCCATTTAAAAAAAAAAAATTAAAATTGGTTTAAAATGTCTAAAATGTTTACCATATTAATGGGCATCTAAAATTCACAATTTTAACCCTTTTTTATTTCACCAACCATGGTTATGCCCCTCTTATGTAATACTAAGTCCTGAATTTCATAAATGATTTTGATTTTATTAATTATCAAGTTCATTCATTCCAACCTTTCCATTTACACAAATGATTTTTTTTTATATGTTCAACAGTTGATAACTTTACAGAGTTGGTCTGATAAGAATTCACTATAATTATTGATCTAACTTCTTTTTCTAATTAAAGCTACCACAACATCCTATTAAAATAACCTAAATGTTAATTATTTGCTTTATTTCAACTATGGTCAAGCATCTTTAATTCAAAACCTGTTGATTTTTCAAATCAGTCAATTTAAACGGTATTTGCTGGAAGTTTCTGAACCAATTTAGTGCGAATTTTACACTATTGTTCAAGACTAGTAGGGTTAAGCTTGTAAACAAATTACCCCCTCGCCTGACACATAAGGTAAGTGTCTGTCCCAATATTCAGGAGCATGTGATTCAATGGTAGTCATTTGGTTGAGTTAATGTCTCTTTGACATATACCCCATTTTCATACTCAATTTTCAAAGTCTGCCATAAATATCATTTCTTTGTGTATAGTTTAAAGGCCTAAATCATGCATGGGTTTTCTAATTTATTTGTTTTAAATATTTGTCCATGCTGCTGGTTTTTATCATTGTATGTAGCTTGCTATAGAGTATAGGGTTTGCTCAATGTAGAAGGTTGTAAGAAGACCAATAGTAGACACATCAGTTTTAGGTATTTTGTGAGTATTTGTCTTATTGGCAATTATACCATAACTCCTTATTTGAGTTCATCTGATACCCAAAAAAATCTGTCATTTTACTGACTCTTCTCTCATTTTATAACTGATATATATCCATGGAAAGAATATACCTAAAACTTTAACTTAAACTGCATTAATGTTGTATCTAATGAAATAGTATAAAGAGGGAGGGATAGAAGGGGTTGTCATTCCGAAATCCCTGACTTAAAAACACAAAATCCTGAGGTCCCAACTTTAATAACTTTAAATCCCAAAGGGTAAATCCCGCAATCCCGAGCTTAATTACTCCCGAACCCAAACTAGACCCAAAGTCCCTTTGAAGGTTCTATCTCCTCGGGTCCCCCCCCCCCCCCCCCATAAGGGACGGTTTTGAATACAATTATTGTTTGGTCAAATTTATTCCAATATCATACATTCTTTTCTATGCATGTGATGTCTCTAATTTCTGATGAATTAGCTCTTAAAAAACTCTCATTAAAATATATTTGCGAAGAATACAAACTTTATATTGCAGTTGTATCCCTTTTCATCAATGCCAACTCGATGGACCATTGATTAATTTTGCGGGACAAGGTAATGCAGAGATTGATCACCAAATAAATTACAAATATGAAGCGATTGTCAATCATTTATGGAGTCCCATGTAAATAAAATAGATGTTATCTTTTTGCTTGAGGTTTAATGTGATGCAGACCATTTTTGAAAAATCGTGCCGAATTTATACTCGTGCACACCTTTAAACAAAAAAAAGCTTCACCGATAGCAGCCTGATTGGACCGCTGAGGTAAAACACTAAACAGTTGGTGCATTTGTGGACACTATTGAAGTTTGATACAGTTTGAATGGATTGTGATCAAGTTTTTGACATAATATAGGTTTTTGACACATGATAAATGTGGCGAAAGATCTTATAAAATTTGAAATAGGCAAAATTATTACATTGTCATTTTAGGGCCTCTTATAGCTGACTATGCAAAATTTGCTTTGCTCATTGTTGAAGACCGTACAATGGCCTTTAGTTGTTAATTTCTGTGTCACTTTGGTCTCATGTGGAGAGCTGTGTCATTGGCAATCATACCACATCTTCTATTTTTTTTAACTTTTATATCAACTATTTTGTTTAACTTTCAATTATAAAGAAAAATATAAAGATTTCTTGCTATTGCAAAATACTTTGCGATCAGATATATTTTTTTACTTATTGCGCAATACTGTGGAATTGAACAGTTCTTGTTAATGCAACAACTTGTGCAATTGAAGATTTTCTGTTATTTGGCAATTTTACTATGACGAAATTATGTGCAATTGAAGATTTATTGTGCAATACTGTAAAATTGAAGTTTTTTGCTATTGCGCATTACTGTGTAATTGAAGATTCATTGATAGTGTCCAACATAATATTGTGATATTGCGCAATACTGTGCAATTGAATTATTTCTCAATATTGCACAGTACTATGCAATTGCAGATTCTTGACTATTACGCAAAACATATTATTTTTGTCGAGCCTTCGACTTTTTCGAAAAAGCGAGACTAAGAGATCCTACATTCCGTCGTCGTCGTCGGCGGCGGCGTCCACAATTATTCACTCTGTGGTTAAAGTTTTTGAAATTTTAATTATTTACTTAAACTGTCCTAGATTACTACCAAACATGGACAGAAGCTTTGTTATAATCATAAGATAGTATGCAGAAGTAAATTTTGTAAAAATAGAATTCCATTTTTACCGTATTTTACTTATAAATGGACTTAGTTTTTCTGACTGAAACATTATATTCACTCTGTGGTTTTTTTAAATTTTAATAACTTTCTTAAACTGTACTGGATTACTACCAAACATGGGCAGAAGCTTATTTATGATTATAAGATAGTATGCAGAAGTAATTTTTGTTAAAATAAAATTCCATTTTTTTCCGTAATTTACTTTTAAATGGAATTAGATTAATTTTCTGCCACATTCACTCTGTGGTTAAATTTTCAAAAAATTAATAACTTTCTGATACTATTTTTAATTTGTACCAAACTTTAATAGACAGAAGCTTGTTTATGACCAAAAGCTAGTATCTAGAAGGAAATTTTGTTAATATTTTGTACCTGTGTATCTGTATTCACTTATAAACGGACTTAGTTTTTCTTTCAGTTAACATTACATACCATTTGCAGTTAAAGTTTTTAAAACATTTATTAGATTCATAAACTATCCTGGTTTTTTACAAAACTTGAACAGAAGCTCCTTACAATCAAAAGATAGTATCAAGAGGAATACTTTTATTGATTTTTTTCCTCATTTTTGTTGAGCCTGCAATTTTCAGCAAAAGTAGGCGAGACACTGGGTTCTGTTGAACCCTTACGATTTTTTTATATATAAATCAGAAATGATCAACGGGAAAAAACAAAACAAATATGACCCCCCCCCCTAAACCCTTCTATGAGTTATAACCCCTAAACTTCTATTTATAGTATAGTGCCTTGTGCTTGAATAACAGAGATATCCAATCAATTAAATAAAAGTAATTGTCATACCAATATACGACGCCAAGAAATGTTAGCGGTCCTTTAAAAACTAATAAGCAACGTTGACTGATTCAATAAGGAAGAGCGCACAAGTTTGAAAGTCGTGCGAAATATTTTGAAAAGTTATGCACACAAATTTTTGAAACTTATCCGCACAATTTGAATTTGTTCACATGACGTTCGAAGTCATGCACATGCTTTGAAAAGTCGTGTACACCGATTTTAAAGTCAAGCACACGATTTTTCAAACTGGTGCGCACCTGATTAAATCTACAGCAAACAAAATATTTATAGTTACATGGCACCTACAGAGCTCTGTAAAGATTCAATCCCAAAAGTTTAAAGCAAAAGATAAAAAGATCAAACTTTTAATATTCTCTTTAATTTCTATTTGAAATGACAACCCTACAATGAAGTCAATTGTGCATTTTTGTTGACAATCTTATCTGACAGAGGGAGGTAGCATTCAAGTCATTATTTAAAGCCTGAAATTGCGGAAAAAAAACATAAAAGTAAAATTATTCAAGTCTATCAAAAGTATGATAACTTTATTGATAAATCAACTGGCTATTAGACATTGAAATTTAGACCAATTTGGTTTTATCTGGCCCAGATGTTTTGCAGAAGCTATTTTTTTTTAAATACAAAATTTACTAAAAGAGTTGAAAAGGCCAATAACTCTTTATGGGTCAATGACAATTTTGATCATGGTGACTTATTTGTAGAAACTGCATGTACCTTGCTACACATTTGCCATTTTTGGTTTTTATTTATCAATAATAATATTAGCAATTCAGCGACAGTAAATTAATTCAACATCGGTTTGTCTATGTAATTTGAAAGGCCATATATCTTGGGTCAATTTTGGTTATGTTGACTTATCTTAAAATCTTACTTGTATCATGACTTTATTTTCGAATGCAGAGGGCCGAAAATATTTATAGTCACCCTCTCCTTTAGTATAGAAAAATCAAATAGTAGTGTTTTTAGGGCATACAATACAGTTTTGATCCCATATTGAAATTTAGATGAAATTTGCATCTTTATTAATACCAGTCCTGATTAAATCAAATATGTAATAAAATATATAAACCTTCATGTGCTACTTTTTGAGTAAAATGAGATCGAAATTTCAGATGTTTGCACACAATTTGGATTTGCGGAGTTAATTTTCCATTCAAAGAAAAACATTACTTTTTTTTATATTTTAAATGATAAAAACAAGCTGTTTTTCATTAAATTATCTGTAATTTCTGTTTTATAAAAAAAATCTTTAAATTCATGAATTCTTTTTTAAATAAATCATATTTATCAAATATTCATGAATGTAGAAAAAACGATTTTTTTCCTAATTATTTATTAGATTAAAAAAATGCATTATTATTGACACTTTCTTGAAACTTGATATAAATAATCTTCATACATATAAAACAAACGTTATTAGTTTGAATGATAAAAATCAGTCAAATTATACATCTTTTTCCGATATGTCCCAGATTGACGTCGCGAAAACAATATTTTACGTTTTCAGCGTCAAATAAATGTTACCTCTCCTGTAACTATATCGTATGCCATTACACTTGGACCTTGGTCCAGTCACAACTTCTCACAAGAACATATGCAATTATTCGCTTATTTCTGTTTCGAAGAAAGATCGGAAGCATTATATCATCGTCCAAAGTTGATTCTTGTTGAATTATCAAGAAATAATATAATTTAATTACGGGTGCCACATGTGGAGCAGGATCAGCATTCTCTTCTGGAGCACCTGAGATCACCCGAAAGTTTTTGTGGGGTTATGGTTGCTTAATCTTTAATTTCTGTAAACTATTGCCTGTTTGTCCTTTTCGTTTTAAGCCATGGCATCGTTAGTTTATTTTTGATTATGAGTTTGAATGTTCCTCTGGTATATTTCGTCCCTCTTTTACACTACTTATGCTGGTTGCTATGCAATAAATAGTGTTACATAAGATATTTTTTTTTTAATAAAAGATCATTATGCACATGATGCATTTTTGATCTTTTATGTTAGTTTAGTTTTTATCAGGTATTTATACTTTTAAAGTGTGCTTGTTATCTATAATATTGAAAACAACACGTTATTAATTTCTTGCGTCCGAAGCGCTTTTCTGGATTTACCTTCATCAGGAACGCTCAAAGCCAAACATTTAAAATCCGAAGATGTATAAGTACCGAAACCGTTGAAGAGCTGTATGTTAAAAAATACCTAAAATAATTAGCCAAATTCATCTAAAGCCAACTTTGCCTGAGGGAGTTGAAACCTTAGTTTCTTAATCATTTATAAATTTATAAACGGACAATTTTAGTTAAGTTTGTTAAATCATGTCAGTACCGAAATACTGACTACCGAGCTGATGATACCCTCGGGGACTGATAGTCCACCAGCAGAGGTATCGACCCAGGGATGTAAAATATTGAAAACAACACGTTATTAATTTCTTGCGTCCGAAGCGCTTTTCTGGATTTACCTTCATCAGGAACCCTCAAAGCCAAACATTTAAAATCCGAAGATGTATAAGTACCGAAACCGTTGAAGAGCTGTATGTAAAAAAATACCTAAAATAATTAGCAAAATTCATCTAAAGCCAACTTTGCCTGAGGGAGTTGAAACCTTAGTTTCTTAATAATTTATAAATTTATAAACGGACAATTTTAGTTAAGTTTGTTAAATCATGTCAGTACCGAAATACTGACTACCGAGCTGATGATACCCTCGGGGACTGATAGTCCACCAGCAGAGGTATCGACCCAGGGATGTAAAATATTGAAAACAACACGTTATTAATTTCTTGCGTCCGAAGCGCTTTTCTGGATTTACCTTCATCAGGAACGCTCAAAGCCAAACATTTAAAATCCGAAGATGTAGTAGTACCGAAACCGTTGAAGAGCTGTATGTTAAAAAAATACCTAAAGTAATTAGCCAAATTCATCTAAAGCCAACTTTGCCTGAGGGAGTTGAAACCTTAGTTTCTTAATCATTTATAAATTTATAAACGGACAATTTTAGTTAAGTTTGTTAAATCATGTCAGTACCGAAATACTGACTACCGAGCTGATGATACCCTCGGGGACTGATAGTCCACCAGCAGAGGTATCGACCCAGTGATGTAAAATATTGAAAACAACACGTTATTAATTTCTTGCGTCCGAAGCGCTTTTCTGGATTTACTTTCATCATGAACGCTCAAGCCAAACATTTAAAATCCGAAGATGTATAAGTACCGAAACCGTTGAAGAGCTGTATGTCAAAAAATACCTAAAATAATTAGCCAAATTCATCTAAAGCCAACTTTGCCTGAGGGAGTTGAAACCTTAGTTTCTTAATAATTTATAAATTTATAAACGGACAATTTAAGTTAAGTTTGTTAAATCATGTCAGTACCGAAATACTGACTACCGAGCTGATGATACCCTCGGGGACTGATAGTCCACCAGCAGAGGTATCGACCCAGTGATGTAAAATATTGAAAACAACACGTTATTAATTTCTTGCGTCCGAAGCGCTTTTCTGGATTTACCTTCATCAGGAACGCTCAAAGCCAAACATTTAAAATCCGAAGATGTATAAGTACCGAAACCGTTGAAGAGCTGTATGTTAAAAAATACCTAAAATAATTAGCCAAATTCATCTAAAGCCAACTTTGCCTGAGGGAGTTGAAACCTTAGTTTCTTAATCATTTATAAATTTATAAACGGACAATTTTAGTTAAGTTTGTTAAATCATGTCAGTACCGAAATACTGACTACCGAGCTGATGATACCCTCGGGGACTGATAGTCCACCAGCAGAGGTATCGACCCAGTGATATAAAATATTGAAAACAACACGTTATTAATTTCTTGCGTCCGAAGCGCTTTTCTGGATTTACTTTCATCATGAACGCTCAAAGCCAAACATTTAAAATCCGAAGATGTATAAGTACCGAAACCGTTGAAGAGCTGTATGTCAAAAAATACCTAAAATAATTAGCCAAATTCATCTAAAGCCAACTTTGCCTGAGGGAGTTGAAACCTTAGTTTCTTAATAATTTATAAATTTATAAACGGACAATTTTAGTTAAGTTTGTTAAATCATGTCAGTACCGAAATACTGACTACCGAGCTGATGATACCCTCGGGGACTGATAGTCCACCAGCAGAGGTATCGACCCAGTGATGTAAAATATTGAAAACAACACGTTATTAATTTCTTGCGTCCGAAGCGCTTTTCTGGATTTACCTTCATCAGGAACGCTCCTGTTACCATAAAATGAGCGTGGGTATTTTCAAGTATCAGTTGGTTACTAGGCATTTATGTCATGAATATGTGTTGTTAAGGAGAGTTTCGCATCTCTTAACGCACAATTGGACTGTTTTTGTGTTTTATTTGGTCACCAGAAGGCTTCAAGTGACTTATTTTGTACATTTGTGAAAAAATCATCATTCAATATCTTCAGCCTCAATAGGTTGTTATGCAAAATAGATGGTTGCCATGGAAATTGTTTGCATATTTTTTACTCAATAGATTACACTTTTATGTGACACTTATTTTGTCAGTACAAATTAAATCATATGTGTATTTTTTTATGATAGTGACCCCTATTAGGTGACAAAATTTGTAGTTTTTGTACAAAATTGCTTCCGAAACAGCAAAATGTTGGGTAGCTGCCACCAATAAAAATTCAATAGTCTACCCAATTTTATTTTTTCTTTGAATTATATGATCGTCATTCATTTTTGTCAGTACCATATTTTATATTGTATACACCTGGATTTTTTACAATTTTGACCCAAAAATTGCGTATTTTTATATAAAATTTATAAACTTGAACCCTTTGATTTTCCTGTTACCAAAGCAACCATAAATAAACTTTTTTTTAAGAAAAGATTTTTTTAAGCTTATAGTTTTAAGGTTATATAATTAAAATATGTACTTGCAATAACCACTATTCTTTATTCTGATATTATATTTCATGTCGGAATATCCTGTTTTTTTACCTCAAACAGTGTCTCAGATTCACTAGTTTCTATGGTAACCATTATTCAACTGTCAAAAAAGGTTTTTTTCTTCACAAATGATCGTTATTGTTTGTCGTATGATCTTTCAAGACTAAAATGTTTATTTTAAGCAAGGTTTGATGATTTTTAATTTTTTTCACTTTCCACCTGAAGCTCTGTGCCTATTGCGTTTCCCTCGGTTTTAGTTTGTTACCCCGATTTTGTTTTTTGTCCATGGATTTATGAGTTTTGAACAGCGGTATACTACTGTTGCCTTTATTTATAGTGACGTGTAAATGTGAAAATAACTGACCAGAAAACCTAAAATATAGTTGTCTCATTGACAATCGTTTTCCATACTAGTTTCCTTTTTTAAATATAAAAAAACCTCTTGAACTGTCAGTTTTGCCACGCCTTTTTTTACATTAATGAAATATCAGCCGCAAGGCAATATAAAAACTTAATGAAATGCTTTCATACTATATAAAGAAATTCACTAACTAACCATATAAGTTGTAATGAAAAAGTTTTTTTTTTTTTGTATTTTTGCTTTTACGGTTGGCTTTCGAAATGTGTCTAAACAATTCCTTTCATAGGACCTTCCGTTTTGAATTGTCCTCGGAGTTCAGTATTTTTGTGATTTTACTTTTCCTGAAAGTCTTCAATATCTGCATTTATTTGATGTTTCTTTTTTACTCAAAATAATGATCAATGACTATCATAATGATTTGATTTTCTAATCTAAACTTTTTGTCGAGCCTTCGACTTTTGTCGAAAAAGCGAAACTAAGCGATCCTACATTCCGTCGTCGTCGGCGTCGTCGGCGGCGTCCACAAATATTCACTCTGTGGTTAAAGTTTTTGAAATTTTAATAACTTTATTAAACTATACTGGATTACTTCCAAACATAGACAGATACTTGTTTATGATCATAAGATAGTATCCAGAAGTAAATTTTATAAAAATAAAATTCTATTTTTTCCGTATTTAACTTATAAATGGACTTATTTTTTCTGCGGGGAAACATTACATTCACTCTGTGGTTAAAGTTTTTTTATATTTGATAACTTTCTTAAAGTATCCTGGGTTTGTACAGAAGCTTGTTTATGATGAAAAAATAATATACAGAAGTAAAATAAATCCTTTTTTTCCGTATTTTACTTTTAAATGGACTTAGATTTTCTGCCAGGAAACAACACATTCACTCTGTGATTAAATTTTTTAAAAAAAATAATAACTTTCTTATACTGCTTTTAATTTGTACCAAACTTAGACAGAAGCTTGTTTATGATCAAAAGCTAGTATTTAGAAGGATTTTTTTTAATATTTTGAACCTGTGTATCTGTATTTTTCTTATATATGTACTTAGTTTTTCTTCTAGTTAACATTGCATACAGTCTGCAATTAAAGTTTTTAAATATTTATTAGATCCATAAACTATCCTGGATTATTACCAAACTTGGACAGAAGCTTCTTACAATCAAAAGATAGTATCAAGAGGAAAATGTTTATTGATTTTTTTCCTCATGTTTGTTGAACCTGTGGTTTTCAGTTAAAGAAGACGAGACACTGGGTTCCACGGAACCCTTACAATTTCTTTTGTATTTTTGCGTGTTAACATGCCTTCTTCCAACGCTAGAAAGTTTATCTCATTTGAATCATATATCAGAATATTTTTTCGAATTCACTTCACATGACATAGTTACACCGTGAGCAAAATTTAAGAATTACACCCCAATTAATATACGAAAAAAAGCATTCAATTCTTAGTTGAAACAAACTAAATCAAAATCTCAAACGAATGGTTAACAGCTCTCACATGTGATCCAATTTGATGATCGTACTTTATACGATTAACACAAACCGATTGAAACAATATGGTTGAAACCACAATATGTCATATGTATACAAGATATATGGCATCTAGGTATTCAACCTTCTGCAATATATATCTTTATACATTAAGTTTATGCCGCCATTGACTTGTTAGAATAAATAGGTGTCACAATTAGAAGTCGAATAAAAATTGATCAATGTATTTGCGATAATCATCTTTACAAAATCATATCCACTAAACAAAATAGATAAATGGTAAAACGATAACATTATCATTTGAATGAATCGGAAACAGTATCTGTCTAAACTACAGTCCGTTTCATTTCTACAGAATAGTCAATCTCTTTGCAACTGAAAATCAGTCTTTTCATTAATTTGACTTGAATATAAAATAAGTTTTTTGAAATTATTCAAGATTGTATAATGCTGCACTACCATTCAAGTTACACAGAAGTAACATTTTTTTGTCTTTGTTGTAGTGTAGCGCAAATGGTCTGTCCAAACCGTCCGTTTTGGTAAGTAGTGTTTTACTTGCCTTCCCGTTATGCTGTATAACCGTTAGCAAATTCGAATCTTGATCAGCAATAAATAAATTTTGATAAACATCCACAGTGATACCCCTGGAATCGACTAACGATTCCACTTCATGTACCCATATTTCCTCACCTGCCATTGAGATACAATGTACAGTTTGATCACTGACGGTATAATAAATTCTATCAATGGTTGTTTCTAAGTATAATCCGCAGTTAACTGTTAATGTTTTTAGTACTTTTCCTGTAATATCTGTTATTACAATATTGCCTTCTGAACTGATAAACAGTTTATTGTCCTGGTATGATATTCCATAACAGTCTATATCAAATTTCACTTTCTTCTCAACAGTAGTGTTCTTCAAATTCAAAATCTCTAAAACATTTCTATTTCCATATGTGACAGCAATACGGTGTGTGTCCATAACTGTTAAATCAAACGGTGGATAAGAGCATGGTATGTCACGGATATGTTTACCGTTTTCACTATACTCCATTATTACCTCACTTCCACAGTAATCAGCAATCAACACATTACCATTTGGTAACATGGTGCATCCAGACAAATACGTCAGCGAACCTTTTGTATTTACTTCAAATTTCTTATTCAACTTTAAGTGGATGTTTTTAATGGTTCTCAATTCCTGCACTCGAAGTTGTATTTGCGCTTGATCTACTTTTGCTTCTTTAAACGGTAAACTAGTGATATTTTTCTTAACATGTATGTTGCCTAAATTATCTAATTCGTTCATTAAAGCAATGATAGAAGTGTTTAACTGTAAGTTCACTTCATAGTTCGATATAGACTTGATTCCTTCTTTGACAGATTTGACTTCTTTGAAGACTGTATTATCGATCTGACGCGTTCCAAGAAAAAGTTGAATATCGGATGCAAATGATTTCAATTGCGAAGTTTGCTCTTTCAGACTGTTTAAATTTCGTTTCGAATTTTTTAAACGGTTTAAAAGTTTGTTTAGTTCGGATTTACATTTAACATGTTGTGTTTCTAACTCAAAAAGAAGTTTTTCTTCTAGGTCGTCTAACTTTTTTCATTATTTTTGCGCGAGTATCATTGACTGCACTTTTTATGTTTGATTCTGACCGTCTAAATTCTTCAATGCTGAAACACGGTCGGTAATGAGTTGTTCGAGATTTTGTGGTGCTCTGGTTAAAGTGTCCTCTAAATCGGCCAGTGCAGTTGAACGTTTTGCATTTTCAGCAGCTTTATCTAAAGGCATGACATCAGAGCATGCCTTATGATGCGAAGGAACGCAACCCAAACAAACAGCAACATCATGTGTTTTACAATACAGCTCAAGTCGCTTGTCATGGTCTTTACAGGTAAGGTGGATGGAAATATGTTTTATCTGTCGGAATTCATCGGTGGATATTAGCTTGTGATTCCTTGTTGTTTTGATAGATTTGTGGACTGTTTCACAATCTGTACATAATCCCTCCTCACAGACAGTACACCACTTTTCTGCGTTTCTATTATTGTCAGCATAACCGCACGGACCACAAATAATCAAATCCGACATTATGGAGTACCTGTAAAGTCATATTTGATAGTATGAATATTAATGAAATTATTATAAATTATAAAACCAAGAATTGGCTCAATATTTATTTGATAAAGAAATTTGAATGTTTTTCCTCGTTTAAATTTCTTACCATTACACGTTTTAGATATATTTCATTTAAAGTGTACATGAAACTGAGACGGCTGTCCTGTATTTGGTACAAGACGGCTTAGCAAGGATTGTGGGAGAAAAAGCTATGACCTTTTCACTATGACCTTTTCACTATGACTTTACAACACTTCAAGGCAATTTTCAAAAGAATTAATGAGTCCGTCTATATTAACGTTTACTTTCAGATAGTAACAAATAATATATTCCTTTATTTGACAAGTTGAAAAAGATGGATCAAAACTGAACTTATATAACGGACAGGCTTAGGAAAAAAAATATATATGCATTTTCTTTCATATTAGCATGCATTTATTTGATGCCTTTTAATGCACAATTTAACATCTGACCTGTTAAATTTGTAATGTTTGAAGAAATGCTCTTTAAAAACCGTTCAAGGGATTTAATAACATTTATAATTTTGGAATATATGTTAAATGGTTGATAAATCTTTTACATTTATCATCTAAATGTTTCGATATTCAAATATTTACTTGGTTGTGTTGATTTTCAAATCTTAACGTTATAAGCAGTGGACAAAAGGAGAAGGCATAAATGATTGATTGATTTGTGTCGGTGTTACACTCAGGGGGCAAATATTTCATCCAAATGCAGTGCTTAACAAATTAACAACTTCCGGTTCTGCAAGGTAGCAGCCGGGATGAAAAACTTCCTGACTGCCAATAGAAATGGCGGGTCAGATAGGGGCAGAATAAATGACAATCCTACTGTGTTTATAGAGGACGTAAAATATAGTTGACAAGTGGTTTTTCTTTGTTCCGGGTACAATATATCCTGATCTTTTATATCTGGGCGTCACTGGTGAGTCTCGTGTGGACTAGACGCGTTTTTGGCGTATTGAATTTTAAACCTGATGCTTTTTGTTATCTATTAATCATGCTTTTCTTTGTCTAATATGTTCTGCTTTTTATTTGTATTGTAGTCCTGTAATATTTTGTTTTCATTTCAATGTTATATTTAACTGTGCCATTAAAGTGCGAGGTTTGGCATACCATAAAACCAGGTTCAACCCACCACTTTTATTCCCCTTTAAAAGTGTCCTGTACCAAGTCAGGAAGATGGCCATTGTTATAATATTGTTCGTTTCTGTGTGTGTGTTGCATTTTAACGTTGAGTCGTTTGTGTTTTCTCTTATTTTTGAGATAAGACGTGGCACGGTACTTGTCTATCCCTAATTCATATATTTGGTTTTGATGTTATATTTGTTATTCTCGTGGTGTTTTGTCTGTTGCTTGGTCCGTTTCGGTGTTGTGTCGTTGTTCTCCTCTTATATTTAATGCGTTTCCCTCGGTTTTAGTTTGTTACCCCGATTTTGTTTTTTGTCCATGGATTTATGAGTTTTGAACAGCGGTATACTACTGTTGCCTTTCTTTATCTGTTACTTGTATCACCTTTGCATATTTATACCAATGACAATAACAATGTCTGGAATATCTGAACTACACATAAATGTAATTTTTAAAAGAAAATAGGAAGAAGATGGTATCAATTTTAAGAAACACATTCATTTCTATTCAAATATAGATAGAAGTTTTATCATTAACAGAATGAATGATAAAAAATAATAGAATAAAGTTAAGCACAAATTGAAAAAATATATTCAGACCAAAGGATTGAATTTCTATTTTATTCTGACACAAAAACGGTAAGACTTTTAAGCAGGGGGACAAATGAAAAAAAAAGATGATGAAAAAGTAGAAGGCTTCTTGCTTATCTAAACAACATATTTCAGTCTTTTTTAGAACATATTCATCAATGTGTGAATACCTAGTTTACTTTTAAAGGATCTTGGGATCGTCTAGATTTTTTTTTAAACATTTCTCAATAACAAACATGTCCTTGATATTATTTGAGTACACTTGAAAATATAAAAGTCATTTGACTGTCACTAAAAAAGTTAGATAGATGTTAGATAGGGTTATCATACATTATGCAAACAATCTAAGTTTTACTGAAATAGGTTTTATACTTGAATAGGGTTTGCACTAACTGCTCAGACACATCGCATATAAGATTTCAAGTTCGTCTCACCATGGATTGAGAACATCGGTTTATAAATACAAACGAATTTGAAAAATTTCAAACAGAAACCCGACCAAAGCAGATAACAGCCGTAATCCTTATTTTAATAAAAGAGATTAAACAAAAATACTTCAATGTACCGCAGGACTTAAATCTATCTTATCACATTACTTCATACCAGTTAAAGTTTATGTTTGATTGATATTTACTATAAGAAGTAAGGAGAAGTTATGACTTTCTGTACATGTGATTCATCACACGTCATACACTGCAATGTTTTATTTTTTTTTATTTTTGTCTTTATTCTGTGATAACAGGTTTAACCAAAATAATGACCTTTGAAATGGGGAGGATTATTTCGGGTCTGGTGAAAATATATATAATCCATATGAAACAAAAAGAATACATTGTACCGTTTCGATTCAAATTATTGTTTTGTTACAAACTCGAAGTCACTTTTTTTTTGCTACCATAGTTTAATAAAAATTAACAAATTACCTTTAATTTTCTTGTCGACAGTATCTACGTCATTGTTATCAACAGCTTAATCTCATGATAAATCATGATAGTCACCTGAGTATTTAAAATGTTTTAAAATGAGGTAAATTTAAAAGATATCAAGACATAAAATTTAGAAGGCCGTTGCTCAGAATATATTTGCAAGTGTTCACAAACCTGTACAATATTGAGATTAGATTTATTGATATTCAAGAACAAAATTGATATTCCTTAACGGAACTTTATACAGACAGTAAACAAATCAACGGTACCAATTTTGTTGCACCAGATGCGCATTTCGACAAAACATGTCTCTTCAGTGATGCTCGTGGCCAAAATATTTGAAATCCAAAGCTTATATAAAAGATGAAGAGCTATAATCCTAAAGGTCCAAAAAGTATAGTCAAATAAGTGATAGGAATCAGAGCTTTGCATGAGGGAGATACATTCCTTAATTTATAATAATTTCTAATATTTTGTAACAGCAAATTTAAATAACACAAAAAATCCGTATGTTCATGCCAGTACCGAAGTACTGGCTACTGGGCTGGTGATACCCTCGGGGACTAATAGTCCACCAGCAGAGGCATCGACCCAGTGGTAGTAATCAAATCAACGGTACCAATTTTGTTGCACCAGATGCGCATTTCGACAAAACATGTCTCTTCAGTGATGCTCGTGGCCAAAATATTTGAAATCCAAAGCTTATATAAAAGATGAAGAGCTATAATCCTAAAGGTCCAAAAAGTATAGTCAAATTCGTGATAGGAATCAGAGCTTTGCATGAGGGAGATACATTACTTAACAACGAAATTATATTCCTTTACCTGTGTATTACATAACGTAATTTTTTTTAAAGTCGATGTTTTTTCTGATTTTTTTTTACATTTCACAGCGTTATAATACGTTTATTTTAATTGTTCATCCCTTATTTTCATTAACTTTGTAATTTCATTAACCAAAGGTCAAATTTATTCGTTCATTGTGTGTTAATTTTGTAAGACTTCGTTTTTTGATTGAGTTAAGCAATTCCAATTGATACTGTGGATTCATTTATTTTCGTGGGTACCAATTTTAGTGGTTTTAGGAAAGCTTACTTGTTACTGGATAATTAATTTCGTGGTTTTGCTGAAATGTGCATACCACCCTAAAGAAAATTTGCTTTTCATTGAACATTTAATTTTGTGGTTTACCTGTTCCCTAGAAATCCACGAAAATTGATATCCAACGAATAATAATGAATTCACAGTATTTAAAGTGTGTCTTTCTATGTTATGATGCTACTTTATTGTTTCAGATGAGGGAGAAAGTTTGGTACCATTAACATATTTAATCTCGCTGGAATTGTTTGCACCTGTCCTAAATCAGGAATCTGATTTCAGTTGTTGTCGTTTGTTTATGTGGTTCATACGTGTTTCTCGTATTACGGTTTTAATATAGATTAGACTGTTGGTTTTCCGGTTGAATAGGTTTTACACTTGTAATTTTTAGGGCCCATTAAAGCTTACTGCTCGGTGTGAGCCGAAGCTCCGTGTTTAGACCGTACCTTGATCAATAATGTTTTTAATTGTGACTTGGATGAAGAGTTGTCTCATGGGCACGTATACCACATCTTCTCACAAATGTTGAACCCATCAAATCTTATACGCCTGTACGATGCCAGAAGTCTGGTATTTAATTAGCGTCGTTCTTTGCTGTCTGCTGTAGTTGTTTTTCATATAGTTATTGTTGTAAAAGTCCCACCGTTTTGGGTTGTTTTTGTTAACTTAATTTAATCATGTTTTGTTCATAATCCCGAGACCTGCCATAGCTATCTTTACCGAACAAACTGGCATAGTTTTAACGGTGACGTGTAAATGTGAAAATCAATGACCAGACGTACTCCTAAAATATAGTTGTCTCATTGGCAATCGTTTTCCATTCAACTTTCCCTTCTTTTTTTTTTACATGTACATGTAACCAATCTTGATCTGTCAGTTTTGTCACGGCCTATTTACATTGTAGTAATAAAACAATAAAATATAAGTCGTAAGACAATGCAAAACTAAATGATATGCTTTCATACTATAGGAAGAAATTCAAGAACTAACAATATACGTCCTAATGAAAAAGTTTGTTTTCTGTATTTTTGCTTTTATGGTTGGCTTTCGAACTGTTTCTAAACAATCCCATTTTCTACATTTGAAAATGCCTGTACCAAGTCAGGAATATGACAGTTCTTGTCCATTCGTTTTTGATGCGTTTTGTTTTTTGATTTTGCCATGTGATTATGGACTTTCCAAATTGATTTTCCTCTGAGTTCAGTATTTTTGTGATTTTACTTTTTCATAGGGACTTTCCGTTTTGAATTTTCCTCGTAGTTCAGTATTTTTGTGATTTTACTTTTCCTGAGAGAAAACAGTATCTGCACTTACTTGATGTTTTTTTTTAACTCAAACTAATGATCAATGACTATCATAATGCTTCGATTTTCTATTCTGAACTTTTCATTTTTGAGTGGTTACATGCCTTCTACCAACGCAAAATAGTGTATCTCATTTGAATCATATATAAGAATACTTTTTTGAATTCACTTAAAGAAAGAAATAGTTACACCGTAAGCACAATTTTAGAATAACACCCCAAAGAATTTACAAAAAAAGCATTCAATTAATCTTAATTGAAACAAACTAAATCAAAAACTAATGCATTACAACAGTCATATGTTATCCAATTGGATGTTGTACTTAATAATCATAACAAAAAACAATTGAAATCAATATGGTTGAAACCACAATACCCTTGCTCGAAAAAAAAAATAGAGAACCGAAAAATATTGTCTTGAAACCTCACAAGCATATGTCACATGTATACAAGATATACGGCATCATAGTATTCAACCTTCTGCAATGTTTAACTTTATACAATAAGTTTATGCCGCCATTGGCGTGGTAGAATTAATTTATGTCACACTTGGAAGTCGAATAAAAAAAGATCAACGTGTTCGCATTAATCGTCTTTATAAAATCATATCCATCAAACAAAATAAATGAATTGTCAAACAATAGCATCCTCATTTAAATGAATCGGAAACATTATCTGTCTAAATTAAAGTCCATGTGATTTTTACAGAGTAGTTAATCTCTTTGCTTCTAACAGCAGTCTTTTAAAAAAAAAACACAAATATTGATTCATTACTTTTCTCTTTTCATGAAATTGACTTAGAATATGAAATAAGTTTTATACACTATGTCCACTAATCAAGATTGTATAATGATGCACTTTTTTTCTTGTTACATATAAGTAATACGTTTTTGTCTTTGCTGTAATGTAGAGCAGATGGTTTGTCCAGACCGTCCGATTCGGTAAGTAGTGTTTTACTTGCCTCTCCGTCATGCTGTATTATCGTTAGCAAATGAGACAATTCACCAGCAACAAACACATTTTGATGATCATCTACGGTGATGGCCCTCGGATCGACTAACGATTCCACTTCATGTACCCATATTTCTTCATCTGTCATTGAGATACAATGTACAGTACGATCTCTTTTGCCGGTATAATAGATTCTATCAATGGTTGTTTCTAAGTATGTTCCGCAGTTAACTCTTAATGTTTTTAGTACTTTTCCTGTAATATCTGTTATTACAATGCCCTCTGAACTGATAAATAGTTTATTGTCCTGATATGATATTCCATAACACTTATTATCAAATTTCACTTTCTTCTCGACAGTAGTGTTTTTCAAATTAAAAATCTCTAGATACTTTTCATATCCGTATGTGACAGCAATACGGTCAGTGTCAATGACTGTCAAATCAAACGGCGAGTTAGAGCATGGTATGTCACGGATATGTTTACCGTCTTCACTATACTCTGTTAGTACATTACTTCCCTGGTACATAGAAATTAGCACATTACCATTTGATAACATTGTGCATCCAGACAAATACGACATTAAACCTTTTGTATTTACTTCAAATCTCTTCTTCTCTTTCAAGCGGATCTTTTGAATGGTTCTCATTTTGGGCACTCGAAGTTGTATTTGAGCTTGATCTTCTTTTGCTTCTCTGAACGGTAAACCAGTGATATTTTTCTTAACATGTATGTTCCCTAGCTCATCTATTTCGTTCATTAACACAATGATAGAAGTGTGCAACTGTAAGTTGAGTTCATAGTTCGGTACAGACTTGATTCCATCTTTGACAGATTTTACTTCTTTGAAGACTGTTTTATTGATCTGACGCGTTCCAAGAAAAAGTTGAATATCGGATGCAAATGATTTCAATTGCGAAGTTTGCTCTTTCAGACTGTTTAAATTTCATTCTGAGTTTTTCAAACGGTTTAAAAGTTTGCTTAGTGCGGATTTACATTTACCATGTTGTGTTTCTAACTCAAAAAGAAGTTTTTGTTCTAAGTCGTCTATTTTTTTCATTATTTTTGCGCGAGTATCATTGACTGCATTTTTTATGGTTTGATTCTGACCGTCTAAATTCTCCAATGCTGAAGCACGGTCGTTAATGAGTTGTTGAAGATTTTGTAATGCTTTAGTTAAAGTGTCCTCTAAATCGGCCAGTGCAGTGGAACGTTTTGCATTTTCAGCAGCTTTTTCTAAAGGCATGACGTCAGAGCATGTCCTATGGTGCGAAGGAACGCAACCCAAACAAACAGCAACATCATGTGTTTTACAATACAGCTCAAGTCGCTTGTCATGGTCTTTACAGCTAAGGCTGATGGAAATATGTTTTATCTGTCGGAATTCATCGGTGGATATGAGCCTGTGATTTCTTGTTGTTTTGATAGATTTGTGGACTGTTTCACAATCTGTACATAATCCCTCCTCACAGACAGTACACCACTTCTCTGCGTTTCTATGATTGTCAGCATAACCACATGGACCACAAAGAATCAAATCCGACATTATGGAGTACCTGTAAAGTCATATTTGATAGTATGAATATTAATGAAATGTAACAATTATTAAAAATTATAAAACCAAGAATCGGCTCAATATTTATTTTATAAAGAAATTTGAATGTTTTTCCTCGTTTAAATTCCTCACCATTACACGTTTTATATATATTTCATTTAAAAAGTACATGAAACTGAGACGGTTGTCTTGTATTTGGTACAAGACGGCTTAGCAATGATTGTGGGAGAAAGAGCTATGACCTTTTCACTATGACTTTACAAGACTTCAAGGCAATTTTCAAAAGAATTAATGAGTCCGTCTGTATTAACGTTTACTTTCAGATAGTAACAAATAATATATTCCTTTATTTGACAAGTTGAAAAAGATGGATCAAAACTGAACTTATAGAACGGACAGGCTTAGGAAAATAAATATATATGTATTTTCATTCATATTAGCATGAATTTATGTTGATGCCTTTTAATGCACAATTAAACATCGGACCTGTTAAATTTGTAATGTTTTGAAGAAATGCTCTTTAAAAACCGTTCAAGGGGTTTAACAGCATTTATAATTTGGGAATATATATTAAATGGTTGATAAATCTTTGAAATTTGTCATCTAAATGTTTCGATATTCAAATATTTACTTGGTTGTGTTGATTATCAAATCTTAACGTTATAAGCAGTGGACGAAAGGAGAAGGCATAAATGATGGATTGATTTGTGTCGGTGTTACACTCAGGGAGCAAATATTTCATCCAAATGCAGTGCTTAACAAAATAAAACTTCCGGTTCTGCACGTTAGCAACCGGGATGAAAAACTTCTTGACTGCCAATAGAAATGGCTGGTCAGATAGGGACAGAATAAATGACAATCCTACTGTGTTTATAGATGACGTAAAGTTAAGTTGACAAGTGGTTTTCTTTGTTCCGGGTACAATCTATCATGTTCTGTTATTTAATTGTATTAGCTTTGCATATTTATACCAACGACAATAACAATGTCTGGAATATCTGAACTACAAATAGATTTTTAAAAGAAAATAGGAAGTAGATGGTATTAATTTTAAGAAACACATTCATTTCTATTCAAATATAGATAGAAGTTTTATCATTACCAGAATGTATGATAAAAATAATGGAATAAAGTTAAGCACAAATTGAAAAAAATATATTCAGACGAAAGAATTGAATTTCTATTTTATTCTGACACAAAAACGGTAAAACATTTAAGCAGGGGGACAAATGAAGAAAAAAAGATGATGAAAAAGTAGAAGGCGTCTTGCTTATATAAACAACATATTTCAGTCTTTTTTAGAACATATTCATCAAAGTGTGAATACCCAGTTTACTTTTAAAGGATCTTGGGATCGTCTAGATTTTTTAAAAACATTTCTCAATAACAAACATGACCTTGATATTATTTGAATACAATTGAAAATATAAATTTCATTTTTTTAATTAGAACACCCATCCACTCATAAATGTTAAAACAATAAGATTTATAACTGAAATGAGATGAGTGTTTGCTTGAAAACTCTGGACGAAAGAAAACAAATCAATAACTCAGGTTCTCTGCGATTGAGACCGACATGACAAGTATATATTCATTTGACTGTCACTTAAAAAGTTAGATAGATGTTAGATAGGGTTATCATACATTATGCAAACAATCTCTGAAGTCTTACTGAAATGGGTTTTATACTTGCATAGGGTTTGCACTAAACTGTTCAGACACATCGCATATAAGATTTCAAGTCTCACCATGGATTGAGAACATCGGTTTATAAATACGAATTTGAAAAATTTCCAACAGAAACCCAACCAAAGCAGATGACATCCGTAGTCCTTCTTTTAATAAAAGGGATTAAACAAAAATACTTCAATGTACCGCAGGACTAAAATATATCTTTTCACATTACTTCATACCAGTTAAAGTTTATGTTTGATTGATATTTACGATAAGAGATAAGGAGAAGTGATGACTTTCTGTACATTTCATTCATCACACGTCATACAATGCAATGTTTTATTATTCTTATTTGTGTCTTTATTCTGTGATAACAGGTTAAACCAAATAATGACCTTTGAAATGGGGAGGATTATTTCGGGTCTGGTGAAAATATATAAACTCAATATGAAACAAAAAGAATACATTGCATCGTTTCGATTCAAATTATTGTTTTGTTACAAAATCGAAGTCATTTGTTTTTGCTACCATAGTTTAATAAAAATTAATGAATTACCTTTAATTTTCTTGTCGACAGTATCTACGTCATTGTTATCAACAGGTTAATCTCGTGATAAATCATAATAGTCACCTGAGTATTTAAAATGTTTTAAAATGAGATAAATTTAAAAGATATAAAGACATATAATTAAAAATGGTAGCATAGATATATGACGGTTTATCCAAATGCCGTTGCTCAGAATATATTTGCAAGTGTTCACAAACCTGTACAAGTTTGAGATTAGATTTATTGATATTCAAGAAAAAACTTGATTTTATACAGACAGAAGAAGTATACTTTTAACAACGAACATATATTCCTTTACCTGTGTATAACATAACGTAATTTTTTTTCAAAGTAGATGTTTTTATCTGAATTTTGTGGACATTTCACAGCGTTATAATACTTTTATTTTAATTATTCATCAATTATTTTTATTAACTTTGTAATTTCATTGTATCAAAGATCAAATTTATTTATTCATTGTGTGTTAATTTGTAAGACTTCGTTTTTTGATTGAGTTCAGCACTTCCAATTGATACTGTGGATTCATTTATTTTCGTGGGTACCAATTTTAGTAGTTTAAGGAAAACTTACTTGTTCGTGGATAATTAATTTCGTGGATTTGCTGAAATCTGCATATCACCATAAAGAAAATATGCTATTCTTTGAACATTTAATTTTGTGGTTTACCTGTTCCAACGAAATCCACGAAAATTGATATCCAACTAATAATAATGAATTCACAGTATTCAAGGTGTGTCTTTCTATGTTAGGATGCTACTTTATTGTTTCAGATGAGGGAGAAGGTTTGGTACCATTTAAATATTTAATTTCGCTGTAATTGTTTGCACCTTTCCTAATTCAGGAATCTGATTTCAGTTGTTGTCGTTTGTTTATGGTAGCAATACACAGTTAGGTTAAAATTTAGTAAATACTGAATTTATCTATAACAGCGGGAAAAAATTTAGGCTTAATTCATGCTGAATTGTGGCTTTATACTTGCTAAAATAATAAATTTGATTTAGTCGCATGAAAAAATATAAAGCGTTCCCTTCTAAGGTTTCTACATAACGCGCAATCTTCTTTTCCAAGGGGTAGCCAATAAAGTATCAATTTATAACGGAACCAAGTCTTTGTGTCAAAATGTCTATATTGGTTGCTAAGGACAATAAACAACAAAACTAACATATATTGTCATACTAAAGGTTGTTTCTCCCTTAGAATTGTATCTATAACATAAATATCAAGTTTTGTGGTATGTTTGTCTAAAAAAAAAAAGCAATTATTTGCTTTGTCAAATGCCATAAGGTAGCAATACACAGTTAGGAAAAAAACTTTAAATTGACACTCATAATTTTTAAACACCCTCTTTCCCCTCCTGTCTAACAAAGAAGGCTTTATATGTGTGTTATGCATGTATATACTTTTAGAAAGAAAATCTTCCATAGATTTGATTTCTTATGGTCATAAGGGTGAAATATAATCCCTTTTGGGTGTAACCATGGCAACAATCTGCATTTCTTAGATACAAAATATAGCAAAAAAGGGGGGTGAACATGTCACAAAAGTCTCCAAAATTTGATCTCAAGGAAAATTTCAATGAATTACAGTGATACCTTTCCTGAATCCATAGGTTTATCTCTATCAAGTGGTCCCAAAAAAAGCATATGCTTTCCTGCTCGTTTTTCCATAAAATTGAATTGAAAAGATCGAGCGCAAAATCTTTGTTGATAAACTCTACAAAAATTTATGGACCTATGAACGGTACGGATAGGAAAATACGGACTGTCAATCATAGAAATGGCCTATAAAACATGTTAAAATCAATCTAAATGTTCATATAAACCCACTAAGAAGGCTATATTATTCTTCAATTATCTAAAAACCAATTTTATTGTACACAAACTTTCATATTTAAAAAATTCACAGGGGCCATAATGCGAAACTAAACTTCTAACTGTGTATTGCTACCTTAAGGATTAACATTTTTTTTCCCAATTCCACTTTAAATGGATTTCTGTTTTCTACTAGTTAAAACAAGCATTTTTGCCTGCTAGTTTTGAAAATCGGTTCAGAAATAAATATTTAATGAAGGTTAGCAGTTGACACTGAAATGCAACAAAAAAGTGATTTGATGAAACATGCCATGTCAAAGTGCATTTTCTCCTTTTTTAGTCAATTTTCTAAAACTATACCTTCTAACCTGTCTTTTCTTGTTTAAAAACTTAAATTAACCTTAACAGTAGACAACTTTTACAAGTTAAAGCTATTTTAAAGCTCTAGAGTGTCAATTTTGTTGTGTATGACCATACTAAAGCCTTGGTTAAAATTTAGTTAATACTGAATTTATTTATAACAGCGGGAAAAAATTTAGGCTTAATTCATGCTGAATTGTGACTTTATACTTGCTAAAATAATAAATTTGATTTAGTCGCATGAAAAAATATAAAGCGTTCCCTTCTAAGGTTTCTACATAACGCGCAATCTTCTTTTCCAAGGGGTAGCCAATAAAGTATCAATTTATAACGGAACCAAGTCTTTGTGTCAAAATGTCTATATTGGTTGCTAAGGACAATAAACAACAAAACTAACATATATTGTCATACTAAAGGTTGTTTCTCCCTTAGAATTGTATCTATAACATAAATATCAATAGTTTTGTGGTATGTTTGTCTAAAAAAAAAAGCAATTATTTGCTTTGTCAAATGCCATAAGGTAGCAATACACAGTTAGGAAAAAAAACTTTAAATTGACACTCATAATTTTTAAACACCCTCTTTCCCCTCCTGTCTAACAAAGAAGGCTTTATATGTGTGTTATGCATGTATATACTTTTAGAAAGAAAATCTTCCATAGATTTGATTTCTTATGGTCATAAGGGTGAAATATAATCCCTTTTGGGTGTAACCATGGCAACAATCTGCATTTCTTAGATACAAAATATAGCAAAAAAGGGGGGTGAACATGTCACAAAAGTCTCCAAAATTTGGTCTAAAGGAAAATTTCAATGAATTACAGTGATACCTTTCCTGAATCCATAGGTTTATCTCTATCAAGTGGTCCCAAAAAAATCATATGCTTTCCTGCTCGTTTTTCCATAATTGAATTGAAAAGATCGAGCGCAAAATCTTTGTTGATAAACACTACAAAATTTATGGACTATGAACGGTACGGATAGAAAATACGGACTGTCAATCATAGAATGGCCTATAAAACATGTTAAATCAATTAATGTTCATATAAACCCACTAAGAAGGCTATATTATTCTTCAATTATCTAAAAATCAATTTTATTGTACACAAACTTTCATATTTAAAAAATTCACAGGGGCCATAATGCGAAACTAAACTTCTAACTGTGTATTGCTACCTATAGGATTAACATTTTTTTTCCAATTCCACTTTAAATGGATTTCTGTTTTTACTAGTTAAAAAGCATTTTGCCTGCTAGTTTTGAAAATCGGTTCAGAAATAAATATTTAATGAAGGTTAGCAGTTGACACTGAAATGCAACAAAAAAGTGATTTGATGAAACATGCATGTCAAAGTGCATTTTCTCCTTTTTTAGTCAATTTTCTAAAACTATACCTTCTAATCCCTGTCTTTCTTGTTTAAAAACTTAAATTAACCTTAACTGTAGACAACTTTTAAGTTAAAGCTATTTTAAAGCTCTAGAGTGTCAATTTTGTTGTGTATGACCATACCAAAGCCTTGGTTAAAATTTAGTTAATTACTGAATTTATTTATAACAGCGGAAAAAATTTAGCTTAATTCATGCTGAATTGTGACTTTATACTTGCTAAAATAATAAATTTGATTTAGTCGCATGAAAAAATATAAAGCGTTCCCTTCTAAGGTTTCTACATAACGCGCAATCTTCTTTTCCAAGGGGTAGCCAATAAAGTATCAATTTATAACGGAACCAAGTCTTTGTGTCAAAATGTCTATATTGGTTGCAGAGGACAATAAACAACAAAACTAACATATATTGTCATACTAAAGGTTGTTTCTCCCTTAGAATTGTATCTATAACATAAATATCAATAGTTTTGTGGTATGTTTGTCTAAAAAAAAAGCAATTATTTGCTTTGTCAAATGCCATAAGGTAGCAATACACAGTTAGGAAAAAAACTTTAAATTGACACTCATAATTTTTAAACACCCTCTTTCCCCTCCTGTCTAACAAAGAAGGCTTTATATGTGTGTTATGCATGTATATACTTTTAGAAAGACAATCTTCCATAGATTTGATTTCTTATGGTCATAAGGGTAAAATATAATCCCTTTTGGGTGTAACCATGGCAACAATCTGCATTTCTTAGATACAAAATATAGCAAAAAAGGTGGGTGAACATGTCACAAAAGTCTCCAAAATTTGGTTTAAAGGAAAATTTCAATGAATTACAGTGATACCTTTCCTGAATCCATAGGTTTATCTCTATCAAGTGGTCCCAAAAAAATCATATGCTTTCCTGCTCGTTTTTCCATAAAATTGAATTGTTCATATAAAACATGTTAAAATCAATCTAAATGTTCATATAAACCCAATAAGAAGGCTATATTATTCTTCAATTATCTAAAAATCAATTTTATTGTACAAAAACTTTCATATTTAAAAAATTCACAGGGGCCATAATGCGAAACTAAACTTCTAACTGTGTATTGCTACCTATGTGGTTCATACGTGTTTCTCGTTTTCCGGTTTTAATATAGATTAGACTGTTAGTTTTCCGGTTGAAAAGGTTTTACACTTGTAATTTTTTAGGGCCCGTTAAAGCTTACTGTTCGATGTGAGCCGAAGCTCCGTGTTTAGACCGAACCTTGATCAATAATGTGTTTAACTGTGACATGGATGAAGAGTTGTTTCATGGGCACTTATACCACATCTTCCCACACATGTTGAACCCATCAAATCTTATACGCCTGTACGATGCCAGAAGTCTGGTATCTAATTAGCGTCGTTGTTTGCTGTCTTCATATAGTTGTTGTTGTAAAAGTCCCGCCGTTTTTGGTTGGTTTTTGTTAACTTAATTTAATCATGTTTTGTTCATAAACCCGAGACCTCCCATAGCTATCTTTACCGAACAATCTTGCATAGTTTTTACGGTGACGTGTAAATGTAAAAATCAATGACCAGTACTCCTAAAATATAGTTGTCTCATTGACAATCATTTTCCATACTAGTTTCCTTTTATTACATGTAACCAATCTTGAACTGCCAGTTTAGCCACGGCTTATTTACATAGTAGTAAAAATACAATAAAATATAAGCCGCAAGACAATGCAAAACTTAATTATATGCTTTCATACTATATGAAGAAATTCAAGAACTAACAATATACGTCCTAATGAAAAAGTTTGTTTTCTGTTTTTTGCTTTTATGGTTGGCTTTCGAAATGTTTCTAAAGAATCCCTTTCATAGGGACTTTCCGTTTTGAATTTTCCTCGTAGTTCAGTATTTTTGATTTTACTTTTCATAAAAGACAACAGTATCTGCACTTACTTGATGTTTCTTTTGAACTCAAATTAATGATCAATGACTATCATAATGCTTCGATTTTCTATTCTGAACTTTTCATTTTCCAGTGGTTACATGCCTTCTATCAACGCCAGATAGTGTATCTCATTTGAATCATATATCAGAATACTTTTTCGAATTCACTTTAAAGGAAGAAATATTTACACCGTAAGCACAATTTTAGAATAACACCCCAAAGAATTTACAAAACAAGAATGTGTCCTCAGTACACGAATGCCCCACTTGCACTATCATTTTTCATGTGCAGTGGACCGTGAAATTGGGATAAAAACTCTAATTTGGCATTAAAATTAGAAAGATCATATCATAGGGAACATGTGTACCAAGTTTGAAATCGATTGGACTTCAACTTCATCAAAAACTACCTTGACCAAAAATTTTAACCTGAAGCGGGACAGACGGACGAACGGACGGATGAACAAACGGACGGACGAACGGACGCACAGACCAGAAAACATATTGCCCCTTTACTATCGTAGGTGGGGCATAAAGAGCATTCAATTCATATGTTATCCCATTGGATGTTGTACTTAATAAGCAAAACAAAAACCAATTGAAATCAATATGGTTGAAACCACAATACCCTTGGTCGATTTTTTTTTTTTTAAGAGAACCAAAATATATTGTCTTGAAACTTCAGAAGCATATGTGTCATGTATACAAGATATACGGCATCTAGGTATGCAACCTTCTGTAATGTTTATCTTTATTCAATAAGTGTATGCCGCCATTGGCGTGTTAGAATTAATATGTGTCACACTTGGAAGTCGAATAAAAAATTATCAACGTGTTTGCATTAATCATCTTTATAAAATCATATCCATCAAACAAAATAAATGAACTGTCAAACGATAAATCCTCTTTTCAAGGAATCGAAAACATGATCTTTCTAAAATAAAGTCCGTGTGATTTTCACAGAGAAGTTAATCTCTTTGCTTCTAAAATCAGTCTTTTTTTTAAAACAAAAATATTGATTAATTACTTTTTTCTCTTTTCATGAATTTGACTTAGATTATGAAATATGTTTTAAACACTATGCCCACTATTCAAGATTGTATAATGCTGCACTTTTTTTCTTGTTACACAGAAGTAATACTTTTTTGTCTTTGCTGTAGTGTAGCGCATATGGTCTGTCCAGACCGTCCGTTTCGCTTAGTAGTAATTTACTTGCCTTTCCGTCATGCTGTATAACTGTTAGCGAATTCAAACATCCATCAGCAACATATACATTTTGATGATCATCCACAGTGATGCCCGTCGATTTGATCATGGATTCCACCTTATGAGCCCATATTTCCTCACCTGTCATTGAGATACAATGTACAGTATGATCTCTGTTGTCGGTGAAATAGATTCTATCAATGGTTGTTTCTAAGTATGATTCACAGCTAACTCTTAATGTTTTGAGTACTTTTCCTGTAATATCTGTAATTACAATGCCCCCTGAACTGATGAATAGTTTATTGTCCTGGTATGATATTCCATAACATTTATTATAAAGTTTCACGCTTTTCTTAACAGCAGTGTTCTTTAAATTCAAAACCTCTAGATTATCATTTCCGTATGTAACAGCAATACGGTCACTGTCTATAATTGTAAAATCAAACGGTGATCCAGAACAAGGTATGTCACGGATATGTTCACCGTCTTCACTATACTCCATTAGGACCCACCTTCCCCAGTAATCAGCAATCAACTCATTACCATGTGATAACATGCTGCATCCAGACAGCCACATTGTTAAACCTAATTTATTTACTTTAAATCTCTTCTTCAACTTCAAGCGGATGTTTTTAATGGTTCTCATTTCGGGCACTCGAAGTTGTATTTGGGCTTGATCTTCTTTTGCTTCTTTAAACGGTAAACTAGTGATATTTTTTTTAACATGTATGTTCCCTAGCTCATCTAATTCGTTCATTAAAGCAATGATAGAAGTGTGTAACTGTAAGTTGAGTTCATAGTTCGGTACAGACTTGATTCCTTCTTTGACAGATTTTACTTCTTTGAAGACTGTTTTATTGATCTGACGCGTTCCAAGAAAAAGTTGAACGTTTTGCATTTTTAGCAGCTTTATCTAAAGGCATGACGTCATAGCATGCCCTATGATTAGATGATATACAAACTAAACAAACTGCAACATCATGCGTTTTACAATACAGTTCTAGTCGTTTGTCATGGTCTTAACATGTGAGATTGATAGAAATATTTTTTATTTGCCGGAAGTCGTCGGTGGATATGAGCCTGTGATTCCTTGTTGTTTTTATAGATTTATGAACCTGTTCACAATCTGTACATAGTCCCTCCTCACAACATGTACACCACTTTTCTGTGTCTCTATGTTTGCCAGCATATCCACATGGACCACAAAGAAGCAAATTCGACATAATAGAGTACCTGTAAAGTCATTTTTGTTAGTATGAATAATAAATGTCCGGTGGGGTTCGTGTTGCTCAGTCTTTAGTTTTCTATATTGTTTCTGTGTACTTTTATTTGCCTTTTTCATTTTTAACCATGGCGTTTTCAGATTATTTTCGATTTATGAGTTTGACTGTTCCTCTGGTATCTTTCGTCCCTCTTTTGTTACGATTATCAAACATTATAAAAACAAAAAGTGGTTCAATTTGTATTTAATCATAAAATATGAACGACTTCCCTCATTTAAATTCCCTATCATTACACGTTTAATTAAATTTTGTATTCAAATTGTTCATGAAACGGAGATGATTGCCTTGTATTTCATACAACATGATTAAACTCAAGATAGCGGAAGAAAGAGGCAATACCTTTTCCCAATGAATTTACTCTATTTCAGAGCTATTTCTAAAATTGTTAAAGATAGGTCAGAACTGCTAATACAGAACGAACAAGCTAAACAAAATAAACAATTGTATGTGCCTTTTCTTTCAAATTAACAGAAATGCATGTACAATGCACAATGCACTAATTAACAAAAGACTTATTCATTTTGTAATGATTTGAAAAAAAGTATCCTTAAGCTGTTTATGGTGTTGATAAGTAATTAAATTTTTTAAATATGTATGTTAAATGCTTGTGACACGTTTTAGATTTATCATTTAAATTTTTCGATTTTGAAATTTTCACTAAGTGGCCCGGTATCAATTTTCGGTGTTGACATGAATATCAATAATGTGGTCATTTTTATAAATTTCCTGTTTACAAAACCTTGTTGTTTTTGTAAAACTAAGGATTTTCTTATCCCAGGCATAGATTACCTTAGCCGTATTTGGCACAACTTTTTGGAATTTTAGATCCTCAATGCTCTTCAACTTTGTACTTGTTTGGCTTTATAACTATTTTGATATGAGCGTCACTGATGAGTCTTATGTAGACGAAACGCGCGTCTGGCGTACTAAATTATAATCCTGGTACTTTTGATAACTATTAACACCACTGGGTCGATGCCACTGCTGGTGGACGTTTCGTCCCCGAGGGTATCACCAGCCCAGTATTCAACACTTCGGTGTTGACATGAATATCAATAATGTGGTCATTTTTGTAAATTTCCTGTTTACAAAACTTAGATTTTTTCGTAAAACTAAGGATTTTCTTATCCCAGGCATAGATTACCTTAGCCGTATTTGGCACAACTTTTTGGAATTTTGGATCCTCAATGCTCTTCAACTTTGTACTTGTTTGGTTTTGTAAATATTTTGATATGAGCTTCACTGATGAGTCTTATGAAGACGAAACGCGCGTCTGGCGTACTAAATTATAATCCTGGTACTTGTCCAGACTTCACTTTTAAATGAGTGAAAGACAGGAGAATAAATAAATTATTGTTTGTTTTTTATTAGTGTGACATTCAGGGGGCAATTGTTTTATTTATATGCAGTACTGGAACAATTTGACAACTTAAATAAGTTATGCGAGGTAGGTCGACCGCAATGAAGAACAGATGTTTTTGACGGCCACTTAAATATTTACGGGGTGGATCGGGGAAGACAATACGGAACCCCTACTATATTTATTGAATACGTTCAAATTGTTCAACTGGTCAGAAATTTGAACAAATTGTTCAGTCAAAATGTGAAAGTGCAAGGTGATAAATTAAAACATATTTACAATCATATAAGACTTTAATTCCGCTTTATTGATGTAGTTACTAAATCTGTCTATCAATCTGTAAAGTTATATTATAGCCATTACCATACTAAAGGTCAACTGTTTTATTTTGAATTGCTATAAAAATGCCAAACTAAGCTATTATATAGTTTTTCTTTTGAAAAGGATTTTATATTTATAAGAATCATATATCATTTAAAATAATACATCATATATTCAGTAAAATATGTGTGAAATAACAATATGCTATTGATAAGTTTCCTTGGGGAGATAACCTAAAATACTATTCTTTTGAATAAGACTTTTTGAAACAAAAATAAGATTATCTCCCCTTCTTACAAACATATTGCAATTTCACAAATATTTTACTGAATATGAAATGTTTTTATTCACATAATGTGTGATTCTTATGAAAATAGAATACTTTTCGAAAGAAAAACTATATAAAAGCTTAGTTTGGACATTTATATAGCAATTCAAAATAAAACAGTTGACCTTTAGTATGGTAATGGCTATAATATAACTATACAGATTGATAGACTGATATAGAAATTACATAAAATAGGCCTTTGTTTGAACATTCGGAACGTAGAAAAAAATCAATGCAGCCAGTTCTGCGAAGAGGACCGACTGGGTCAAGGCCAAATCTATTTGACTCTCACTTGGAAAGGAAAGTAAGTCAGATAAGTGTATACATTATGCAACCAATTGACCTCTGAAAGTCTTACGGAAACGGGTTTCATACGTGCAAAGAGCTTCTACCATACTAAAATAAAGTAAAAACACAAAAATACTGAACTCCGAGTAAAATTCAAAAAGGAAAGTCCAAAATCAAAAGGCAAAAATCAAAAGTCCAAACACATCAAACGAATGGATAACAACTGTCCTATTCCTGACTTGGTACAGGCATTTTCTAATGTAGAAATACTACTAAGACATCGCATATAACATCTCAATTTCTTCTCACCATGGGTTGAGAACATAAATGCATTAAACACTAATTTGGATAATTTCTTACTTTGATAATAATCGTATTCTTTTTTTATTGAAAGAAAATAACTAGAGATTAATTTTAATGCAATAGAAGACCATGATCAGTTTTATCACATTGCTCATGTATAAATCCAGATAAAGTATGTTAAACGGAAAATACCAAATACAGTAGCTCACAGATATGAACAGCTTGAGTTTTTAAATTAAAACATGTTTTTTTTTTATATTTACGATAAGAATTTAGGAGCAGTTATGACATTCTATGTATGTTGTCAATCATACATCATACTCTATGCGATTTTTCTTACTTTTGTTTTTTTAGCGTTGTCGTTTTTTGTTGCACTCCAGTGTTTCTGTTGTTTAGTTGTTTTTCTATTATAATTGATGAGTTTTCCTTGTTTTTAGTTCGTAACCCGGGATCATTTTTTCTTAATTGATTTATGACTTTCGAACAGCGGAATACTACTGTTGCCTTTATCAAACATTAACCTTTGAAATGGGGAGGTTAACCTTAAATTTAAAATTCTTTCGGATCTGATGAAAATGTATAAAAACCCATTATAAAACAAACAAAAATATCTTTTTTAACATACTGTTTCGATTCAAATATTATTTTTTTTAAATACTAGAAGCTCATTTTTGTTAAAATAAATTAATTACCTTTAATTTTTCTTACAACAGTATCTACGTTATTGTTATCAGCAGGTTAGTCTCGTGATAAATCATAATTGTCATCTGAGTATTTTAAAAGTTTTAAAATGAGATAAATTAAACGATATAAAGACATATAAATTAAAACGGTAACAAAATTATATGACATTTTTTCCAAATTCCGTTGCTAGGGATATATTTGCAAGTGTTCTCAAACATGTACAAGTTTTAGATTAGTTTTATTGATATTCAAGAAAAATTTCGTATTCCTAAACGGAACTTTATACAGACAGTAGAAAAAGTATACTTAACAACGAAATTATTTTCATTTACCTGTGTATAACATGACTTATTTATTTCAAAGTTCAAGTTTTTTTCTGATTTTTTTTTACATTTCAGTAATAAAACAATAAAATATAAGCCACAAGGCAATGCAAACTTAATGATATGTTTTCATACTATACAAAGAAAATCAAGAACTAACGATATATGTCCTAGTGAAAAAAATTGTTTTCTGCAATTTTGCTTTTATTGTTGGTATTCAAAATGTTTCCAAACAATCACTTTCATAGGGGCTTTCCGTTTTGAATTTTCCTCGGAGTTCGGTATTTTTGTGATTTTACATTTTCTAAAAAGACAACAGTATCAGCATTTACTTTTAACTCTAAATAATGATCAATGACTATCGTGATGATTTGATGTTCTATTCTGAACTTTTAATTTTTGCGTGGTTACATGCCTTCTAACAACGCCAGATAGTGTATCTCATTTGAATCATATATCAGAACTTTTTTTCGAATATACTTTACATGAAGAAATAGTTACACCGTGAGCACAATTTTAGAATAACACCCAAATAAATTTACCAAAAAAGTATTCAATTTTTAATAGATCTTAACTAAATCAAAAACTCAAACGAATGGATTACAACTGTCATATTCTTTTTCAAATTGGATGATCATACTTAAGGTCAAGAAACAGTAAATGGGCTATGTCGCAGATTTTACTAAAAATTTGCATACAACCTTGGCTCGTTGAACTACGACTGAAAATCGAAAAAATAATACATTTATCTCTTTTATTATCTGAAAAATTGCAGATTGATTTCTTTTAATATGGGGGAATATTTGTATAGAAAGCACATCAAATCGGCGAAAAACAATCTACAATTTGTCTTAAAATCGCCAAATCTCTAATTCCACTCCATAGATTTTTCTTAAAAAACTATATATTGTTGACACATAAATTTCTGTTTTAATGATATAAAATAATCATTGGGTCACCGACTTCATATTTTGTCTAATAATCAATTTGTTACCTTGTTGGTAGTGAAAAACGTCAAAATCAACGTTTTACGGCCTGCAACGCGATAACGTTACGATTATTTCGACGTTTTGTTGGATTTTTTCACAAAGAACGCAACTTTAAATGAAGTATACCGTAAAAACGAAGTCGGTGACTCTATCTATATTTAACATCATTATAACGAAAATTTATGTATCAACCACATATAGTTTTTTAAGAAAAATCTATGGAGTAGAATTAGAGATTTTGCGATTTTAAGACAAATTTTAGAAGGGTTTTTGCCTATTTTATGTGCTTTCTATACAAATGTTCACCCATTTTGTAAGAATTCAATCAGTAATATTACAAATGATAATTGAAATAAATGCATTATGTTTTCGATTTTCAGTTGAAGTTCATCGAGCCAGAGTTGTATGCAAAATTTTACTGAAATCTAAGACATAGCCCATTTACTGTAACTTGACTTTAATAAGCATAACACAAACCAATTGAAAACAATATGGTTGATACCACAATACCCCTGCTCGGAAATTTGTTTTAAATTTGATTTAAAGAACGAAAATATGTTGTCTTGAACTACAGAAAGATATGTCATATGTTCATAAGATATACGGCATCTATGTTTTCGACCTTCTGCAATGTATATCTTTATACAATAAGTTTATGCCGTCATTGCCGTGTTAACATTGATATGTGTCGTCCTTAAAAGGCGAATAAAACGTTGATCAATGTGTTTGCATTAATAATCTTTATAAATCATATCCATCAAATAAAACAAATAAATTGTAAAACAATAACATCCTCATTTGAATGAATCGGAAATATAATCTGTCTTAGTTACAGTCCGTGTGTTTTCCACAGAAAAGTAAATCTCTTTGCTTCTAAAATCAGTCTTAAAAAAAAATACAGATCAGATACTTTTTTCTTTTCATGAATTTGACTTAGAATATGAAATAAGTTTTATAAACTATTCAAGATTGTATAATGCTGCACTTTTTTCTTTGTTACACAAAAGTAATATATTTTTGTCTTTGTTGTAGTGTAGAGCAGATGGTTTGTCCAGACCGTCCGTTTTGGTTAGTAGTGTTTTACTTGCCTTCCCGTCATGCTGTATTACCGTTAGCAAATTCGAATCTTGATCAGCAATAAACAAGTTTTGATGATTATCTACAGTGATGCCGTTCGGATTAACTGGTGATATCACCTTATGTACCCATATTTCTTCACCTGTCATAGTGATACAATTCACTGTACGAGTATGATCACCATCGGAGGTAAAATAGATTCTATCATTTGTAGTTTGTAAGAATAATCCGCAGTCATTGATTAACGTGTTTAATACATTTCCTGCCAAATCTATTATTACAATGCCTACTGAACTGACAAATAGTTTATTGTCTTGGTATGATATTCCAAAGCAGTAATTATCAAATTCTACTTTCCTTTCGATAGAATTGTTCTTAATATTCAAAATCTGTATGTACGGACTTTTGAAAAATGTAACAGCAATGCGGTTAGTATCTATGATTGTGAAATCGAACGGTCGTCCATAGCATCGTATGTCACGGATATGTTTACCGTCTTCGCTATACTCATGTATTGCCATTTTTGCATTTTCATCACCTATCAGTAAGTTACCATTTGATAATATGGCACAGGCAGACAGACTCATCCAAAAACCCATTCGTTTAACTTTAAATCTGTTTTTTAATCGGATACGAATGTTATTAATGCTTTTCATGCGGGGTACTGCAAGATGCATCTGGGCTTGATCTACCTTTGCTTCTTTAAATGGTAAACTAGTGGAAGTTTTTTTTATGGATATTTCCCCGAGCTGATCTACTTCATTCATTATCGCTCTGATAGAAGAGTGTAACTGTAGGCAGACTTCATGGCTATAGACATAATTTAAACCTTCCTTGACGGATTCTACTTCTCTGAAGACAGCTTCATTGATATGGCGCGTTCCTAAGAAAAGCTGGATGTCGGATGCGAATGATTTCAGTTGCGATGTTTGCTCTTTCAGACAGTTTAAATCTCGTTCTGAATTTCTAAGACGGTTTAAAAGCTTTGTTACTTCGGATTTACATTTACCATGTTTCGTGTCTAATTCAAGAAGTAATTTTTGTTCTAATTCGCCTAACTTTTTCATTATTCTTGCTCGTGTATCATTGATTGTATCTTTGATAGTTTGCTTTTGACCTTCTAAATTATCCAATGCTGCTGCACGGTTGTTTATGATTTGTTGAAGATTTGTTAATGCTATGGTTACAGTGTCCTCTAAATCGGCCAGTGCAGTGGAACGTTTTGCATTTTCAGCATTCTTATCTAAAGGCATGACGTCAGAGCATGCCCTATGATGCAAAGGAACGCAACCCAAACAAACAGCAACATCATGTGTTTTACAATACAGCTCAAGTCGCTTGTCGTGGTCTTTACAGGTAAGGTGGATGGAATATAGTTTTATCTGTCGGAATTCATCGGTGGATATGAGCCTGTGATTCCTCGTTGTTTTGATAGATTTGTGGACTGTCACACAATCTGTACATAATCCTTCCTCACAGAAAGTACACCATTTCTCTGCGTTTCCATTATTGCCAGCATAACCGCATGGACCACAAAGAATCAAATCTGACATTATGGAGTACCTGTAAAGTCATATTTGTTGTTATGAATATTAATGAATTATTACGGTCAATTAAAATTGGATGGTATTAAATCGAGAATTGGTTTAATTAGTGTTAGATCACGAAAAATGAATGTTTTTCTTTGTTTTTTAATATCACCATAACATGTTGAACCTTATACAAATGTTATTACAATGTATGAATGTTAGTGAATTATTACGGTCAATTAAAATTAGATGGTAAAAAATCAAAAATTGGTTCAATTGGTGTAAGATCACGAACAATGAATGTTTTCTTTTTGTTTTATATATCAACATAATATGTTGAATCTTATACAAATTCATGTATCTAGAATAAAGATATCTTGTATTTCTTACACGACCTTTTGGCAAAAAAAGGGCAAAAGTGATTGGACATTTTTTCGAATTAATTTATTTTACTTTCAGGGTCATTTTCAAATTCTGATTAAGATTATAGTTGACGATTTTTTTTTATTGGTACTGGGAACTCACTCATGTTCTGCTGTTTAAGCTTCACATATTGATATAACAATAACCAGAAAGACCCATTTTTATTTTGTTTTGGAGAGGGATAGGAATCAGTGTTGAAACAATGTATGTCTGATATTAATTGAAATATCATAAAATGTTTCCATGGATACTGAACTTGTTCAAATTTGTTTTAAGTGTTCTTTTACAGATTTGAACATGTTTATATGTAAAATACATAGCAACTATAAATTTTAAGGTGTTTGAGGACCTAAATGTTTCTCATTGGTCAGTAGTATTTACAGTTTAGAGTTGTTTCAAAACAGAAATATTTCTCAAAATATATCGTTTGGAAACCTAGTTGACAAAGTTGGAGTAATGTGACAGGATTTATATAGCAAAGCTTAGATGCTCAAATTTAAAATTTGCCTGTAGAGACGGGAAGATGGTCTGGAATACCAAAAAATGAGATTCATTATTTATTCAAATGCCAAAAACAGGAAATAAAACTGCTTAAAAATAAATATACTGCAAATTCAACGGAGTACAAGTTAACACAGCTTTAAACCTTTCTTCATGTAAAACTTTACTAAATTAAGCAGTATTTTTAAAATTGTTTACACGATACTTATGATTTATGTTGTCTGTTTTGAGTTGAATGTAATGGTAATTTGTAAATTAACATTATGCTGTATTTTACCATGTGCATGGAGTATTATGTTTAGCGGTGTAAATGTATTAAGTCTAAAAATGGGTTTACGTGTATATATGATGTCCTCTTGTACACCGATGAGTCTGAGGTTTGAGAAAAAAAAGTATTGTCTGTTGTCATAAACGAACAACACTAACTGCATGGGTTATTGGTTCAACCTTTTTTGTGGTTTTTATTTGGGGAGAGAAATGGCTTTCGGTACTGTCAATTCATCACAAATCATGATAAATGCGGTTGTCTAATTGCATTTTATTTGGTTTATTTGTTTTATTTCCTGTGACATATGATTAAACTTAATCAAACCAAAATATGAAAAGAATAAGTACAATTGGGAACAAGGAAGTTAATCGGGAAATGAAATGCCTCAGATTTTGTGGAATTTGAAAAAAAAACACACCTCAATTAAAATACAATACATGTGCTGTTTCGATTCACATAATTATTTGATAGATGCCAGACGCTTCACATTTTCTAATCAGGTTTTATTTTTGCTAAGTTACCTTTGATGTTTCCTATATGACAGCTCATCTGCGTCATTGTACCCAGGGTGTGTAAGTCACGTGATATAACAAAATTGCAACCTGGGTGTTTAAAAAGTTTTAAAATATATAGATTTAAAAGTTATACTGGCATTAAGTTTGAAATATTAAATGTATATGTGTACTGTCAATAAACTGTCCAAGATAGGGTAGGAGTTGAGCACTCACAAACATGTTAAACTAGATACATTCTTACAATACGCTTATATCAAGCCATCTGCTTGTTCTCAGGGTTGTGGCTGGTTTGTTTTCGTAATTTTTTGTATTTAATAAATGCCGCTGATATCTATCGTCAAATTGACGGATTTGTATTATAAAGTTCTTCTTGTTTCAAAATCACTCTATTTTAATTGTAATTTATGCACTTTTATAAGAAAAAAAATTAAAACTAAAGTTTGAGGTACTTATGGTATCTGTCGTGTCCGTTTATAACTTTTAAAATTATATGAAACTAAGGTTTCAATTCCATCAGGAACAGATGAATTATGTTTATTTGGTTGACTTTGAATGAATTTGACTATTTGTATGTCCTTTTATTTTGTCTAATAGCTCACCAACTGTTTCAAATATTTGACTTTGAGCGTTCCTGATGGAAGTTAATTAAGAAAAGAGCTTCGAACTCAAGAAATTAATAATGTTTTGTTTAATTTTTTTGTAATAGTTAACATCGTTTTAATAGAGATTTGTCTCATTGGCAATCTATACACAACTCATTATAATGTAAATGTTTTGCTGTGTTAATAATGATTTTCAATGATATAAATGTCAACAAGAAAAATAACGGCGTAAGCACGTTTTGATCGACATACGTCATTTAACAATGAGTTAAATACGTACCACAAGGAAAAAGGCTGGAACACGCCAAATATTAAAAAATAACGGGAAAACCAACGGTCTTATTTATGTATAAAACAAACAAAAAAAGAAAATTAAATATGGTTGGAGCAATTAACAACAACTGCTGATTAACAGGTTCAAACTTTGGACAGACATATACAGAACAGGTTTAAACACGTTTGCGTTTCCAATTACCTCGGAAGGTGACGTAACAGCACAACATCATTAAAAAACTGTAAAAAACAGTTGAAAAGGAATTGACTCAACAGATCGATACAGAGCACTAAAAAATAACTAACTAAAGACTATACACAAACCACCGATATAAATATATAACAGAACTTGCAGTTACTGAATACTAAATCAAAGCCAATTACAACAAATATTAGAATAGAATGCTTCGAACACTAAATACCAATCATCACTGGGGCAGTCTGTAAAAATTAAAACTAAATAAATTGAAAATAAAAACCAATGTTAAATTCCATTGTATACTATTACACTATAGAAAAAAATATATAAGTTGAGAAACAAATATTTTTTATCATTATTTTAGTGAAGCTTTGTTTCAAGTGATTGCTTTTAAGAGTTTAAGATTAAGTAAAGGTCTTCGGGGTAGCCAAATTATAAAGTGCTTTTCTCGAGAAAAAACGAAAGGTTTAAGAAGGGCATCAGTTTGTTAGTTTGCTATGTATATACAAGCAGTCATATTTAGAAAGGTATGATAATAACTCTGCATATTGACAAACACTTGATTCGAGCGTCACAGATGCGTCTTTTGAAGACGAGACGCTCTTTAGGCATAAATGCAAAATTTCAAACCTGGTATCTATGATGAGTTCATTTGCATCAACTCTTCGATGAGTCCATAGAGAGTTTGTTTCAAGGCAAAATGTCCTTATTCAGTATAACCTGGTTTTCCAGTTTGCCTTTTTTTAAATTCTAATTTTTCATCACAGTCGATCAAGATAAACTTGCACATTTACTTTGCTTTTATTATCCATTTAATTGAATTGAAATCTGATTGCTGATTTCGTTATGATTATAACTTTAACAGACCGTTCAAGGCCGCCGTCCCGTTTCAGAATCACAGTTTTGGTTTAAGGTAGTCATAGAGCATATCAACTAGAAAATTGGTATACATGTTCATTATCAGCTAAACTGTTTTTAGATATATAATACTATAGTAATATCATGATGTTAGATAAAGGATACAACAGATACAGTTAAGTCAACCTCGTATATTGACTAACATCTAGAAATTGATAATGAGTGTCGGTTGAAAAGAAAACTTCACGATAAAAAGGGTGATTTCAGGTCCCATATTGTTAACTTTCCATTTCTATGTAGCAATATTCCAGCAGCAACTGTTTACGGAGTATAAGAGAATGTTTCTTTCGGTTGATATAATATTCCATGGCTTGTGTTTCCTATCACGAATTCCTTGATAGAGTGTTGATGCTAACAAATGAACAAGGAAGTTATTAAACAAAAAGGTCCAAGTGTTGAAGTTAAACTCGTCTCATCGTAAATTTTACGAACGCCACCACGAGCTGGTTTATCATCATGGGATATTCGTTTCACAGATGGTATCGGATATGTTCCAATTGTGTGAAAAAAGTTGTATAATGACAAAAATACGGAATTCCGAATCAAAATTCAAAACGGAAAGTCCCTTATCAAATGGTAAAATCAAAACACCTGTCATTTTCCTGGCTTGGTACAGGTATTTTTAAATGTAGAAATTGGTGGATTGACTGGGTTCTATAGCACTTACCTTGTCACTTGTTTGACAGCCGCATCAAATTTTACAATATTTACAATGATGCGTGAACCAAACAGACATACTAGGTAAAATTGTCAAAATAGGGGCACAGTAGTCATCACCGTGTCACAATCCAAATCAGAACCAAAACAATCAAATCCCGCCCTATTTTCCCGAAATAAGACCTACCGATTTAGACTTATTACAGGGTTTGTACTGATATAAGCAATACGAAGGTTGCCATAGGTGGAGCAGGATTTGCCTACCTTTCTAGAGCACCTGAAATCACGCCAACTATTTAATGTCGAGTTGCTTAGTCTTCATCTTTTTATGTAGTGTTTTGTGTACCGTTATTTGTCTGGTAGTCTTCTTGTTTTTTCTTTCAATTTATTTTTACATGATGAGTTTGAATTTCCCTTTGGTAAGTCTCAACTCTCTTTTAATATTCTACCTGAAATATTTACCCCAGAATAAAGGAAAGCAGACATAATTTGTTTTATGATTGTTTTTGCTTCACTGTTTGATAAGCATGACGACTACCTCTTTTTAAGATGCGTGACAAATGACGCCAACAGAAAATCAATTTAAAAAAAGGAATGTCTAAATACAGTAGTATTGAAGTACTATAACAGATATTATATCCATTTTATGAAAAGAATGTGTTCCTAAGGACCTGTGTGCGAAAAGGGCGTAAAGTAAAGCAAGGTCACTGATTAATAATAATTATAGATCAAAATTGATTGTTTTCCCCTTTGATGACAAATTTAACTCATCAAAACGACAGCAAACTAAAAAAAGCTTTACAAATATTCAAGACAACATTTTAAAAGTCTGATTTCAGTAATGTCGCTCAGCAATTTCAGGTAAAATATATATTTCGGTGCATTCCGATAAACTGTTGAGGGTTGTTTGCTCAAATTTGATTCCCGGTTCTTGTGTTCAAATAAGAATTTTAAACGTTTTTCGTTGCTTTTTTCACTAGGACTGCAGCATTTAAGACGATACAAAAAGTTAACAAAACTTAAGGAAAACGTGTGTGAAAAGGGATTTTGCAAATATAAATTCCTATCTGTTATGAATGGGTGTCTGATGATACTTTAGACGTTATCTGTCCTACGTAGAAATGCGTGATAGTCAATTTGGTGAAAAAAATTACATATTGTTAGAACCTCAAAGTTGTATCATGTAGCCTTGATACTGTGAATTTTAGTGGGTTTCTCTGTGTTCTGAGATAATATTATTATGTAAAAAGGCATTATCTGACTTGTCAACCACACGCTGATTAAAAATAAATAGCAAGCACCTCTTCATGAACTAAAGACGAAATCATCGTTTATTATATTAGTAAAAACGTTATACTACATTAATATGTAGACACATATCAATATTTCGTTATAAGAAATCTTATAATATTCCTTGAGAATAATTAACTTTATTGACAAATCATTGTAAATTACCTGATGTGTCTTTATTCTAGACTGGTGACTGGATCTGTCTTTTTTCTAGACTTGTAGCTGGGTGCCATTGCAAAACATACTCTGGTCTAGTTATCGTATTCAATGATATGCAAACGATCGTCTTTTAAATACAAGAATCAACTGGTGCTAGATCATTACAAGAACTTTAGCTCAGAAAAAGTCAATTAAGACATACTGTTTTTCAATAATGTTTTCAATATTTTGCCACTTCCGCGTTTTAAGCACGAGTAGGTTCCTATAAGAAATAAACTTGTCTAACATCACAGTATCGTTCATTCTAAATGTATAAGAAATGTTAATTTTCCTCGTATAGAATAGAAACATCTTAGGAGAATAATTATAACGTCTACTTTCTGTAGCACTATTGACCCAATGATACAACTTACTTGTTTCATACTTGAAGAATGAAATATAAATAAGTACTTCGACCATTACTATGACTATTATACTCTATATATTATGTTCCAGATTACAGTAAGTAAGCGTATATGTAGGTAAATTGAACAAGTATAAGCTTTCAAAAGTACTTGTCTGATTCATGTACATATATCGAATGTGACTCGTAAAAGTGCATTTGTAGATGATGGCGAAAGCTTTTGTATAAATTTAGGAATTATGATAAGGGGGACTCAGATTGTGTTTTAGGTTTAGAATGTCTACTACATGCACTAAAAACATATAATATTATCATGGTATATATTTTGGTTAAATTGTACAATAGAGACCGGGAAAACTGATAGAGTTAATACAGTATGCTGTGATCAAAGATTTGTAATTATAAGAATCCTTGCTGTGATGAAGACATCCTTTCAGTTCATTATTTGTTATTCTTATAGTGATTATAATTTCGTTATATTCTTTCTATATAGTAAAGTAAGAACTTGGCAGACGAACTATGTTCCGATACTTCAATTGTAAGGATTTGTGTAAAAAGGTTAAAAATCGTTTGCAACATACATATCAATTGGTTCTTAAATTTTCAAAGGCCAAAACGCTCACCCAAATTTTCACTATTCAATTTATGACTAAAAAACTAACAAAAGTATATCAATAAAAATATTTCGCGAAAAAAGATTGTTTGGTAATCCAGATTGATACCAAATATTTACAAAAAGTAGGAACGTACACGCTTTAGTTTTTACAAGGTGTTTACAAGGATTTCTATCCTTGGAAATCAAGTAAAGTGCTTGTGACGCATGAAAGTTCAGATTGCATTTTTATTTTTCATTTTCAGTAGGTGCGTGTCTAATGATACCAAAGAGGTACCAAAAATACTAAAAGATAAGAACGCAGATGATTAAGAAATGCCCAGCATTTAAATGGTTTTTGTAATACATAACTGCACAAAAAAATAAGCCTAATAAATTGTATTCCATTTTTGTTCAGGTGTCCCAAAAACTGGCATTTTTTGTTTGTTATCAGATGTTTTGGCACTGTTTGTGCTGTTAGTTATGCAAAATATAAAGCAAATGTTTTTTTTTCCATAAGAAAAACTATAACAGTTTTATAAACATAAAAAAATGTATTTATATACATTACGTTGTTTCAAATTAAAAGGGGGACATCCAAGTACACATGATGGACAAAAAGCAACGAAATTGAATGAGTTTAAAAAATATTACCAAAATGCATCCGTCACCAAGAAAATAAACAAGAACAATAAAACAAATGAATGCGAACGGGGAATAGCTTATTAACACTAAAGCATTGAACAATTATGCGTATTTTGATTAAACAAGAGATATATTAGGCATGATCCCATCTTTGCGACACGATAGACATATATATTTATCCTGCTTATTCATATAGACCACCTGTCGTAGTGTCAGTGATGACTACCGCTTATCTGAATATTGCATAAAAAGCTAGGGACGTGAAGTTGTGACTAAGGAATACAAATACAAGATTAGTAAAGGTTGTCTCAATCTGCTAACAAATCATGAAAATTTCAAAATTTTGATAACTGAAGCAGAATGTGATTTTATGTTGTTCTTTGGAGATTAAAGTTCAATTTCAAGTACTGTCTACTGTAACACTCGTTTTAGTTTTAAGTTCTAAATACTCTTACTGTTTAATTAATTCAATAATGGTATTGCTTTAAAAATCGTAGAAAGGGTTCCATTACAAATTTGGGGGAATTTTTGGGACGATAGTATTTCAATTATTTGATAAGCTGACTTTCTATAAAGGGACAACCTTGTCTCCTGTGAATTGCCAGTTCTCCAACCTTTATACGACTATGACACATAGTTCAACACTTGGTACATTTGTCAGGTTGTAGATATTGAAACTTTACAAGTGCATAAAAGAAAATAATCTTTGGTGTTTCGCTTTGTTGCCGTATATGGATCTAATAATTCAATCCTTTTTCAACCGATTTTTCTTGTTTGTTCTGTTGTCGTGCTGTTACATTGTTCATATGAAATGGTGCCCCATGCAGGTCAGGGAGAGGGTTGGGTGCCTGTACACATGTTTAACACCACCATATTCTGCAGTGTTCCTGTCCAAAGTCAGTAACCAGAAATTATATGATTGTTGTTTTTTGTAAATCATATTTGTGTTTCGTTTAGTGTTTAGTACCTAGATCAGGCTGGAATTTTTCTGTTTAAATTGATTTACATTTGTCATGTTAGGGCATTATTATATGAATGACTAAGCAACTTTTACATGAATTTTTCTGTGGTTGAGATTTTCTATCATTTCGTCATCATGCCACATAATCCCGGTCCCATATGTTTAAGGTGATATTTTTCTTAATTTATAGTAATAACTAATACTAAATTTCAACTCCTCCTAACATGTTAGAAAGATATGGATGAAAATTAAATTAGCTGTAGAACACTAGCCAATGTTGTGCACAAGTGCATACTATATTATTCCTGACCTACATGTTATCCGAAAATACAAGCAATCTAATTCACTTATAATAGGTGGTCAATAACTTTCCAAATCTCCTTAATTATGAAAATCTACACAGTTGTAGGACACTATTTGAGACTATGCATGAGATAATATCATTCCAGTCCTAAATGCTAAAGGGGAGATAATCAAATTTACTAACTTTAAAATTGTAATATGTAGTAAAAGTCCTCTTTTAAACGAAAAGCATGTTTTAAGGAACTTTACATATGTTTATTCTCTGTAGATCCCCAATTAATATTGAGCAAATGGAAATGGTATCCCAAGCCAACATTTTACTCATGAAATAGCAGAATTTTCTAACTTCAATATAATTTTATTTTTACATGAGTAGGTATCATTATGAGGTATCACAGTTTTTGATCAACTAAGCACCCACCAAATGATTGAAGCAAAGTTAAACACTCAGCAGTGCTTTCAGAGAAAATATTTACAGTGCTGTTATATTAATGATGTTATTATACCCCTAGCTTGATAAAAACACAGTTTGCTCAGTGGAAAGCCAACATAGCCAAACAAGATCAGCTACATTTGATGATAGAGAATTTGAAAATTCTTTGGGTATTGTGATATACAAAATCATTAGCTTATCACATTTGCAAACATTTTGGTACAATGGTCGTTAAATAATTCTCTATCAGCAAATGTAACAGATCTTATTTGTAAGCTTTCAACTGTGCAAATTGTGTATTTTTTATCAAGCTATGTGTAAATTTATGTGTAAATGTGTAAAGGAGTAGGTCCGGTAAGACCCTTTTTTGGCCCCAAAATATGGCAGTTTTACAAAATTGTTAAAATGTAAACTTTTAGTTATTTATTGGATAGTAAAATGGTCCTGCTACATAAATATGGGCTGTTTTTGACAATACAATGCACATATATTGGGTACTAGCACCATAAAGTCATGCTAAATTACTGAAATCTTAACAATTCAAGGATTTTACTTAAATTTTAGACGGTTTCCGTGTAAAACGAAAGTGGCCGCATTCGTGTTCATCCAAAATATTGAAATGGAAGTTGTATTTGATGATAATACATAACATATATAAAGGTTGAGGATGAACACGGATGCGGCCACTTTCGTTTTTGACAAAAACCATCTGAAAAGTGACATGTTTTCGCATATTTGGTAGATTTTTCATATTTGAGCTTGAATCGGATCGTTTTTAATGACGAAATAAGTGAAAATCTGTCACATAAATTAATTGAAACATATGAAATAGACACATAAGTGTTTAAAAAGTGGTCAAAATCTTTCGTCAGATGAAACTGAAAATTGAGGCCAAAATCGGTCCTTACCGGACCTACTCCTTTAGAGCACTTCAACTATTTTCTTTAAAAGCACTGTTGGGTGTTGTAGTTTGGCCTAAATTGACTACCATTGTACCAAAACGTTATTCAAATGTGATCAGCTAAGGATTTTGTAAATAATAAGACCAACTGAATTTTCAATAAATATGAATGGTACTTCATAGTGAAATAATATAAAATTAAGACTGTATTTGTAGCTGATCAAATAATGTGTCATTTATGTTCATTGATATCAACAAATTTGTACAAACAATATAACCACTCCATCATAGCCCTATTGCTTTCTATGTTAAATTCTTCAATTTCAAGAATTATTGGCTACTTTGTCTCAAGTTCAAATAAAGTGGCAGTTATTTCATGTCAAAACTATACCTTATCCTGACTTGTGCTGAAAAATTTAGCATACTTTTAATTGCATATTAGAGTGAACTGGTTCAAGTAAGTTTGATAGTACAAAAACAGGTACTTTTGATCACAACAACTGGGAAATGTGCTATCCTATTCAAAGTTTATATACTTCTTTGTTATTCAAAAGAAATTATCAGCAATGATTCTACAGTGATCCCAAGTCCCCAAGCTTTTATTTGTTACCAAAACTACCCAAATATTCCACCTTTTGTCAAAGATACAGCTATCCGTCGGAACTATTTTGTTTAAAATATGTACTACTTTCTTGTATGTTCTTTCCAACTGTGGCTGAATTAGTAATTTCTATACCTAAAGCTTTTAAATGGATGTCTGTAAAGGTGTTCTATCATAAGCCTCTGTCTGAATGTTTTATGAGATACTATTTTATTTGGTTTTGAACACTGTGCAACATTAATATTTCCTTGTGTCTTGTTATTTAATTTCAATAAGAATGACTAGTAGCAATTCGAGTAATTATGCAATAACAGATATATATCTACAATAAAAATATTCAGGAACAGTTGTAATGATTTATTATATGAATAACAATCATATCATAAATAAATAAAACAAGCAAAAAACTAAATCTATACAATAACAAGAAGTAATTGTAACAGGATGCTGTTACGAAGTCTCCTAAACAAAGCTCTGATAACTCCCCATTCATATGGTCCCATGTTCATTTGATTTTATGTCCCATACAAGAATATATATGGCTTACGAGTAGGGATCTCCACCATTTATACAAGTTTTCAAACAGGAGGGGGTGGTGGTGACCCCCAGGGACTTTACCTACATTTCATTTGATTTGTTTTATTGTCCCCTACAAGAAAATATATGGTTTAGGGGTGGGGATCTGGACCGTTTACAAGATAATAGAACATTCTTAAATTGAACCGGGTGGGGGGACCCCCTAGGGAGTTCCCTTTTATTTCATTTGATTTGTTTCATTGTCCCCTACAAGAATATATATGGTTTAGGGGTGGGGATCTGGACCGTTTACAAGTTTTCAACCAAGAGGGGGTGGGGTGACCCCCTAGGGAGTTCCCTTTTATATCACTTGATTTGTTTTATTGTCCCCTACAAGAATATATATGGTTAAGGGGTGGGGATCTGGACCGTTTACAAGTTTTCAACCAAGAGGGGGTGGGGTGACCCCCTAGGGACTTCCCTTTTAATTCATTTGATTTGTTTTTATTGTTCCCTACAAGAATATATATGGTTTAGGGGTGGGGATCTGGACCGTTTACAAGTTTTCAACCAAGAGGGGATGGGGTGACCCCCTAGGGACTTCCCTTTTATTTCATTTGATTTGTTTTATAGTTCCCTACAAGAATATATATGGTTTAGGGGTGGGGATCTGGACCGTTTACAAGTTTTCCAACAAGAGGGGCTGGGGTGACCCCCTAGGGAGTTCCCTTATATTTCATTTGATTTGTTTTATTGTCCCCTACAAGAATATATATGGTTTAGGGGTGGGGATCTGGACAGTTTACAAGATAATAGCACATTCTCAAATTGAAGGGGGTGGGGATGACCCCCCAGGGCATCCCCCTATATTTCATGGGATTAATTTTATTGTCCTATAATCATTTCTGAAGACTGTATGTATCTATCACTTAAAGTTTTCAAGTTATATTCATTTAAAAAATTTTGAAAATAAAATCCCATAGGGTTCTATAGTAAAACCCTCCCTAGTTTCTACCCCCCAAAATACCCCTTAATAGACCCCAATGCACAAACGAAAGATTGATGGCCCACCTAGACATATTAGTCTACCATTTTATGAAATCCTAAGTCAATCTGACAAGCGGTTTTGGAGAAACGCTGCGGACAAGTTCATTTTTTAAAGCGGCGGAAGAAGAAGAAGAAGAAGAAGAGGAGGAAGAAGAAGAATAAAAAAAAAATTGGGAGACTTAATTAAAGAAAACAAAGTAAAAGAAAATGCATTATTATGCAAATGTCTGTGAACAAAACATGGAGATTGTGAAATCCAAAAAAAACATATTGCACAATCCCTAAAAGAATTGGGACAGATCTACAACAATAAATCATCAAAATAAACAAACAATTAAATGGATGGATGCAGATGATAAACAAAAGATACAATATAAACAAAATATGTGAATGATGATCTTGGTAAATAAGACTTGATAAACAAAATGTCAAATTGCTATAATTTTAGAACATAACATTTAATTAAACGTAAAGTACATTGTAATATTTTTGGTCATTTAAAACTGAGCAAGTTAGAAAATTTGTGTTGTTATTTTTTTTTGTGTTCATTATTACTTTCACAACAAAAAGTAAGAAACATTGTCAATGAGAAAACTTACCTTGCAGGTATAATGTGTAATTTATGAAGATTTCTAATGAATTAAGGAAGATAGGACATAGGGTATATATCAAAGAGACAGCAAGCCCAGGAATGGACCAAAAAAAACAACCCTAAGACACCTAGCTCTAAACAGGCTCTAATTCAGTTTTCAAAAGTATAAATATGAATTTTCACAATATATTAAGGTCTAAATATACTTAAATCTAGGAAAATTCAGCTAGTTTATGAAACTTTAAATTATCATGGCTTTTATTATGTGATTTTAAAATAGAGTTTGATGGTTAAAAAATCCTATATTCACATTAATTGAATCTGGTAAAAAAAAAAATCCCATATTGTCACTTGATAAATGATAAAAAGCTCCAATAGTCCTTCCGATTTTGAATATTAATCATGACTTTTGGAAATAGGATCAATAATACTTATGACAACATTAAATTAAAATAAAATAAACCAAATATTATGAATGAATAACATACAGACATACAAAAAAAAATAAAGTAAAATAAACATAATAATATCTTAATATAGAAAAGAGATCTCAATTAAATACAAGTATTGATTGTACAAACAAATAATAAAATAACAAGTTCTGTTCAGTATTTATGAATTGTTTCACAACTCTATGTAACTTTTCCTTCAGAAATTTCTGAATTCACTTCATTATTTCTAAAAAAATAAAACAAATACAATAATGGACTTCACATTCTATTTTAATAAAGGAATAACGGGACTATAGTTCATACAATATATCAACATCTCCCTAGGATATAAATTATAATCCAAGTAAAAGATATAGAAAAGTTAATTATAACAGAATTAGCAATTGCCCACTCCCTTAAAACTAAGTCATAAAATTCACAGTGCCAGAAACAAAGTAAATCCATCAGTTTTAACATTTCTATGAGGCTATCTTTCTGAAGATGAATAAATGGTACTTTTTACAGTATTTTCTAAAATTCTTTGATGCTTGGGTAACATAGATTGTATTGACCTTCACATTTGTTACAAAACAAGAATATCTGATAAGACATTGAAACTTAGAACTATGAAAATGTCATCTCCTTGAAATATGGTTCCTGGGGAATGATTCTGACATATTGACAATATTGTCACAGAATTGAAGCCTATGGTACACTTCAATTTTTCAAAGTGAGCTAAGCTTACTATGGAGTATGGGTGACTCATTGTTAAAGGCCATATGGGGACCCCATAGTTGTTAATTTCTGGGTCATTTAGTCCCCTCTTTTAGAGAGTTCTCTCTTTGGCGATCATACCATATCTTCTTATTTTTATAAGATTCAGAATGGAAATCTCTGGTGACTTAAATTCTTACTAAGAAGTCTCCGTATTAAGAAATGCAAGAAAACTCTATGATTTTTTTTTTAACCAATGTGGGTTTATATTTGATATAACATTTACCCGGTAAAATATTTACACTTAATGAATATAACCCATTCAGAGAATTCCTTTGTTCAACTTTCTACTTTTAAGAAATAACATGAAGTATCCAGTTTGTTAATAATTGTTTTATTTCAATATGAAAATGGCACAAGTATGGGACACTAGGGCATAATTCTTATTAGTACAATAACAGTAAATAATCTCAATAATTCTAAATGTAGTTTACAAAACAAATGAATAAAATAAATATAACAGCCACACAATTGACTTAAATATAAAAAAATACCTAATATAGCACATGTTGTAATTTTAAATTAAACAAAGCATTTGATCAATAATACTTATGCCCGTGTCACACTGTCCCGATTTTTATATACGATGGACACCCGAATGCGAAAATTGAAAGTTCGTACGAAGTTGGTCCCGATCTCGTTAAAATACCAAAAAGTGACCGAAGCAAGTACGATGGATTACGAAGTCTATACGATGGTACGATATTATTTACGATAGCAAAAGATGGACACACGAAGGTTAACCGAAGACGGGTATTTAAGCTTCATATATCAGCCGAAGCCTACGCGATGTATTACGAATGCTACACGATGGATTACGATGATGGCGCGATGGCCATACGATGTCTAAAAGAAATTAAATGGTTTTTTTCTTTGAAATAGCATTAATAGACAGGAAAACGGTTGCTAATTTTTTTACCTGCTGGTTCTAAAGACAATATTAAAGGTATTTCCAGTTACTGAATGTTTTGGTTGATTTCTAAAAAAATAGTTTATGTATCAAATATGCATATTCAATTTTCCATTTTCTGCATGTATCATATACAAATTATATAGTGTCCATATTTGTCCCCAATATGTTACATACGAGGGGATGTCACGCTCGGCATTGCCTTGTTTGAACTGTAAAATGTGTGCACTAGTCTGAATAATCACCAATTATTATGCCAATGTTTACTGATCTATCTTAAAGGTAAGGTAATGGGTTCGTTGATCCCTTTTATACAAAAAGAGCTCTTTCCAGGAGAATATCATAATAATATCAACAAAAGGAAGGATGTGGGGAAAGCAAAAAATGCGGCAAAATATGACATATAGAAAACAAAACGGTTATGGAGTTACCAACTCAGACGATACATAAAAATCAAAATAATGAAGAAAAAGTTGGTTTCCCTATATACGTGTACCTGCAGTGTTGGTGTACGAGGCGCGTTTATGATTTTCATTATGTTACTTGATATGAAAAATTGACAAAAAATAATATTTTACTTGTAAAAGTAAATCCTGAGCCTGTAATAGCTGCTCTTCTTGTTCCATTTGAATTAATAGAAACAACGCTGTCGCCTTTCTTGTTCTCATAGAATCATATGATATGAGCTCCATGTTTTGTGAACGTATTTCTTTACTGTCGTATTAGACTGACCAGTGCATATCGCGTATGGCACTTTAAATGTATTTTACCGCGAAAATTAACTTACATTTAGCTGGATTTATTGCCGTCGTAGTTCCATCTTGTCGCCTTCGTACTTTTATTCAATGGCAACACGACGGGATTACAAGGTCTTCACGAAGTCGTGTTGCCATCATAAGACCTTTGGGTAGCTTCGTGATTCATTCATGTAGACATCGTAATGTCAAAACTGCCCGATGAAAGCGATGGAAACACGAATGCAATACGATGTTCAAAGATGCATTCCCGGTGACATTACGATGGTGAGGATGGTGATACGAACTCAATACGAACCCTCAACATCGGACGCATCTTCAGGGATTTTTTAACATGTTAAAAAATTAAGAACCCTTCCCAAAGTTTTCCCCGAAGGCTAGAAAAAGTGGACGATGGCACTACAAATAGCCCGATCTGGGTACGATCAGTCCCGATTTTGAAAATTTCCATAATCGTGTAACCATCGGCGTAAAAATCGGGACAGTGTGACGCGGGCATTAAGAATTGTATTTGTAAATTAAGAATCATCGTGTGTATCTATGTATTATTGCGAATTTTGAAAAATTGACATCTATGCAGGATTATATAATAACAAATGCTTGACAATCTGCATACAGATATATGTATAATATTTAAGATTGAATGTAAGTTTTAATTATTGCCATATTCACATTGATAAAAACATGGCAATAATGTCTGAATTTACAGTACACAGATGTCACAGTGAACGAGAGAAATTTTAACCACATGATCTTTTTTGCATTTTAATGAAAAAATGAAATAAAACCTAGTATTAACTACATGTAATAACATGCACCAGAATAATATATACATCATGTAGTAAATAGTTGCCATGTTAGCTTGATAAAACATAGTATTTTACCGTGATGGAGAAGGTATTCAATTTGTAAAACTATTTCAACGTCACAATTGAACTGTTGCATCTGAATGGAAGCTTTTCATACCTATGGAGAATTCAAGGCAGAATTCAAAACGTCTGGAAGAAAATGACCACATTTGTTTCTGAAGCACGTCCTCATCCATTAGGTATATATAAGAGAAAAGAATTCTTCTTAAAGTTTGAAGATACAACAGATTTTTGGAGAAAATCATTACTACATAACCTGAAAAAAATATATATATATACTTATGAAGCTGACAAGGAAAAGATAAATGGGTGTCTGTAACGGTTCAGGTTTCTTGCAAGTATTAGGAATAGTTATGATCAACTTTGATTGTGCATGGTGGTTTTTTTAATTTGTCCTATGTGTTTTTTGTTTGTCATAAGAAGCAGATGTTTCATTGATAATTTAAAATTTCTGAATTTAAAATTCTACTGGTTTCACAAAAAAATCTTTTTTTAACTTCTGATTTTAAGCCTCTATACTGCATTAAAGTAAATGACATGTCAGGATTCTTTTAGGACACAAGAATACTGTGCTTGATACAGGCTTACAGAAGAGATGCCATAAGTTTTTCATTAATATTGACAATGAGGTTGATTTGTTGTCTCATTACTGTTATTTTCATCAGATATCAAAATTTTGTTAATTCAAAGAAACCAAAAAAAACTTACGAAATATTTTCCTGTGGTTCTGTTTCTAATGCATGATCTGGTCCTAAATCACCAAAGGAGTAAGATTTTCCAAATGAAAGTCTTTTTTCTTCTAATTCTCTGTCTCCACCATAAGAAGATGCACTACTGATACGATTTCTCCACAATCCTTCAGGAGAACTTACAAGCTGTGATGGGGACTTAACAGGAGATTCTGGTATGTTGTATGTAAGGTTCAGCTTCATATGTTTCCCAAACTGAAACATTGAGAACAATTATATTAAGAAAAGGAATACAGATTAATCGCATGGCAACTTAACATGTGCATGAGCAAAAATTATTCAACAGCAGTCATTTACAAATACTTAATATATAATTCAGGAAGAGGTCTACTTTTGTCCCTAATGTGGGATAAAGACATTTACTCTTCTTACAAGCTGCATGAGCCTGTTTTGGATACTCTCTGTCAACTCTGTCATGTTTGTTGGTTTTTAATTTCATAATATCATAAATCATCCTTTAGTTTTCTCTTTTCAATTGTTTTACATGGTTAATATCAGGCCCTTTAATATATTTCCATATTTAGGGTAAGGGATTTAGCTTCCTTTGTATTTTTTGTAAACTAAGGGAATATTGTTTTTCTTGAATTTGATATCATGATTTTCACAAGTATTGCACTCAAGACTATAGGAAATTTAGAATTCATTATACACTGAAATTTCTGATTAACCAATACCCTAAAATATGTGATCTCATAAAAATTAAGGAATCCACTTCCTAAAAATTAGCCTCACCTCATTACAAATTTTAAAAGGTCTATTACCTCATATAAACCAGGTTTGAGTATGGTAAACTCTACTTTTGTGCTGACTGTAGAACCATACGACAATTTCCTAAAAAAAAACGATGAGAACATTGTCATTTTGAAAGATACATTAAATAAATCGAGTACAGTCAGATTCTGAATAAGTATAATTAACAAATGTGGGGTATGCATAAATGGAGGCATGGAATGGTTTTAAAAGCAAAATGCACTGATTCTGTTCATATTTATGTATTATATAAATTTATGGATTACATAAATTCTTTAAGTATCTAATAGTAGGCATTACTCATAAAATTGTAGATATATGAATGTTTCAGAATATATATAATGAACATTTTGGCTATAGAGTATGAAATATATAATTCTGGAATAACTTTAATTATAAATTGCAACATGGTGTTTAATAAATAGAACCAAAATACATACATTATATAATTCATGTGGGTGGAATCAGAAAAAATGAAGATTTTAACATATTGGGGCATATTGTTTCCCCCATTATATTTAGGAAAGTAAATTAAATGTCAAACCAACAAGTTCAATACCAGCTAACTTGCAGCCAAATTTCATTTAGATATCTTGTACCAGCCAAAAGTTTTATTAAAAAAACATGTCAAATTTGTCAGGAGTGTGACGCTTTTTGTGTGACAGGATTTTTTTTTAATAATTTACATGTTGAGTAAAAATTATTATGATGAATGCATGTATATGAAGATGGTTTATAATCATTCTTCAATACTAGGTTTTGTAGATTATAGATTGGTGTTATCATTGCACAAATATTATGTAAATAAATATACATTGTGAAAAGGTATGTACCAAAAATTAATATTGGCAAAATTTGATAATTTCTAAATTAAAGTGTTATGGTTGTATTTTAAAGGAGTATTTGTGTGTAAAACTGGTAAGTATTTATTGTATACATGTATAAGCTATCCATAAAAGGCTATACAGACATCCTGAGGTGCATAATTCACATATTGGATTAACTTCTATACAAGCACCCAAAAATGTCAGGAGTGTGACAACTGTCTTTAAACATGTACCAAAGAATACATAGGACTTAAATATGTTCTTCTTCTTTATTTTTCAGTAGTGGCTATTCCAAAGAGAAGAAAAAAATTTATTACAACTGTGATATGTTTATATCATAGATGTGGGAGTGCATTATATATGTCAGGAGTGTGACGCTTTTTTTAAGGCATTTTCTGTCAATTCATAATTTCACAAGGACAAGTTCAACAGGTTTCTTTGTGTTAGAAATGTTAAAACAAAGTTATATTCCTATCATTTACCTCTTAAATGTGTTATTTATCATGATTGTTTTGACACAATAAGTTTTAATTAGTCATTTTTCTATTTTTTGTGCACTGTAATGCAAATTTATCAAAGGAAATAAGTGTGTACAACTATAAAATCATATAGGAAAGTGAGGAAATGAATTTTGTACAAAATAGAACAATCATTTTGAATTTAAATGGTATATTTAAAGATGTTTCAAGGATTAACCATTCAGATGTAATTCGTCACACTCCTGACATGAATTTAACAATTTAAGAAAAATATGAAAATTAGCTTTATTTTTAGGACAGATAGTTGAAAGACAGCTAGTAATTTAGAAACTTTTGGTAAATCTTCCATTCCTTAAAACATCCACTAGACTTGCTGACATAAGCCAGGCAAAATTATCTGGAAGAAATGATTCAAAGAAAGAGACTTGGAAAGAGAAAACCCGCAAATATTGGCTGAATATAAAATTAAAAAATTATCAGAGGAAGTTGGACAATCTTAAACAAAATAAAAAACTACAAAACCATGCTAACAAAAAAGGCTTAAAGAAAGAAGAACTTTGAATTCCAAATTTGATAAACAATATAAAGAAAAACAAAGGCAGTAGCAGAAAAACAGTAGAAAAAAAGGAAGAAAGATAAAAAAGAAGTTGGGTTGAATAAGGACTTAGAATCGAACAAAAACAGCTCAAAAATTCAAATGAGAACAGATCTGTAACTGTGTCAGATTCCAGATCTACAGTGAGAAAACCTGCACAACACACAAGAAAACAACTGCCACAAAACCCAAATGCTTGGACGAGTTCTTTGAAACACATCATAAAAAATGCTACACCCAGAAGGGCCTTCTAGAAGGGATCATTTATAAGCATTTTTGTTTTGTGGCAATTGTTTTCTTGTTTGTTGTGCAGGTTTTCTCACTGTAGATCTGGAATCTGACACAGTCACAGATCTGTTCTCATTTTAATTTTTGAGCTGTTTTTGTTCGATTCTAAGTCCTTATTCAACCCAACTTCTTTTTTATCTTTCTTCCTTTTTTTCTACTGTTTCTCTGCCACTGCCTTTGTTTTTCTTTATATTGTTTATAAAATTTGGAATTTGAAGTTCTTCTTTCTTTAAGCTTTTTTTTGTTAGCTTGGTTTTATAGGTTTTTATTTTAAGATGGTCCAACTTCCGCTGATCAATTTTTAATTTCAGATTCAGCCAGTATTTGCGAGTTCTCTCATTCGAAGTCTCTTTCTTTGAATCATTTCTTCTAGAAAATTTTGCCCTGCTTATTTCAGCAAATCTGGTAGATGTTTTAAGGAATGGAAGGTTTACCAAAAGTTTCTTCATTTTACTAGCTGTCTTTCAATTATCTGTCCTAAAAATAAAGCTAATTTTCATATTTTTCTTAAATTGTTAAATTCATGTCAGGAGTGTGACGAATTACATCTGAATGGTTAATCCTTGAAACATCTTTAAATATACCATTTTAAATCAAAATAATTGTTCTATTTTGTACAAAATTCATTTCCTCACTTTCCTATATGATATTATAGTTGTACACACTTATTTCCTTTGATAAATTTGCATTACTCAGTGCACAAAAAATAGAAAAATGACTAATTAAAACTGATTGTGCCAAAACAATCATGATAAATAACACATTTAAGAGGTAAATGATATGAATATTACTTGGTTTTAACATTTCTTACACAAAGAAACTTGTGGAACTTGTTCTTGTGAAATTATGAATTGACAGAAAATGCCTTAAAAAAGCGTCACACTCCTGACATATATAATGCACTCCCACATCTATGATATAAACATATCACAGTGGTAATGATTATTTTTCTTCTCTTTGGAATAGCCACTTCTGAAAAATAAAAAAAATAAAACATTTAAGTCCTTTGTATTCTTTGGTAGATGTTTAAAGACAGTTGTCACACTCCTGACATTTTGGGGTGCCTCTCTTTGTGTTTTTTTTAAATGGTCCTAAAAAGAAAGTCCTGTTCTATGGGTAAAGATATCAAAAATTGAAATCAATGATATAGCAATGTGTTTAGTGATTTTTTGTGAAAGTTTAAAGCATTTTTCAATCTTTATAAAATATGTCAGGAGTGTGACAAAATACTGAAAATAGAAGGCTTTTTCTACATACAATTACATTAAAACGGTACAATGAAATGACATTTTGTTTTTTGCAAATGATCACAAAATCTCAGGGCTTTCAAAGTTTACTATTGTAACTGAAATATATTAAGATTCTTTTTATTGGCAAAAACTTCAATCACTAGTTACTATTATTTTTTTCAAATTAAGCTATTCAATTTGATTGTTATTATATGATTTAGCAGAAAAGATGGAAATTTTGGTTTTAAAATTTTCCTTTTTATATTGACTTTCATTTGGAAAAGGTCTGAGCAATGTTTTCTTGACTGTTTTATTACCAAACTTGTTTTTAAGTAGTATGGTTTCTGTTAAATATTTTTGAGATGTATGCTATTAAAATTTAAGATTATTCAATGTGTCTGTTTCGTTCGGCCTGAAACTTTGGAATTATAAAATTTAAAGTATTGGTAATAGGGCAAGACAAAAAGAAATACAAAATATTAAGTTTGAAATTGGACCCCCCATGTCACACTTTTGCTTCATTTTTTCTGATTCCACCCATGTATATATAGTTTTAGCCTAAATAATCATCAAAAATCTCCTCTGTGATAAAAAATAAAACCATTACATACCTGCTAACTTTTGAAAACCTCCATGTAGGAATTAATTGTAACATTTTTAACCTCAACTATGAATTTTTTTATATTTTATTTTAAAGCACATTGATCAAAACGACATTTCTATACCTTTTTCATTGTTCAATTATCAACAAACAGAAAATAACATCAAGAAGAGCCAAAAACTCATTTGGTTTAATTTAGGGGATTAATAATCAGTGAAGATTGGTTTGTATTTAATCATATATTTCCTACATGTAAAATGAAGCCTTTAAACAAATAAGTACTGAATATACACTTCTCTGATGTCAAACTCACTTACCCAAATTTTATAACAGGATCATGACAAAGAAGACCAGACTTTATATTTTCTATTTCTTTAAGATATTTCTGTTGCTTTTCTGAAAAATGTAAAGGAAAAGTATTGGAACAACAATGCATGCATGACAATTTTTTCCATTGAAGAAATGAATTTCATGAGAAAAATAACAATAAATCAAAATTTCAAAAGCATTCTAATTTATGCTTTAACAAGGAAGGATTTGTAAACATGTAAATAAAACTATCAGTATTTCCATTTTAGGATAAAAGAAAACTTGTCCATGAGACACAGATTCTTGTAAATATATGGCATATTTCAATATATAAAGGGCCATAACTCCAGAACAGCAGAATAGGCACAACCCAAATTCAAGCTGTGTTTGATATATGTATAAGTTCATAACATTTGGTTGAGGCAAAGTAAAAGTTAAAGAGTGAAATAGTAAAAATTTAGCATTTTTTTCCATTTATACAGGGACATAAATTGAGAACAGTGAAAGTGACACTGATCAAATTCAAATTTTATCTTTGTTTGGGGGTAACAAGCATTGTGTGTAAGATTAGTACCATTTGGTTGAGTCAAACTAAAGTTAGTGTGTGGAGACAGCAAATTAAGCTATTTTCAATTTATTGAGGGACCTAGTAAATGATGCTGAAAATGTTGATTGAACTTCAACTTCATCAAAAACTACCTCAACCAAAACTTTAACTTGAAGTGGGACGGACGAACCAACAAACAAACAAACGAACAGATGGACAAACAGACGCACAGACCAGAAAACAAAATGCACATAAATGGGGCATAAAAAACTATATTTTTATCTTAATAAAACTGTAAACAAGAACTAGAAATATCATATAAAACTTCCTATAATTCCATAGTAAAAGTGTTGTTACTTCATACTTTGGTCTGTTATCTGTGGTACAACAGGGTTCCAGTATAACCTCCATTCTTGGAAATCTTGTAAAGTATTGGTCACTGTATATGTAAGTTTAAAGCTGTAAAATAATTGATAAAAAGTCATTCTTCTATAAAAGAGATTATCTTAAAAAATATTATTAAGTCTGATTTCTTTGTTATATGAATTTGATGTATGTTTTGTAGTTATTTATGAAGAACTTGTTGTGACGTGGTGAAATGAAAGCTTACATGTGGTATGATTTAGTTATTGATTGTTTGTGTTTCATGCCACTCTGTTTCAAGCCACTCTTAAAATTTCCCTGGCAGTTAAATCTTATTTGCAGCAGCTAGTCATAGTACCTTTAAAGTTAATGAGACTCTGAAACATGAAGGACAAATAAATAGATGCTCAAAAGACTAGAAAAAATAATGGTTCCTTTAATTTTAGGATGGGTATCTAGTTTTTAAAGAATGATTGATACCACAGCATTAGCTGTAATTCTGAACAAAGGTAGATAACTCAATTTTTAAAGATAACTTTAACAATGTCATTATTGATATTAGATTCCTGAACCTTGCAAAAATACTGGTAAAATACTGGTAATGTAGTTTTTCTTGACTAGTGTAACATCATTTTGTGATTTGAATATCTGAACATATACTTCATTGGTAAATTTCTGGAAATGTTCATGGATAGGATGTTATGATCATTTTATTTTTTGTATATCAAAAGTAGTGATAAACCTTCAAAGATTTAGATATCAAGTTAGTATACCATAGGGTTTTGCGTACCTAAAAATTACATTTCTTTTTGGAAAAACTGCCAGTGTGTTTATAACTGAATCTCTTTCATGAAGGCAACTTAATATATCAGTGGATTTTTATGCATGTCAATATTTTACCTTTCACCAACATCAATCTTCTTAGGACCACACTGAACATCCAAAACAAATGGTACTTTTCTAAACAATATCTTTGGCAATCTGTAATATAAGTTTTTAATTTTACTATAAAAGTTATCAATAATTTTCTTCTTAATATTGATTACTGGACAAAGAATTATAAATACAAAATTGACCAGTACATTGAGAAATAAAAAAGGATTGGACTATCATCAATCAAGTATGAAGGTTGGCAATTCTTTTTGATTTCATACCGTTATTAATTCTTAAGTCATATTTTAGTATGCTTGTAATTCACTGAAAGCAAAAGAAAATATCGAGGCTGTCAATGATTTTTCCTACCTTAAAATTATGTGCTCTGCAAAGCATTTTTATGATAGCAGCACATTCCAACTCTTCTGTGTCAGAATATTTTTTTGTCAAAAAGGTCAGTTACTGCTTGATTGGATGCAATTGTAAAGCAACAGGTTATTAGAACAAAAATAATATATGAATTAAAATCTTGGGTTACCACTGGAAATCATTATTTTTTCACCATGCTTGGCAAAGTAGTCTTCAATTTGATTAAATTTCAACAACTGCTAAATCTCCATGCATTTTTTTTTTAAGTTAACATATTTTAAAAGGTATAACCATACCTGTATACTGTTACAGCCTGTGGTTCTAGGATTTCTGTTCCCCATTTCACATGTGCATTTAAAACCAATTCCTAAAATTTATAAGCAAATAACCTACATATGAACATTTTGTAATATTAGGTGTTTCCAACTGGTATTTTTTGTTTACATTTAATTTAAATTTTAGAGCCATCTTTCAGTTCTCATTACAACATTAAGGAAACTAAATTTATTACCAAGGAACCTAAATGGACATTTTTTATAGGTTACAAGAGCGCAATTATTTGTTTACATTCAACCGGCAACTTTTTTACCCCAAGATGGTACTCAGAAAAAAAAACTTTGAAGCTCCTGATTGGATGATGCAAGTTTGAATTATTTTTTATTTGAAAGCTTATTCATTTAGGTTTGAAAATTGGTAAAAATTAAATTCATAATTCACAATGTGTAGAAGATAGAATTTTTTTATTAACTGAGGATCCATTCAAAATTAGGATTTCCAATTTAGTGCGGAATTAGGAAGCTTCCATAACAACTGCATTTTAGGGCATTTTGTGCTGCATGACCATGTACTTTTTTTTTGCTGTAATAAAAGGCTGACATCTATAGTCTCAGGAACTGCTACCCTTTTTTTTCTAGTTTGTTTATTCTTCAAGAAATAAATTTTTGAATACCACTGGGGTCCTATGGAAAATGCATTACAAATAATTGCGCTCTTGTAACCTAATATAACTTACTGCAAGGAGTTTCCAAGTGCTGATTTCTACAATTATTTTTAAATGCTCCTATTATTACTACCTCAAAACATTAATTTTGCATTTCTATTTGATTAAAAAATTGAAATATCTCTTTGTTTAGATTTTATTATTGCATTTATTTCAGAAAAACCTAAACAGTTTATTTTTCTTATTAATATTAAAGTAACACAACGTTGGTGAAAATTTACAAATATTGCAATCTCAGATATTCAATTAAGGGGAAGTAACTTACAGAGTAATCTGTTTCTATGTTGTGCTTATACAGAACAAATATAAGTGATAAAGTTTCTCCTCTGCCTAGCTCAACAGGAAACTTTAGTCTGTCCCCACTAACCATATGGATAGCATGGTCACAACCTTTACATGCTCCTCTGAAATATTGTTCACAAAATAATTAATAACTGATGTAGAAAATGTAAGCACTCCTTATCTGTTGTTTTATTCATAAGTCTTATTTTTATAGATTCTTCTGCACAGTTTTGTGTAAAAAAAAACTTATTCAAGAGGTAAAGATAAATGAAAGAGTAACTTCCACATCTTGGAGCTAAAATAACGATTATATAAACATTTCCCTCTAATTTGAAAGTTGTGAAAAAATGTCATTCTCCTACATAAAGATACAATTAAAAGATAAAGTTGCAACAAACTTTAAATGTAGAACTAATTTCAATTGTTAAGGGCAGAAATAAAAATATGTCCAATGTTATTAACTGGCATGATCAGAATAAATACATTAAGGAATAAAAAAAATACTCTGATTAAAATAGGAAAGTGCATAATTTTGAAAAAAATTTAGTAGAAGTTTGCATATTAATATAAAAGGGTCTAATGCAAGCCTTTATGAAAAGATTTGTTAGATGTTTGTCTCTGAAAAGATGTGTTAAAGAAGAGTATATATATAGTCATACATAATATCTTTTTGGAAATAAAAGCAATAGGTTAAAATAGGATAACTTTGGTAGCTCAAAAGATTCAGACTTTCTTTCTAAATTCTATTTCTTATAATCCTTGTAGTTTGCAAAGATTTTGCTTTCTTTTTTCTGAGGAGGAGGAATTTGAAACTGTAGTTAAATTGACTATCAAACAGGAATAAAATTAGAAAAATTGTAAAGGGGATCTTATATGAATCTTGCTAAATTTTGTTCACCTTGACTCAATAAACAGCTGCGCCATGAGCGCATGATACACCCGACGTCTTGTGTGGAAGTTTTATGCAATAATCATAAATAGTTTCTGAGAAAGTTTTAAGCAATAACCATATATTGTTTTTGAGACACGGCGGGACATGTGAAACCCCCAACCCTGTTTTTTTTTTACAAAAAACTAAATATCACTAAAATAAAATTTTGAATCAAAACCAAAAAGTATACAGATCTTTAGATTAATATAACAAAGAAGTGTGTAAAGTTTTAAGCAATAATCATAAATTATTTTTGAGATACGGCGTGACATGTAAAAAAAAACTCCCCTGTTTAACAAAATACTCAATAACTCCAATATAAAGTTTTAAATCATCACCAAAAAGTATACAGATCTTTAGATTAATATAACAAAGACATGTGTAAAGTTTTAAGCAATAATCATAAATCGTTTTTGAGATATGGTGCGACATGTAAAAAAACCCTCCCCCTTTTTTACAAAATACTCAATAACTCAAAAATAAAATTTTGAATCATCACCAAAAAGTATACAGATATTAAGATTAATATAACTAAAAAGTGTTTAAAGTTTTAAGCCATAATTAAGAATGGTTTTTGAGATACGGTGCGACATGTGAAAAAAGCACACCCCTGTTTTAGTTACAAAGTGCCGTAACTCAAAAAGTTTTAATCTTATTTTCACCAAAAAGTATACAGATCATTTGACCATCATAAGAAACAACTATGTTAAGTTTCATAAAATTTGGATAAGTCGTTCTCAAGTTACGGTGCGACATGTTTACGCCGGACAGACGGACGGACAGACACCGGACATTTGTATACCATAATACGTCCTGTCAAAATTTTGACGGGCGTATAAAAATTCAATATAAGATCAAAATGTATCAGTAAGAATAGTAATACACTGACATTGATCTGCAACAACCTCAAATTTGACCTGTAGTGCATATAATATTATTAGGAATAGTTCCTTTGAGTTACCAAAGATTTGTAGTGAGAAGATAAAAGCATTATTAGAGCTAACACATTCTATCAAAATGTTCTGTTATTTCTACTGTGAAACTTGTGTACATTAATGAAAGAATACAAAGGATATAGATATATATGTATGTACTGATGTTTACTTTTTACATAAATGTGCATATGTGTAATTACTTATATTTTATTTACATTTGGTGATTTTCAACATCTGCAAAAGAAAGCTGTACTGAAACATGGTTTTACTAAAAATCATTAATGCAAATATTTGTAAAAAAAAATCTTTATTTCTTCAATAGACTTAACTGAAATCTAAAAGCTTGAAATTAGAAAAAAATTCAAAGGGTTGAAAAAGTTGCCTTTTTCTTCTAAATATCATATATCTAAGTATCTGAATATTACTGTTGTATAGCAGGGCCTGTTCTTAGCAGAGCAGAAGCTGTTTTGCATCAACATTATTTAAAAAAAAATTACATGCACATCATAAATTTCTAAAAATCTAAGCAAAAAAAGATCTCTTCATAAGGATGCTATACAAATCTTTAAAACTACTGCAGAAAAAATTAAATCAAATGTTGGTTGAAAGTTAACAAAGTTGTCCCACACAAAATGAATAAGGTTAAATGATGGCTTACTGAACTGATTAGGAATTAAATCAAATATCCAACGTTCCAATGTACCCATGTATAAGACTTACATATCATTCTGTACATCTCTGTGTTTATTAATAGTTTTGTCACAAGCAGGACAATGACCTTTCATCAACATACAGTTGTTAATGGCTATGTCTTGTAAACTATCATTATTTACTGAAATTAATAAATAAAACACTCCTTACAAACAATTCAAATATCAAATCTATTCCTGAAAATTAGTTAAAAATATAAAGTTCTATATTCCTTAACATTTGTGCAAATATATTTCATTTTATATACTGGTCCTAAAATGTTCAATTTATTAGGTATTGATATAATTTTCATTTTATGAACTTTTATTATTGAGTTGCTGTCACTTACCCAATTATATTCTTATTAACAATACTTGATATACAATGATAGTTTGTTAACAACTGTCTAACATGTCTAATACAAATGGAAGTTTTTAACGACCTTGACTGGCTATACAGCCCTTGAAAGGTCGGTAACTGTCTAATAATGACAGTATAACAGTTATTAAATGTTGTGTGGATTTGTCACCTTAAAAAGTGTTTACATTTTCACCTGGTTAATATTTTGATGTCAAGAAGAAGTTCAGTCTTGTCACTTGTTTGTCAGATTTGCAAGAAAAATCATTATGTTGCCTTTAAAATTAGCTTTTTTAAATTTTTTGGGTGTTATAATGCCACTTTTAAGCACAGCTATTGGGCTTCTTTGTGGCTACCAGTTTTTATTGATGGATGAAGCTGGAGTGCCCAGAGAAAACCATGACCTTCGATAGGAAAACTGACAATCCTAGGCAATTAAGATTTGAGTGGAGTGCACCTGCACAATTTGGGTTCAAACTCACAACCTCAGTGTTGACTGGCTAGTGATTACAGTAGTAACTGCTTAAACAACACGACCACCGAGGCCCCTCCTTAGAATAAGAAAAAAATGTGTAACCTTTTAATTTGCTTAAACATGATAAGACATGATTTAGACAAAAGTTCTTAAATGTTTGTAAAGATTACAAGCAAAATCAAAATATTCTCAAGTTTAATTTACAAGATGACTGACCTCGTCATACCTTTGCTTTTGTATGAAACCTAAAATGAACATGAATGGTTTGTTTTGAAGAATTATTTTATTTATACAATTTTGTGCACTTTACACAAATGTGCTACAATTACATGATTCTATTCTATAACACCATTTCAAAAGATAACAGGGATAATTCAAACATGTTTAACCCCACCACATTCTGTGTGTGCCTGTAATTCAGTGGATTTTGTTTCTTGGTGTGTTGCATATATTTGTTTTTTGGTTCATTATTTTGTACATAAATTAGGCTGTTGGTTTTCTTGTTTGAATTATTTTACATTTGTCATTTCAAGGCCTTTTATGGCTTTGCTCATTGTTGAAGACTATACACTAACAGTGACCTATAATTGTTAATTTCTGTGTCATTTTTTGTCTTCACTTACCACTGAGAAATACCATAAATTGTCCAGAAACATCTTTGTACTTCACTTGAAGTTTTGGTGGCTGGTGAATACGTAAAGTTCTCGATACTAAATTGAAAAAAAACATCCATTTGAAAATTTTCCACTCTCATATCAATTATCTGTTTAGCTTATATTCTTTTTCCGCCCTGTCTGGAAAAACTTAATTTCTGTTTTAATTATTTTGTTTTCATCCTGAATATGCATGAATTAACTGCCACTGGACACAATTCAAGGACCAAGCAATCAATTATATCAAATTGAAGAAAAATATGTTCTGAAAAAGGTTGAATGTAATACATTTCAGTTGTTATCTGGTTATATTTTCATGAGTTTTGCGGTTTATTTGAATTTACTATAACTTTTTGTACATGTGTTATTTCGAATATTGTTTTCTATTTCTTATTGTGCATGTATTTCAGTGTTAAAAAATGGTGTATACATGTATGTGTATCTTTTTTATGATAAGGATTACGGTAATGTTAGTTCGTCTTCATGATCAGTATATAATCTTTTTATATAGATTCCTAATGGAAATGTTATGTGCATAAAAATAATTTTTTGTAAGTCTGTGCCATATATGTCTTTGTATAACTGTTGTAACAAATCATGTTAATATGACACTGATGCATTGAAAATTTGATGTAAAAATGTTTATTCTAATAATAGGCTGTATTGCTGAATAAAGTCAATGCAAGTATTACTTGTATGTCAATATTAAAATCAAATACCTGACTTTTGAGTATAAATCTTTTCTTTCTCTGGTAAAGGTTTAATGTCGTCAAGTTTCAACAAGAAATCACTTTCTCCCAACATTCTCTTTGGGCAAGGTATTGGCTTGACAATGGACACTGTCAAATAAATTTTTGTATTGCACGATGAAATATTATTTACTGTTGCTTCCAATGGAACAATAAATGTTTTGTCATCAACAAAGTAAGGGCTCTTCTCCTGAAATTAGAAAACAATAAAGTAAAGTGTTTTCAAAATAACTCACATTAAAGTGTTAGTAACTTCTTAAAACATCATGTGAAGGTCAAGGTCGATTGCTCAAATCACCATGCAGTAGTAGTGGTTTTGGTTGAAATGTGTAATCTATATATCAATCTTCATTTTTCAATTGCACACATTTGTACATAAAATATCCCATCAAGTACATTAATTTGTATGTTTATCCACCTTTTCTTAAAATATTATAATGTATCTTTTAACAATACCACTAGTGGACACTTCGCAATTGACATTGTCATAATCAATCATTTTATAACTTTCCCTAATGATTACTGTAGAAAACACCTATATATCTACAATGTAAGCCTTTAAAAATACAAAGGTATTTTTTATTCTGAATGTACACCCAGTTAGACCTTGTTGCTTATCTATCGAACTCACAATAAGATCCAAATTAAGGTACGACAAAGGTAGCGTGTGTCAAATTTGATAAATAATTTAAAGCTTTTTTTCGGGAGGATGAAATTAAAATATTTTAACTTAATTCAGACTAAAAAGTATTTAGTAATCACATATCATACATTTGCTTAATGAATAAAAAAACAACCTTTAAAACATTTTTTTGTTATTATTCTGCATGTAGACCCAATAACACCTCGTTGTCTTATCTCATTACACTCGCATTAAGACAGCTTACATTGTATTAGCTACAAAATGTAGCATCACTAAATGAATTGTTTTATCATGTAATCAACCGTCATCGTGGACTTCGCGGACCAGATTTGGATATTATTTAGGTAAAAGGTCGCGATCTTTTAAATGCGTCCATCACGGAAATCCACGATCTTTATTTAATTTCCATCGTGGAATCGCGTGATTTGGTGAATCCGCGATAGCTGGACTGTATATACACTTTGACCTATAATGGTTTACTTTTTAAAAAAATTGTTATTTGAATTGAGAGTTGTCTCATTGGTACTCACACCACATCTTCCTATATCTATGTATATTTTTATGGTTGGAGCCATTGAATAATGTTTAAATATTGACTAAGCTGACGCTTTTGCCAAACCAACTAAGAATTTTTTCATGATTCTTTCTGGCTCAATCTTGAGTTTTCAGTAATGTGTTTATTGATGTATACTAGCATGAGTTTTTCTTTTCTTTTTGTCATATTATATTATTGCTTTGAAAATTAGCTTTTGATACAATCTAAGCCTGAGGACCAATTGTAATTTTTATACATTTACAAAACATTTCAAAATGTCATGAATGTATGTCAAATTATACATATTAAATATTACCTAAACCAGTTGTAAACCATTATAACTTACATCTTAAATCAAACAAAAATGAGCAAACAAAAATGCAAAATTAAGCAACTTCAATAAAAAGTACAAACGTATATACAATATTGGTACAGTCTGCCAAAAAAATCTTCATCTTACATCACACAAAAAAAAACACAATGTGAAACCTAGAAAGATTCTTTTTTTTAAAAGATCATGAAGATGCATAATTCCAAATATTAGATTTCAATGAAAAAATAAAATTGTATTTGTCTATGAATAAAAAAGTAAAAATAGATCCACAACTTGAATAATTTCTGAGATTGTAACCTCTGTGACAGTCTCTGAAAAATCACAATTTTCTGAAAAACAATTGCATATACATGTAACATTCACTCAATGATATCCAGATATTTGCTTCTAAAAGTTGTTTGTCATTTTGTATATATATACTAACTGATAAGAAACTTTAAATTTTCCCAAATGAGTCCAAATAAGTTTTTGGATATCAAACTTATATGACACCCATTGGCATTAGGCATGTAGGTCCAAACCTGATGATTACAATTTAGAAAATCAACTTACATGTAGTTTTAAATGTGTATTTCTGTCAGCTGTGCTCTTAAACACATTGCACAAAAAGTAACTTTTATTGTAAGACAGTTCATTTTCGTCGATATTAGGTATATTTTTTGCAACGTGGAAATTGACGTGTCCAGAAAGATTTTCAATTCTTTTTTTCCATTTATTAATGTTCCCATTCAAACACGAAGGAAAATTAACAATCACATTAACAAGATACGTTTTCCCAATATTTACACACTTAAATTTGTCACTGTATTGCACATCACTTCCATTTTGTTTCTGCTTTTCAAATATATGCAAAATTATGTTAGAAAGATCAGCATCTTCTTCCATGATCTGTGCTGTCTGCTAAAATCGTATAGTACAGTGGTATTGCACCAATCAAGAAGTCCTTTCCGGAGACAGGAAGTCTAATTTATGCCTTTACAATAAAGTTAAATTTATGTTATTTGTGATTCATTTTCTTTTTCTAATTTTAAATTATTTATAAAGAATATATAAAGAAAACACTGTATCACGAAAACAACTATCAAAACTTGTTATTGGTCGCAAAGACGTGGGAAGCTGTATGAGGATACTACCTGTTTAGTACTATCCTTGTAAAATCAAAACTTCCGGTTTCAATTCACATTGGTTGCATTGATTTTCCAGTCCTGTAAACATTTATTGGCCATTGAAAATGGCAACTTGGTCAATGAACCAGTATTTCCAAACAGTAAGTTTATGTTTTATAGGAAATGAAAAAAAATCACTTTGCTCCTTAAAATATACTTGGAAATCTATAAACTGGAAAACAATTTTTTTTACAAAAAAAGTGTAAAAAATTACCCCTACATGATATATAATATATAAGAAAGACAAAGTTGTCCAAGACATAAAAAACCTGGCTATTTCAACAAAAAGACAACATTTTTTCTTAAATATGGAACTGTACTTGACCATCACTGACACTGTGAGCTGACTGTTAATTTGAGGCAGGTATTACATTTTGTACCTGTGAATGGGGACAAAGTCTGTTTGAATTATTTTTCTTTTGTGACTTACATATTTGTTTAAAAAAAAGAGATTGAAATACTGTAACGTTTCCAATTTTGGTTCTGTTGTTAGAGATTTTACTTGTGACGTTATTTAAGTTATGACATCATGTTCAATGTAAACAAAGAAAGGCAATGCATGAGATAATGTTAATATCAAAGTCATGTAGAATTATTAAAAATGAAATATTGGTATTGTGTTCCTTGAGTTCCAATATTTTACTAGACTACTTGAAGTTTCACCACAAATAGACCGGAAGAAGGAAGTAGATTTCTTCATTCTGCGCAAATATGGGAATTAAAAAAAGCCTCAAAAATTTGAACGATTTTGAGTTTATTAGTACAATGAAAATTTTGGGATTTTCCTGTTGTTTTTTTTTTTTTAAATTTATTGATTTTTCTACTGTAATAGGGGACTTCTTCCCCATATGAATTGCCAAATGTTTAAATGTTCTACATATATTAAAATAAAAATGTTAATAAGTTGTATAGCTAGTGTCAGTTAAATTTGCTTCCATACAGTTGGGTTTTTCCCTCATAGTTCTTCATCCCTGGCTTCAAAGCATTGAAAAACTAATGAAAACACAAAAGGTTCAAAATAGGGATCAGAGAGTGATCAATAGATTATCTCAAAACTGCCTTCTAGTGACCACACATTTATGACATTAAGATTTGTTGCTGGAAAAGATTTATTTAGAATTTTGGCTTTTACACAAACATGCCTAATATTAAACAGTTCATATGTTACCTCCTTAAAATATTAAATATAAGAGATAATGACAAAGTATCTTTATTTTTAGTTAGATGATGCCTTACAAGAAAGAGATGGGTTGAAAACAGCAGTAAGTTATTGATGTTAGATGTAAATCTATTTTTGTAACAATTTCTGAGCAATATTTAACAGAATATATCCCTTTTTTACATGTAACATGTTGAAAATGAAAAATGTTAAAGTGAAATGGATTTTGATAAATAATTTTAGACAAGATTAGAAAAGTATTTTTCCTATTTTGCACATTAGCTAAAGTTTTATTACTCTTATCATTTCATTTCATTTTAGTTTTTTGCATGTGTGCATGTGAAGAAAAATTATTTAAAGTTATCAATAATTAGTCAATTTTTATACGCCTGTCATACAAATGTCTGGCGTCCAGTCGTCTGTCTGGCTTAAACATGGTGCACTGTTACTTGAGAACAACTTATCCCAATTTCATGAAACTTGATTTTGTTGTTTCTTATGATGGTCAAATGATCTGTATACTTTTTGATGAAAATTAGATTAAAACTTTTTGAGTTACAGGACTTTGTAAATAAAACAGGGGTGTGTTTTTTCCCATGTCGCGCCATATCTCAAAAATGATGTATGATAATTGATTAAAACTTTACACACTTTTCAGTTATATCAATTTGAAGATCTGTATACTTTTTGGTGATGATTAAAAATTTTATATTTGAGTTCTTGAGTATTTTGTATAAAAGGGGGAGTTTTTTTTTTACATGTCGCGCCATATCTCAAAAACAATTTATGATTATTGCTTAAAACTTTACACACTTCTAAGTTATATTAATCTTAAGATCTGTATACTTTTTGGTGATGATTCAAAATTTCATTTTTGATTTATGGTGTATTTTGTAAAAAAAGGGGAGTTCACATGTCGTGCTCTATCTCAAAATCAATTTATGATTATAGCTTTCAACTTTACACACTTCTTAGTTATAAGATAAGATAAGATAAGATAAGATATTTTATTTCCAATTATGGGCCCCAAAGGGCATAAACATTACAACATCAATAATTTTTTCATAATACAATACAAACAATGAGATAAAAAAAAAAAAAAGTTAAACGAGAACTATTTAAGTTCTTAAAGAATACGTAGATAAAGAATCTATAGTATGTTTTTTTTTTTTAATACTAATGCATTTTATTGCAAGTGTGGTTGATATAGATAACAAACAAGCAGCCCAAAAAGAAAAAAAGAAAAATAGATATCCACATATGTAAAGTACACAAAAAGTTGGATCATTTAAATATATAATAATTAGCCAAAAAGAAAGTAGAAATTAAACTTGTCCATGACTCATCCTGTGTCAGCAGCAAATAGGAAAGCATTATGGTTTCCTAAAGGCAGCTGACACCAGGGGGCGATACCTTATGGGCCATAGGCATGTAAAATGTGTGTAAATGTCTCTTTCCTACCTGTATCAAAAGCAAACAAGGAAGCATCATAGGTAACTTGAATGCAGTTGATACCAGGGGACGATGCCTCAAGGATTTAAGCAGGGATGGGCACGATTACTGACAAATGTAATCGATTAATAATCGATTACATGAAGGATTTTTGTGCAATCGATCAATAATCGATTACTCAAATTTTAGTATGTAATCGATTACAATCGATTACTTTATCAAAAGTAATTACATTACTTTTCGATTACTGTCAATTACATGTTTCAGCATTTCAACAAAAAAATAACATATTAAGCATTTATAAGTAAAGCACTATTATATTGGTCAACATTTGTATAGTTGAAATTAAGAACTGTACCAAATACATCATTAAAAGCTTTGTTTTTTCTATTATATAAGTTAATAGCTGTTTTTTTTAGATCAAATCTCTTAATGAAGATTAGTAATATTTAAAAAAAATCTTGAAATTTTTACTTACAACATCAATGAAAGATGTCATCGCATTGCAACAATCACTTATTCATAAGTAATTGTTTTTCAAAAATTTTGCTTTCTTACTGACTTACGTTAGCTTTTTTATTATTACTCTTTAAAAGAATTATTTTAGCATAGTTAATGATAATGTTAAAGGAAATATAAAAATAAGTAGAATAATTAATTAATTCAGGTATTTTTTAAGATACAAATTTATTTTTATAATGACATGCATGATTTAAACCTTTTGTTTGGTGCAACCTAATTACAGATTAGTAAACTGCCACTGGAGTATAATTTATAATTGGGGCTAAATAATGTAAATCTCCTTCTTAATTAGACATAAGATAATTGAAATAAAAACAAAGTGTGTTTGTTATTGATTAGAAGACTTTGATCATCTCATTAGTAAAGGCAAGACTGTTGTTAAGATTTGTTAACTTCTCCAATCAAAATATATACAAAACATATTTATAGTGTCAAAGGGATACATGTATCTATTTCTAAAAAGAATTGTAATGCATTGCCATTGGTTCATTGTTAAAAAGATTTTTAGTTTTTTTTTCATTAATTTATTTACATGTATAACATGTAAGAAATCAACTGTTTATCTATTGTAAGCTTTAATTTTAACTCTCATTAAAAATTATGTTTTCAAGAAATTCAATACAAATAAGCTTACTCCTACTTTTAAAAATGTGGTACAGAACTTAAAGAAAGACTGCAGACATTTCTTATTTAAGATCAATTTTATTATTTCAAATCTATTTTCTTATTTTAATACCAAAGCTCTTGAATTATTGACAAGCACATACATCCCTTTGTTTTAAAATCTAGATTTAAAGTAAATTTAGGTAGGGGATCTGGTTGCTCATAATGCAGCTTGAGACAATAGATAGAAATAAGGCAGTTGCTTAACTCTCAAGTATTAATGATGCATAATATTTTATCTGTACGACAAAGTGATAACATACATATATTCCTCTGAAATAGGTTATTTTTGGTCAAACTATTTCATTAAAGTAATCGAAATGTAATCGAAAAAGTAATCGATGATTACATCCAAATTTTTGCTGTAATCGATTAAATTACGATTACATGTAATCGAAAATGTCTTCGATTACAGATTACTGTCGATTACTTGAAAAAATGTAATCAATTACAATCGATTACGATTACAGATTACAATTACCCCATCCCTGGATATAAGAGAACATTTGAATAAATAATATATCTTAACAATTATTTTTTTTTTTTAATCGGCTAGTATGTTTGTGATATTCAGATGAATATAATTTTCTATGTCCAATCAAATGTATATACACACATAGATTTCCTTTAACTAATCTTCACTAAGGAAGATGTTTGTATATAAAATTACATATTATTTTAAGTAACTCAACATTTTCTACACTAAATAACCAGATAATTTTGCTTTGACTGTTCATATGATTAAAATAAGAATTATATTGTGCAATACTAGCTAACATACAATTTCTATCATCCTCAAATTTGTTACAATCAAATAGAAAATGAGCCTCATCTTCGACAGTATTGGAAAAACATTTATTACATATTCTGTTAATTCGGGGAATACCCTGATATCTACCTAATTCTATTTGTAATCTATGAGAAGATACACGTAATTTAGTAAAACTTCTTCTAAGTTCAAAATTCTTGATCAATGTTAGATATTTTTCAAAACCAAAATTTGTTTTATATAAAAGGTAGGTTTTCAGTTAACTGTCTGAAAATTTATCTATTTGTTTTTTCCAACAGCTAATAAACAATATTGATAGCTTGGTTTGTATATATTTCTTAAATTTGTATAAGGATTCACAAAATGGAGCATTTATGGCATTTGTATAGTCAATACCAAGTATTTTAAAAACAACATTTATTGAACCATACCATGATGTTATATTCATGTGATGTAGTGTCTTTGATTGTGTATATGCATGCCTCTTTTAATAGAGGAAAATTATTACCTAAATTCTCTAATCTATACCAGTACAATAACATTCCTTTTATAATATTAAAATATATTGGAAATCTTCCAAGTTCAGATAACACTGCAGCATTTGTTATATTAATTGTAAGATCTGTTTCCTTTTTGATGATGATTCAAAATTTTATTTAAGAGTTATTGAGTTATTTTTGTTAAAAAAAGATGTTCACATTTCGTGCTGTATCTCAAAGACAATATATGATTATTGTTTAAAACTTTACACAATTCTTAGTTATAATAATCTTAAGATCTGTATACTTTTTGGTGTTGATTCAAAATTTATTTAAGAGTTATTGAGTAGTTTTTTGTTAAAATTCTAATTTATGATTATTGCAAAAAATGACGGGCGTATCATGCACTCATGGCGCAGCTGTTTATTAAACTTGTTAATGTACTGTACCCATAGTTTTTATGGTGAAGTTCCAAAATCAATCAGAAGTTTGTAAAAATCTAGCTAATTAATGAAGAAAAATTAACCAATGAACACAATGAACCATTATGAAATCAATTCATTTTATTTTGTTTGACATTTTTTCCAGGAATTACTGTCATTCCAACATCCACACATTCAAAATCCTCGACTTCAGGTAGAGCATCCAGAATCTCAGGTCCAGAGAGTTTTTGATAGTCCATTTGATGAAATGATTGCTGCTCATTTAAGGTTAGTCTATAAAAAAATATGAAGCGTAAAGGACAAACCAAATTAAAAACAAACAAAGTTACAAACACACACATATAATCTATCAATACAGGTACTCACAAAAATTTTAATTTTGCCATGAAAATTAATTCTTGAAGTATATATGTAGCATTTATATTTATGGTTAGATCTTTTATACATGACAGTACCTTCAACACTGAGCATTAGCTGACACTGAACAGCAAGCTATAAAGGATCATAAAGGGCCTCAAAAATAATTATATACATATTTTTATGACATGGTCTATAATCGTAGTACTTACTACAATGTACGAATATCTAAATACTGTCATTTACATAACAAGACAAACCAAAATGATAAAAGTTTTTGATGGAATTTTAATTGTATTTTTGCAGGTGTTGCTGGGCTGTATCAAACCATGATTTTATAGAAGCATATGGCTGCCAATCTGTTGTTGCACAGTATCCTTCTTTAAACTTGTTGTTCTATCAATAAGAGGGTAACATGTCTGTTAAAAATATGTTTTTGATTTTCATCAAGCAGTAGAAAAGATCTTCAACATAGGCATAAATGAGTTGCAATGTTTGGAATGTTTAAAACGTGATACTGACTATATATCATGTACTAATTCACAAAAACTTTGTAAATATACTGGATTATTTCTTAAAAATATTTAAAAAAGGGAAAACAATTACAAAGATACAAGTATTGTCCTTAGATCTTGTGATGCTTCATTGACTTCATAATTTTTACATCTATCCTGTGACACCTGGAGTTTAGCTTTACATATGATTACATGGATCTGTTATTAAAAGAGACATGTTTTATTCTGACTTCCAAAAAATATAAAACATGTGCATTGTTATATGATATTTTAAATATTCGACAACAGTGGGGGATCCAGAAAATTTCATTAGAGGGGCCCACTAACTGCCTAAGAGGGAGCCCAATAACTGCCTTAAACGGGGGCCCTCTCCAATCATACTTCAGTGATTCCCTATATAAGCAATCAAATATTTCTCATAAAAGGGGGGCAGGGCCCCCTAAAAAACCCTCTTAATCCACCTCTGGACAAATGAATGTACAGTTAAAATTTCCCAGTGTTAAACATTAATAATGATCCCAAACATCAGATCAAAGGAAAGAAAACTAAATAAAAAAGTAAATATAATTTTTGAAAAACATATACATATTTCATGCTCATGATTTTATATTTATGTATTCCTTAATTTAGACTAGAGCATTCAACAAGATATTTCAGAGTCAAAAGGATGAAAACTGGTCACTCCCTATAATGTTTAATATATTTATAGATCTGAGATTGTTTGCCAACAGTGTAAGTAGCATTCAAGTTTAACAATTATTATAGAAAACTAGTTCATATAGTTGATCACCTTAGAATTATGTTTGACAAATCCGTGTCATCCCAATTTATTTAAAAATTATCTGATTTAAGCTTTCTATTTTTTTTAATTAAAATAATCCATTTTTTCTGGGTTTTTTTTTAATAACTAAAGCAAAAATGCTTCAAATGAAAATTTAGAACTTGTTTTGAAATATTCTTTATAACACTTATACTAATAATTAAAAAAACAGTTGTAAAAAATTTGCTCTATGTAAATTAACAGCGTAAAATAAGTGTTAAATTTAACCTATCAGATATTATTCTAAACAGTAAGTTGTTTTAGCAACGTACGTTAACTAATCAATCAAAATAATCAAAATTTTATATGTGAAAGAAATTGCTTAACAGCTTTTCCTAGACATTTTTGGGGGGTTTATTAAATTTTGCTTGTTTTCAGGGAGATATACAAGCTGTACACAAAGGAAAGGGTAAAATGGGAGACAGATTAGAGAAAGCTGCAGATCTTATCATGGGCTGTTTTAGAGTCTGTGCCAGTGATAAGTATGTACCTATTTTAACATATACTTGTTGGGTTCGATTAGTTTTGAAAAACATGATATAGTTATGAATAAATACATGTAAAAGGAATCCATTTTGAATACTATAAATTCAAAATTTTTTGCAGGCATGTCCATTTACCTTTAATGAAATTATTTCAGACATAAAGTTCAAATCTGATTAACTTATCATGTCTGAAAATCATATACTTATGAACATGCATATCTTCTTAAGGTGGTACATTTGTGTACCTAACACTACAGGGAGATAACTCTGTAAAATCAGCTAAATGTTTTAATTACGTTGTGTTGTTAATGGAATATAAAACTTCTCAATAATCAAAATGACTGTCAGTCAAACTGCTATGTAACTAGTGTAATTTTTCTGATTAAATGATTGGTTCAAATTTTTGGAAATTTTTATATTTTTGTCAAAGGGTCAAAGTAAATACTCTGTCAAAATTTTGTGAAAATTAAACGAGCCAAATTAATTTTAGTGAAAGTGTTGGGTACCACTTGAAGATCTCACTTTAAAACTCTGCTAATTTATCTGTTAATGTCTTTTAATATAGCCGAGCATCTGTAGAAGATTCCAAGAAATGGGGAATGTTGAATCTTGTTAACCAGCTGTTTAAAATATACTTTAAGGTAAGTATAAAAACATTTATCAGTGCAATAAGTTTATTCCAAGCAAGCTGATTATAATAAATAATATTTGTATATTTTGTATTTAATATTGATAAATGCAAATAGCCTTTATTAGTCATATGATCTGTTTAGAATTTAAATCTAGATAAAAATGCTTTGTAATATGAAGTTAGTAGGTATAAATGCTTTGTATAAAATATGAAGTTAGTAGGTATAGGAAGATGTGGTATGAGTGGCAATGAGACAACTCTCCATCCAAATAACAATTTATAAAAGTAAACCATTATAGGTCAAGGTACTGCCTTCAACACGGAGCCTTGGCTCACACCGAACAACAAGCTAGGCAATCTTTCAGTAGAAAAATTTCAGATTGCCCATAATACCAGACTGAGAATATTTTATGAAGTTATTGAACTTTCTTCAAAAATTACAAAGGCATGAAAAATGATTAAAAATGAAAATCTTCACACTTTCTGCATTTTTTGGGAGGAATATGGAATTTTGATACAATTACTTAAAACACTATTTAACATGTGTACATTCACATAAACATCTTTGTCAGTTGCAATACATGTCATTCAATAACTACATTATTGATGATATAAAAGAGATTATTAATTATAAAAATGCATTAGATATATAGTTTTGTATACATATATTATTGTTATTGCAGATAAACAAATTACACTTGTGTAAGCCACTGGTGAGAGCTATAGACAGTTTACCAATGAAAAACAGATTCTCTCTGTCTCAACAGGTAACATTTAAGTAAGTAAGACTTAAGATTGTTATAAACAGCTACAGAAATCAGACACATAGTTAAGTTTTGGACTGGAAACAAGGCTTGTATGATTTTTAATTTTAGTTTCCTGTGTATAATTTGGAGTTTGGTATGACGTCCATTATCACGGAACTAGTATACATATTTTTTAAGGGCCAGCTGTAGGACTCCTCTCGTAACAGTAGTTTTTGACTGCATTAAAGACCCATTGGTGGCCTTGGGTTGTTGTCTGCTCTATTGTCAGGTTGTTGTTTCTTTGGCACATTCCCCATTTCCATTCTCAATTTTATTTGAAATTGATCTTATGTTAAAAAAGATTTAGGCAGTAGTTTTGATGAGTAGTTGAAATGAGATATGGAAAGAAACTTTGTGGTGTATCTTCCAATTAAACATTTTATCTTCGACATGTTGTAGAAATAAAAAATGCATGGGAGTATTTAAAGGCACTTAATGTAGCATTTCAGAAATCAATGATGCAAAATTTGACATCTTTTTTATACAAATTATATACTTCTATATGAAGTGGGTCTCATTTGGGTCTAAGGGTGAAGCGGGATTTCTGATTTTTTGTAAGTGTGACATAAGAAGGTAAAATTATTACACTGTGAAAAAGGGAAATGAAAATTAATGGGACACAGGAAATTACAAAAACATGAGAATTGCTTGTGTACATAGTGTAAGCGGGATACAAATATCTGACAAAGCAGTAAGCGGGATCCGAGATCAGAACCCCCCAATGAGACCCCCTGTGAATGCAACTGCCATATTTTTGTCAAATCAATATTTTTATAATTAGGTTTAAATTTGTGCATATTTTTATACTATTTGAAAAAAAATCTTTAAGATGATGAACTACAAAATTTTGTTATGTAAGCAGTTATTACAAATTATTTAGGCCATTTTGATACTTTATACATGTACTGCATACTTTTGTAATTGAGGAAAATGTTAATTTCAGATATTATGTTGGAAGAAAGGCAATGTTTGACAGCGACTACAAAGCAGGTATTTATTATAGGATATATCACAATCATGGTTACAAAGCTTAAGTGTTTAAACAAAAACATTTGTGAGTAAATTGGTCCAGTTTGAACATCAATCAACTCAAAAACAAATGTGATATCCTTTGACTGTTTGATCATTGATTTGAAGATTTCCTATCTGATCCCTTTGTACACACACACAGTGGGGTAAATTCCACGAATATATATTTAGATTAGTTAAAGAAGCAGATGAGTATATAGACTATATCTAAAAGTTACCGCAAATTAAAATCACTACATGTTACCACTGATAGTAAAGTATTCCCAGTTATGCAATAAAAAAAAACTGGAAGTAAAACAGTCAGTTTATAAAAAAAAATATAAAAATCTTGTTATATTCATCTCACTCAGTAAATGCCATATTTGTCCTACATAGACAGTTTTATGAAGACAAGATAGGAACTTATGCAGCAGGAATGATGCCTTTTTAAAATCTTCTTAAAGCTGAAATGTTTAATCAAAGATATTTATAGTACAACATACATGAACATTGCTAGTAACATTTTGTTCTGATTATTTAAATTTAAACTTAATGTTTTTTCTTACAGCTGAAGAATATCTAACTTTTGCCTTTGAAAGATGTCATAAAAGAAGCATGAAGAATAAAAGAATGAGTTTAATTTACTTATTACCTGTTAAGATGTTGTTGGTAAGAATAAAAGAATGAGTTTAATTTACTTATTAATTGTTAAGATGTTGTTGCTAAGAATTAAAATATAGGACTTGTTTTAAATTATTTTATTAATAATAAATTTATTCAAATATTATCAAAATACATGTAGTAAATTTTATTAATTGTAAGTTAAGGGAACTGTCTTTGTAACAGCTTATATAAATATTTCATTTGTTTTTATATCTTTTAAAACTAGTTACTGTTAAGATCATGACAGAATTAAAATCATGTTGTATTCATTGTTATGAATTCATTAAATAGAAGGTAGCTGACTTTGTTTTGTCAAACATGTCAATTTCTCTTTCAAAGTAACATCACAATTGATGATCCTGTTTTCGGCCAGGGTGCATCTAACAGCAAGAAGATAAAATATTATTGCTATATAATCGATCAGTTAATGATTTCAGTCTCAATGATCAAATATAGCATGGAAATAACATCAAGATCAGATTATTTTGAAACTTTTGTTACAAAATGAAATGTGTGCTTAATTGATACACCATGATACAATCTTCGTGCATCTTTGGGCTAACCAGTTTGGAAAATGAAAGTTCAGACAGATTTTCATGAGTTCAGGACTCATGGTCTTGATTGGTGAGAACCCTGATAGGACTTAAAAAAACTTCACTATTTTTATACCCAAGCTGCTAGGTGATTAAAGCATTTAGTGCTACTCTTGTCTGTACGTACCTATGTACATTTCTAAAATGGTTACCGATCTCTAAGTTTGCCTCAAACAAATGTTATGAAACTTATTGAAAATTCAAATTTAAAATTGAGTAGGTCACTTTTACCGTTCTTTAGTAAGATCCCTTTACAATGTCATATGCAAGTGGGGGTATCATCTGTGTCTATGGACATTTTATTTGATTTAAGGAGCAATATAATGGCTATGTCATACCTCTCCCTTTCATAATGTAAATGTAATGTGTCTATAATTTTTCAAAAATTCATTATGTATTTCAGGGTAAAATGCCAAAACCCCAAGTGTTACAGAAATATGATTTAATGCAGTTTGCTGACGTTGCTAGAAGTGTCAGGTAAGAACTTTCCCAAAAATGACTGCTTTTTAAAAATTAATAAAGCAGTTTGAATTTGTAGTGCTTTTAAAAACAAAAAAGAAGAATGTCTTGAAATATAAATATTTTGTGTGAGGATAACACAGGTAAGGAAGCTTGATTTGAATACATGTATCTTGACACTAGAAAAGTATTTTAATCATAGAAAAAAATCAAAATGTGGAAAATCTGAAGGATTAGCTTTGATTATTATAGGATTAAACACATTTTTTCTAGAGGTTATTGATGTGTAAACCAGGGCGGTTAACTCACAAACTGAATAAAAGTCCTTTTATGTCAAGTTTGTGAGTTAGAGACCCGGTTTACACATCAATAACCTCTATAAAAAATGTGTTTAATCCTTATAATTCTTCAGCCAAACATACGCGATTATTAATTAACATTATCACTTTGATGGCTACTATATGTACCATCAGAAGCACAATGGCATGTCGTAACTAAGGAGTATGTTGCCATCTTGACTTTTTAAAAAACTTAAATGTTCGATAAATGCAACAGAATCTAAAATGAACTTGCACCTACCTCAAAAACTTCATTTTAATTTAGATACTATCCGAATTTGAAGCGTAGAAGTAACAAAATAATCATCCGTCTGAAAGTTTTCAATCGTATGACGTCGTGTTTTCCCCTGATGTAAATCGCCAAATCATTCGTGAAATTTCCTGGAATTTTATTTAAATTTTATTTTATACATTTGCGAAGCTTTAATGCATTTATTTTATTTCTTTTTTTTTTGTTATATAGGCATTAGAATAGAAACAACTGTTATGCCATTGTTTTATAATCTCAACTTGCTGAAAATCCCAGTATCCCTGCAAGAATGTGTATCGCGCATGAATAGATTACAAAAGTAGTTTCAGAAACATGGTTTATCGAAGTGTAAACCAAAAGAAAAATTCTACTTGACCAATCCAATTCAAGCATTTATAGATATGCAAATGATATAAGAATTATATGAATCTCAATTTCAATAACTAAGCTCAGAAATTATTTTGTCCATGTATTATTTAGATTTTGAAAGACAGGACAAAATGCGATATAATTATTGTAATTTTTAGAAAATCTTCATCAAGACAAATATATCTGATATTATAATTTGACATTTTATAAATGTGTTACTCACCCTGTCGCATTAATCTCATTAATAAAGACCCTGTTATCATTTTTGAATTTACAGTTTTATTATATTACAGTACTGGTAACCTGTTGAAGTTAAATGAAGCTCTTCAAAGAAATGAAACCTTTTTCATTAAGTGTGGTATATATCTTATCTTGGAGAAGCTAAAGATAATTACCTACAGAAATTTATTTAAAAAAGTGTAAGTATACTTATAGATTATGGGGTACTATTACTGATATTGTAAGATATCAGCTGTGAGCCACTATGTGAATCTCTTTGGCTTGTGAGCCCAGGGAATGAGTTAAAAAGCTTCACATTGTGTCGATGATGCTGATATTTTAAGATATTTATAGGGAAAATAAATGATTATCTGTTTATCATTCTATTTCTGGTCTGTAACCCTCCTTTGGCTTGATAAGTTCTCCTCAGACATTGTGACTTTGCTGAAAATGTCAGCTTTTGTCCCAAGAACAATTAATCATAATCTCTATAAGAAAACAAATTATCTGAAGACCTCTTTTGAAAATCTCTATGATGGATAAAGTGTGTAACAGCATTTTGAAGGGTTACAATTTTTGCAGCATTTTCTGTGCATGTTTTTTTAAATTCTAGAAATTGTGTCATATTTTTTATTTGTTCTTGTGTTTTGAATGAACAAAACATCAAAGACAAAGAGATTTAATGCAAAACTGTTCACATGTTGTCCATTGGGATATTTTTAAAGAGCCAATAACTATCTGTTAATAATCTTTTTGCTATGACGGTTCCTAGCATGTGATTACACTTGTAATGAAGGTAAAAATTATTTTTTATTACAGTAATATTTTTTTTATATATCAATTGAAATGTTTGCAGGGTTTTTTTTGTGGGATGTTACTATTAAAAAGTTATCTCCCTTTTACTAAGAAGACTCAATATAATATTTTCATGGTTTGGGTGAAAAACTTTCACTTGCTGAGTTATTTATTTTAACTAAATATTTTGATGACATGTTATCACATTAAAACACTTTATAAAAACAATGTGTTTTATTCAAATTTGCAATATTCTTCAAATTTTCAAACTGATGATTATAATAAAATAGTTTTTGTTAGAAAATCATCTTCATTGTATTGACTTTATTAATAGTCAAAAGGTGCATAAAATTAGGATTTTTGTAACATGTAAAATTTTACATGTAAATATATATAGATTGGTAGATATAAGAAGTTATACAACTTTCCATCCAAGTCATATTTTTGGACCTTTTGGATTATAGCTCTTCATCTTTTATATAAGCTTTGGATTTCAAATATTTTGGCAACGAGCATCACTGAAGAGACCTGTATTGTCGAAATGCGCATCTGGTGCAAGAAAATTGGTACCGTTAATCTTATTGTAAAAGTAAACCATTATAAGTATAGACTTCAACATGTACACATGTATGCATGATTACAAGAGTAGTGGTATATTCAAAGGAAATTTTGTATTGGTTATAATTATTAGTTTTATAATCATTATTTGTTTACTGCATTTTTAAAACCACAGTAATTCAAATCTAATCTTTTCATTTATTCAAGAAGAACGATTATTTAACTTGTTTAGTTCCCTCTCAATGGTGATCTCTCAGTGGGTCTATTCCCTACATAATTAATAACATTTTTTCCCACAAAAAAAGAGGGAGGGGGGACACCTGACCTTGGGCATCCTCTTAATCCGCCCCTGAAACTGAGATATCTGTAGTCTTTCCTATAAAAGACTCATTTTAAGTGTTATCTCCCTTATATTTAAAAAAAAAAAATTCTTTCTATATATTTTCATAGAAAAAGATCCATTTCTGTTATGATTTATTTTTACGGATATTTAGATTAAATATTGTCTCTTTTAAATCCTTTCTGAAAAAATGTACTCTCTAATCCTTATTTAAAACACTTTCAAACTTTGAAGCTTATAATTATTATTAAATTGTTTACATATAGAAAATAATCTTCATTTTTATTTTCCATTACAGGTCAAAGTGTGCATATACTATAACTATGTTTGAAGCATGTGATTTTTAGTTTTTCTCATGTAAATATTAAATGAATAATATGTGTTATAATAAAGTATGGTTAACATGATTGATTGATTGTCAGTGTTTAGCACCACTTTCAGCACTATTAGCTGTATCATTTTGACAATATTTTTTTTATTGCTCGAGGAAGCCTTAGTACCCAAAGAAGACCACAACCTTGGGCAGTAATGTTTGAATTTCAAATGATTTAAATCAGAGTCAAACACATCTACCATATCTAGGGTTTAAATTCTTATCTTCAGTGTTGGCTAGTGATCACTTTAAAAACTCTTATAAGGCTTGATCACATGGCTCCATAGTTGAAATGACACGGATATCATTCAGGCTCCTGGCTTATCTCACTGGCACTATTGGTGCAATTTAGTGAATATAAGTTTGACTGACTTCAATCTTTGTAATCTGTTGCAATGAAGATGGAAAACAGCTATATCACATTTGATTTTATACTTTGTACAGCACATTTGATTCTATTTACAGATATTTAATATTAAAGACACATCTGTTACCAATAGAGTCCTTTACAGCAGCTTTGAGAATGATGCAGGTAAGATATTTCTTACTTACTCAAAAAAAAAAATTCAATACAAATTACTTCACTTGCTTGGAAATATACTGGTATAAATACTGATTAATTGTACTGCAGAGCAATGCTGAGTAGTTAATAGAAACTATATATTGCTTGAGTATACCAACATTTCTAGCTTTATAATCTAGTATTGCTGCAAGTTTGTTGGAAGGCAAAAAAACATTAATAATATCTATATTAATATAAACCAAATCTTATTATTTGTATAAAAGGAGATTATAACCCTTTATTGCCAACTTTTCAATGAGCTTCATTGTTACAAAGCAGTTCTACTGACTGGTATGGGAAACTTCAAAGAATAAGCTCAAAGTTATGATAAATCACCTAACTCAACCTGATATATCTATGCATGTACATTACAACCACACCATCATTATCATTACTGAACTAAAAAAAAACAGATTTTCGTAAATTATGTTATTTTTTGGCAGTGTATTAATTTGTTGTTATATTGTTATCCCCTTGTTTGTTTGTCCATCTGTTCATTGGTCCAACAAATTGTCACACATTACTGGTACTTGAAAACTGCCATGACTTCATATTAATACAGATGCTTAACTTTGAGTTACTTGCTGATTTTTTATACTTTGTATTATGAGTGTGTGAATGCTTTGAATGAAATGCATTGTAATTGCTCAATGTCTTTCAAGACTTGGTTGTTATCCCAAGATCATCTTATTGAGGTTATTATTGAATAAAATGCAGATTTGAATACAACACTTTGCAGCTATTTTTTAAACCCCAAATGGGAAGAAACATCACATTTATTCTGTTATACAACATTTATTCATGTGATAAACTATTAGATGAAATATATCATTGATTTATAATGACATGTTTCAAGTGACTGAAACATATTTTTTGTATTCTAGGTAGATGATATAGACAATGATGAAACAGCATGCATAATTGCAAACTTGATATATGAGGTCAGTATATATAGGCAGGCAAAAAAGGCAGCTAATATATTTTTCTCTGTTTTACAACTGAAATAGATACTGGTTTAGAATTTTTAAGAGTGACTGTGGTGTAGATCACATTTGCTCAAATGTTCTTGTCAGTTAAAGATCAGCTTTGTTCATTCTTTTTTCAGTTGAATTTTTATAACCTTGTAAACATACTCTGGAAATACCATGAATTCTAATATCCACAAAAAAATTCAATCAATCTTTGTTCCACAAAATAGGTATCAATGATAAATGAATCCAAAGTAACACTAATGGGATAGAATGAAGTAAAAAAAAAATCATCTAAATGTGATAATGCATCTATGGCATAAGTGTCTGCGAATGATTTGGAAAAGTTACCCATTTCACATGTACTGGCCATTGAAATATTGTCTCATACATGTGAACCTCCCGACGGGAGTACAATAATCCCGTTTTCAGGGGTCTCCTCCCGTCCTAATGTTTAGGAGAAAAAACTCCAGTGTATGAAATATTTCATGAATGTCTAGTCATATGTATTTATTCAAAATTCCAATTTTATTTGTACTTATTCTTTAATAATATATTTCAGAATAAGATCAAAGGTTACATATCTCACCAGCACCAGAAAGTAGTGGTCAGTAAACAGAATGCATTCCCTGTACTTTCATCATGAATAACAATTTACAGGAAAGTAGAGATACTCTAAATACATGTGTCACATATGTTTTGTCACAAATATGTATGTGTCACACACATGTCATATCACAGATGTGACAACAAACTTGGGCAGCTGAGATGTTACATTTGTAAAGTCAGTAAAAGTATTTCTTTTAATAGAAATACAGTTATTTCTTAATAGAAATACAGTTATTAAGAAATACAGTTAAATTATACTGAATCGCATCTATTTACAAATTGTACTGTGGAATTGAGCAAATGTAATAGACTGAAACAGAATGTGTAAAAGTGGTAGAATTATGTACTTTTTGTTTTTTTATATAATATAAACAATAAACAAATTGTAGTAAAAACACCTGTTATAATTATTTCAGTTGCCAAGTATTCTTCTATAAGCTTGAGCTATTAATCAGCCAGCTATTAGTCTCTATACTTTTGGGACTTCAGTTTTTGAGAAAATACACTTGTAAATTCAGAAACTATTGTGTGCATTTATTATTGTGATTTTGTCAACTTAGACTAAATGCTATTTCAATTATGGCGATATTGAGAAAAATCCTGTTTAATTCATATTAAATTATTGCAATTATAACCTGTTCCCATTTTTGGCAATAATGAAAACATTGCAATAATTTCTGTATATATAATCAGGTCAAATCTTTCCCTGCCATTAATTATACAAGCCACACAATTTACTGCATCTTCACAAGCCAAGTGTTGTCCTTGACTAGCTAAAATAGATTTAAAGGGAAGAAACAAAGACCAACTTTTAAATCTTTGTTTTGATGATATTTGTTTGACAGTTCAAATTTGTTATGATTCAAAGAAGCTGAAATTTGTATTTAGGAGTAAGAGCTAAAAGGTTGGCTTATGGTTATAATGATGTGAAAAGATCCTGTATATACATATGACATGTAAGAATTATTGATGGCCTTGGGCAGTTATTTGCTCTTTGGTCCAGTTGTTGTCTCGTTGACACATTCCCTATTTCCATTGTCTTTTCAAAGAAGTTTGAATCTGCTTGTTAGGTTAGATCATCCTAAACATATTAAAATATTTTCTCAATGGCCATTTTGCTACAGATGCTTTAATGCCCTGCAAAAGAAGATCACTAGCAAATAAAAACAAACACCCTGGCCCAGTTGTTTTAAAGTTATCTTGACAGATACCAGGTATTGGTAGTTATACAAGCTAGTGTTGACTTCAGCAAAATATTTTCCCATGATTGTGCATCAGTCTTGTAGTGCCTAAGACCTAAACTCTGGTGTAAAGTTAAACCTTTACTAGTCTTCAACAATTAGTGGCATCATACAGTATAGAACAGAGAATGGAAAAGTTAAATGTGTCAAAACGATAAAAAAAAAAACTAAAGAGAAGAAAACAGCCCAATGCCAACAAAAGGTCTTCAATGCAGTGAGAAAATAACGCTCCAAGAGGCAGGTTTACTAGTTGAACGAAATTGAAGCAACACTTATAAACTCGAAAAAAATATGAATTAATCCAATTGAAATTATAAAAAAAAGCAAGACAAACACAGGAAGATGTGCATATGCAAAAAAATGTGGCATGATAAAACATGTTTTGTGTCCTGACAATCGACCCCGATACATCTAGTCAGTGTGAAATAATGCAAACATGCACACAGCAAAACATACAGTTAAACTGCTATTACATGAAATTGGTATCTTTGAACACTTTGAGATGCAATTTACTTTGTAAAAAAACGGTGAGTAAATAAGAAAAGTCACAGTCAAATGTATAAACATTTTGTAAAAATGAATGCCCAAGGGCAATTGCTGGTTCAAGTTACTCCATGATAAAGAGATACATTTTGCAGCAAATTCACAGTGCTAGTTATTAACGATTTAGTATATTTATTGGGTACTTATGAATAAAAAAATTGTAAGGGTTCCGCGGAACCCAGTGTCTCGCCTACTTTTGCTGTAAATCGCAGGCTAGACAAAAATGAGGAAAAAAATGAATAAAAATATTCCTCTTGATACTATCTTATGATTGTAAGAAGCTTCTGTCCAAGTTTGGTAAAAATTTAGGATAGTTAATGAATCTAGTAAATATTTTGAAAACTTTAACTGCAGACTGTGTGTAATGTTAACTGAAAGAAAATCTAAGTCCATTTAAAAGTAAAATACAGAACAAATGGAGTTATCTTTTTACAAAATTTACTTCTGGATACTATCTTATGATCATAAATAAGCTTCTGTCTAAATTTGGTACAAACCCAGGATAGTTTAAGAAAGTTATTAAAATTAAAAAAACTTTAAGTACAGAGTGAATGTAATGTTTCCCCGCAGAAAAACTAAGTCCATTTAAAAGTAAAATACGGAAAAAATAAATAAATTGGAGAAAACAATTGACAAAGAATGACAGAGAGCAACAGCCAACAAAACGCAACAATTTGAAAATTTTAATACGCCAGAAGTGCTTACACCTTATCGCTATTAGCCTACTCGGCTACCGTTAGTTACCAGAACATCCCATTTATTTAGAATAATTTATACTTTTGAAAACAGTGAATTTTATAAAATGACTATACAAAAGATGTACATGATAAAACTGAAGTATTAACTAATTACAGGAAACAACTGAAATACATTACATAACCAGACATTTAAAACACAAAAGTAGACACATCCGAATAAGTTAAAACCTCAACGCCAAGTGACGTCATATTTGAAACTGTAAAACATGACGAAAAAATTACGTCATTTGAATTTGTAAAAAAAAAAGAAAAATGACGTCACATTAGAATGAATAAGATAGATTAGGATTGATTTAAGATTATATAATATTTGCACTAAATACTGATATTGCATTAAATAACAAAGCACATTTCAATACTTATTAATAGCAAACTAAGGTGGCAATTAACTATATCATAAATTTTAAGCTATGTCCGGTTTGTTTTAAATCTAACTTCAAACGTAAAATATCGTACTGATTACGTTGAACGAAATCAAATCTAATAAATGAAGGCGGTGATTAATTTTCCTTACCATAACACATAAATATAATAGGAAAGACGTCATAACACATTTGACAAAATCCAATGAGAATTACAAATATAACATTAAACATTTAAGGTCAAGGAACAGTAAATGGGCAATGTCGCAGATTTGGTGATCTATAACTGAAAATCGAAAAAATAATACATTTATCTCTTTTATTATCTGAAAAATTGCAGATTGATTTCTTTTAATATGGGTGAACATTTGTATAGAAAGCACATAAAATTGGCGAAAAACCTTCTAAAATTTTTCTTAAAATCGCCAAATCTCTTGTTCTACTTCATAGATATTTCTTAAAAAACTATATATTGTTGACGCATAAATTTCTGTTTTAATGATATAAAATAATCATAGGGTCACCGACTAATGTCAAAAAAGTTAAAGGCAAAATTAATTTTGTGTGTTAAAACAATATTTCCAACAATCGTTGATTTTATACCATTTTATTTTTAATAATAGTTTAATGTTAGGTTGAAGATACGATTTTAATAAGTTGTAAAAATGCTAAAGGTTAAACTTCTGTGTTAAATTGGCATTTTAATTCAAGAAAACCTATAGGTATTAGAAACTATAAATACTTAGATTAATCATGTACTGGTATAAACTCAGAAAACTAGTACAGATAAGTTATATGTTACCCGTTAAGAATATGTGCCTGTTTATTTTAAAATGTTATGTATTATTTGCTTTAAAATTGCTGATATACACATGTGCTTTAGGTGCATCATCAGTATACATTTCCTCACATCGAATTTCCTATGTATACGTTGCCAAAAATTAAGATTTTACCATGCTTTTTTCAAAACATAGTGAAAAGTATGGGTCTCCGTGCTGTATTTCAACCTACTGATCGTGGAACATTTCCAAAATTTTTATAGATCGTTCATGAAAAACCACACCTTTTGTGAATAAAAAGAAATCTATGAGATAGCAGTTTGAAATTAATTATTAGAGATAGGTTTTGTGTTATGCTTTAAGAAAATAAAAATAAACCGGAGTCACCGAACTTGTTTTCTTTGCTATCTCACCTTAGTTAAATACCTACATCGAAAATTGGAATATACAAATCTCATATTTGGAAGTTTTTTAAGCATCATGGACTTTGCATAACACGCCAATCACTAATTTTTCTTTATATCAATAAAACATTCTTACACATTAATTGCAAATCTGTCTCAAATTTCCAGATACAGGCAAATTGTGTAATGACGTTAAGCACGTTATTGCGTCAATGCCGTGAAATACGACAGAGCAATTTGATAAATAGCTCTTCTATGAAATCTAAATAGTTCAGCTTGATGAAATTTATATCCATTGATTAGGCAGGTATTACTGTTTCCAAAAATATAAAAAAATATTCTTTAACTTTTCATAATAGTTTCAAATAATGATACAAATATTGGCAAAACGTCAAAAATATGCGTGTCAGACGTAACAAATTATTCGCAAAATAACTTTTGCGGGAATTTTTGTGGTCTAAAAAAAGAGTTTAAAATCTGCGAAAATTCGCATGAATGATAAACGTCATATATAATTTATGAAGTCATTGCTGTTTTTTGTGTTGATGGAACGGTCAAAGCTGATTTTTTCAAAAATGAATAATCCTCGCCATGGTCAGGTTTTGGAAAATGCTAAGTTATCAAAAATTACCGCTTTTTAAAATATCAGAAGATATAAAATTTTGTTTTCTTAAATTATTCCTACTAAAGTGCTTAGATAGACCAATTAAAATCCGGAATTTTACAGCACTCGCACCACAAATAAAAAGGCATTGGCTTCGGGAAAATGTCTTGCAAGATTGTCCAATGTCGAATTTCGACGCTTTTTACCAAAACACTGTCAGTTTCAACGTCATTATATTAAATATTAAATTTGTAGCATACAAAATAGTGCTTTTGCGTAATTGTGCTTTCACCCCACAATACGAAAACATATATTTTGATAAGCTGTGAAACCGAAATGACTTCGTTTTTTAACAAATAAAATGTCTTGCAAGTTTGTCCACTGAACAATTTTCTTACGTTTTGAACGTTTTCGATTCGGGACGCTAATACATATATGTGTTTTCAAATTATTTCTAAAAATGTGTTCTTTGTTTTGGTGTTAAACACCGCTACACGTATAGGCGACATTTGTTGTATTTTATTGACCTGTCATCATAGGTAGGAGAAGCCGGACATCAGGCGAGCTTTAGTTCAAATATTTGCAATAACTGTCGATTAGGATCGGAGTCGAATAAATATCGCCACGAGCGTATCTTAAAATTGCCGCAGGCTTTTTATCGCTTTATATGAACTCATTATGCCAATCACCCTCCTTGGCCATCGAAATTGAAAGCAGTTCGTAATATCATATGATGTATGAACGATATTTCATTGTTTTTAAATAACAAGTACTGTTCGATTTCCTGTTTTCAGATCAGAGGACAAAACAAAATAACAAAATTACAAATTTTGAAAATAGATAGAATCATAGAAACCACAATAAGAACTGTAATATATAATAGAAGTTATAATCAAATAGAAAATGAATAATTATCTTAAATGAAAAGTAAAAAAAAACATATGGTAATTTGTCAATAAATAGGTAAAATATTTCAGATGACTGGGGTTGTTCATTTAACCAAGATTCTAAAGTTGAGAAACGGCTATATTACTAGAGGATAAAAGATCAACCGTTTATTTTCAAACTTGTAAAGCGTAGAACTGCGATTTGCTATTCATCTGCAATACGGTTTATTTGTGCTGAAATTGAAGGGGTCAATATTAAAATGGTTGTACCTGAGGAGTTACACCTCGATATTATACAAAGCTTGTAAACATATCAGATGAATATAATTATTTTTCACGCAATCATTCTCTTTCTTGATTTAATTACTCCATTGTAAACAATAAACTTTTTCATTAAAATCTTTTAACTAATCATCACACACACCCCTCCCCCTCTCCCCAAAAAAACACAAAAAAAAACCCAACAACATTAAAAAAAAAAAAAAAGATAAAAGCACAAAACATAAAAACTATGTTATTTAAGAAACATGAATTGCTTCCTTCCTTCCCTCTTTTTTTTAAATTTAAAAGGGTGATCAACGCATGCATTATATAAAATACTATTAATAGGCACTATTTTCTCAACCAAATACCTATTTTGTATTGTTTTTTTTGCTTGCGTAACTACCAGTAGGACATATTTCATATATATTCAAGACTTTGAAGTATCCATATCGATCAAAAATGATTACAAACAAAACGAACAAAGTATACTCGATTACCGACGTAAAACGTCAAATTTTGACGTTACCAATAGACCACTTGCACATTAAATGGCGTTTCGCTTTCAAATCTGCAAAATATATCGACCGGAAATAGGTGGGGCAAAAGACGTCACAGTTTTTGCTTGTTTACCATAGCGATTGCCCAACACAACTTGTTTCATTCTGCTATAATACTACTATAACGATGTTATCATTTAAATCTTTGACAATTCCAAAGATTCAGTTGTATTTGAGAGATAGAGGTATAGTGGCAAATGGTTACAAACAGAAAGATTTGGCCAGTTTAGCTGAGGCGGTGGAAAAATTGAACATTCCGTATGACCCCAATTTTCTAGCAGACGACGTAGACTCTACCATACAAGATCGCCTGAGAAGAGCCGGTTGTAGTTTTTCTGACCCGTTTACCATAGGAGGGTAATTTAGATAATTTTTCATTCATTTCTATGACTTTTACGCCCCTCTGCATACTTCTTTAAACCGGCTTTTTCACCTTTTCTTACTAGGGGGTCCCAACGAGGGAATATCGTGCGTAACGTCAATGCTATTGTATAATCTAAGTTGGCGGTATACAGTTAATCTACTTTAATTTGTCTTTGGTCTGGCTGTGGCTTTAGATCATAAACTGATTTTGTTATATCAATTCAATTTTATTTCTGTATAAACATTCAGACAAAAAATATGTGTTTCAGGCCGAGAAAAAAAGACCCGTGTTTCCGGTAACCCGACCGACCCTGTTTTTTTAGCCCCGACCCTAACTTTTTTATTGGATCTATTAAAATCCAAGAAATTTGCACAACAGGTGCTTCAAAAACATTGCAAATGGCACACTTCCGGTTTTTGAAACTAATTACGGATCCGGACTTGGAAAAACCATGATAATTTTCCGGATTTCATTTACGATGTCAAAAAAAAATAAAAAATAAAAAAGAATTCCGACCTACCGACCCTTTTTTTCAAAATGATGTTATCGGAAACACATATCTTTTTTTTTAGGCCTCATGAGAATAAATTACAAATCAAACACAATAAATGACAGAATAGACAGGAAACTAATAACAAAAGAGTACTTTCTCAAGATCATAAAACTTGCAATATATCTACATATGATCGTCAAAATTATTTGTATATCTCAATTATATATATCTAAAAAAAAACATGGTAATAAATAGCTTTGCTCATTATGTGTCCTCCTTATTGAAATAAAATATCTTTACATTTCGTCTTTTGAATTATAAGAATATTTGAATTATAAGAATATACAAACAAGTATAATTTTACAGATTTTACACCATGTCGGATTTGATTCTTTGTGGTCCATGTGGCTATGCTGAAAATAATGAAAAGGCAGATAAATGGTGTACAGTTTGTGAAGAGGGATTATGTGCAGATTGTGAGAAGGTTCATAAATCTATAAAAACAACACGTAATCACAGGCTCATATCAGTCGAAGACTACCGTCAAATAGAAACTATTTCTGTAAGTCTGAATTGTGAAGATCATGACAAGCGATTCGAACTTTATTGTAAAACACATGATGTTGCAGTTTGTTTAGGCTGCGTGCCTTCTCATCATAGGACATGCACTGACGTCATTCCTTTAGATAAAGCTGCTGCAAATGCAAAGCAATCAACTGCATTAGCTGATTTGGAGGACACTTTAACCTTGACAATACAAAATCTTGAACAAATTATTGCAGATCGTGATTCTGCTGCGACGAAGTTAGAAAGTCAGAAGCAAACCATCAAAAATACAATTAATGCTACACAAACAAGAATATTGGATAAGCTAGCCGATTTAAAACAAAAGCTACTCACCGAATTGGACATAAGACATGGTTGTTGTAAAAATGAAGGGATACAACTTCTAACCCGTTTAAAAAAATCGAAACGTGACTTCAGTTGTCTGAGAGAGCAAACATCGAAACTGAAATCATTTGCGTCCGACATTCAACTTTTCATTGGAATGCGACAGCTCAATCAATCAGTCTTCAAAGAAGTGGAAAGCGTCAAAGAAAGAATCAAGTGTGTGCATAATTATGAAATGAACTTAACGTTAAATCCATCTATAACGGAGTTGATGAATGAGTTAGATCAGTTCGGGAAACTATCGGTTAAGAAGACTTCAACTGATTTACCGTTCAAAGAAGCAAAGGTAGATCAAGCCCAGATAGAGCTTAAAGTGTCTACTATGAAAAACCTTAATAATGTTCGTCTAGAGTTAAAGAACAAATTTAAAGTTAAAAACGGGGATATTTCCACGTGGTTGTCTGGATGTTCCATATTACCGAATGGAAATGTGTTGATAGCTGATTACCAAGGAAAGAACACTATTATGGAGTATAGAGAAGACGGTAAACATATAAGTGACATACCTTGCTCTAATGAACCGTTTGATTTTACAGTCATAGACACTGATCGTATTGCTGTTACATATGGAAATGAGAAGTACATAGAGATTTTGAATATGAAGAAAATGAAGGTCGAGAGGAAAGTAAAACTTAGGGATGACTGTTATGGAATATCATACCAGGACAATAAACTATTTATCAAATCAGGAGGCATTGTAATAATAGATGTTACGGGGAAAGTACTGAAAACATTAAATATTGAGTGTGACTTATACTTGAAAACCACCAAAGATAGAATTTATTTGACAAACAATTCTACTGTGAATTGTATCTCTATTACAGGTGAGAAAATATGGGAACACACAGAGAAATCTTCAGTCCACCTGAAGGGCATCACTGTTGATTTTAACCAAAATGTGTATGTTGCTGATTCAAAGTCGAATACGATAATCGCGATACAACATGACGGAGGATGCAGTAGAATCTTACTTTCAAATACTGACAGTTTCCACAGACCATGTGCGTTGCACTACAACAAAGACAAAAAAGTATTACTTGTGTGTAACAAGTCTGAGTTTGCATTCGTGTACAATCTTATCGAATAGTTTTATAAACTGAATATCCATTTATATTCCACTCGAATGTTAAAAAGTTGTATAATATCGTCTTCTTATGCTCACAGATATAACATAATTTAAAGTAAAAAAAATGTACCAATATGTCAGCGCATATTAGAAATTTCAATCTTGATGATAATTTACTCATGAACTATTATTTTCAGCGGTGCGTAAGCTGCTGGTTGAATTTAGTCACGAGCGTTTTAATGTGCAAATATCAGTCAGACTGAGTGCTTCGGTAATAATGATTTGACTGATGAATATATTGTGTCAGGAATTCTTCATTTTATTTTATTGAACTTACATTGAGGCTGCAATACTGAAGGCAAAGTTGGCCCATGAATGTGTTGGTTAATCTGTTTTTATCCTTTTGAGTTTGCTGTTCGCAAAATGTTCAAAATATTTTGCTTTCTAAACGGTTGGTCTCGATTGAACCAGATAAAGATTATACCAACGCATATTTTATTGGGCCCACGAAAACTGTTTGATTCTTTTACCAATACAGAAGTAAATGTAATGCGTTAACTAACCAGACTAAGCTTTTTGGTTTTAAAAGTGAAAATGATATACAGGTCAAGTTTTTATTCCACTATTTGAGAAGAAAACTAATTAAAATGAGAATGAAATTATCTGAAGTAGCTGTTGTGTGTGTATGTGTGAGTGTGTGTGTGTTTTGTGTGGGTTTTTTTTTTTTTGGAAGGGGGGGGGGGGTCGGCCTCATAAATAATTTTATTACAATTCTATTAAAAACAGACCATTGAAAAACATTCAATTTATTATGAACTATGAACTTTCACCAGTAAAGCGAAAAAACTTGACTTCATATGAAAGGATTGACGAGACGTAGAATGAAGTTTCATCCAAGCATAAATTAACATATCTTGGAATGTTGATAATAGAAGACAATCTAGAAATGAATTGTACAGTAACCTCTATATTAATTTCCATGGCATTTGGTCTTTGCGGAGAGTTCTCTTATTGGTAATCATACCATATCTATGCTAAACAGGTTCATAAACATTACTGTTGAATGGTTCCAACTTTTTCACTTGCTTGGGTTTGTGCTCTGATTCACTTGTAACCACCATAAGTAAAAATGTCCAAGTAAAATCATCCGTTGACTCAATGTATGTATGTACTGAGATTCCGCCAATTAAGACGCACCCCTTGATTGACTGCAAGGGTACAGCGGATCCATGTACACTCCCTAAGGATTAATGGAGATGTGTCCTTTACAATATTATCCCACCACCAGAACAATCCCCACCCAACACCGCCCAAGGGAGCGTGTAGGACACCGGGAAGTCTGTTATTATGGTGGAGGAAGCCGAGAACCACCGGGCCACTCGGTGGAAACAGACAAACCAGAGAGATATCAGAAGATTGATCTCCAGGTCAAAGTAGGGGACAACTTTGACCAACCGAGGCCCCCAAAGTACCCATTCTAGTTTAAACTCCGGTCTGGGTACCAGAGATGTGTGTGAGAGGGTGAAAATTACCCTTCTGATGTACTGATATTTTTAGCACCCCGAGTGAGAATCGAACTCGGGACCTTCAGCACTGTAGCCATCGGTCTTAACCACTAGACCACGAACTCACAATGCAAATTGATCAATTTCAATATGGGTTTGTGCTCTGATTCACTTGTAACCACCATAAGTAAAAATGTCCAAGTAAAATCATCCGTTGACTCAATGCAAATTGATCAATTTCAATATGAAAACAAATTGATATATATCTGAATATGCTTTCCTCAATCAAAACGCGTATAGTTTTAATTTTAAAGACCTAAAAGTATGTCATTTAGGGATTTCGTCAAACTGAACTGAAGGAGGTGTCATTGAAGGGTGTGTCTGACTTTCCTTATTTAAGTTCATTTCGTGAGAAAAAAATAATTAATAAGCCTAAGTTTTAATTAAAAATTAATTTGAAGAACACATAATTTTTAGCTTTAAATAAAGCTGATAAAAAATAATGTCAAAATAACATATTAAATTGAATATATTCAAAAAGGACAACAGTACAAATTAAAAACCAATTGTTCAGAGAACCATTGATGGTCTTTCCACCAGTTTAGACCTTTTTTTATATGAAAATATTAAAATTTGGTTTTAAATGTCAATTTTAGTGTCAAATGACAGCTTATTCAACGCTTAATCCAAAAATATATGGTTTCTATAAAAAAAATATACAGAAAAGGGAGATAATCTTTTACTTCCGGTTTAAAAAGTTTACTTCCGGTATTGTTTGATAGTTTACTTGACACTGATTCCAAAAATATATGGTTCCATATACTTTTACATTGATTTAGTACAAAAAATAGCTACTTCCGGTTTACAAAAGGTCACTTCCGGTTGTGTTTTTTAAGGTCACATTGCTTACAACTGAATGCAAAAAGTCCCATGGCTTTATCATGTGTACATATGAGGTAAAAGCAAAGGTCAAAATCTAGAACGTTTAATTAGCATATGACCTTGAGCTCAATTTCAAGGTCATAAACCAAGGACCTCTAATCAAAAGACTCTAGTCCTCTACTGTATATTGTTAATGAGTTATATTACCATACGTATGATATTAGATATAAAAAGGGGGAAAACTCGCGTCAAATGTCTACGTACCCTTTTCGACTAAAATTAATGTGTTACGACATGTCGTAACTAACAATTGTGTGAAAATAATTTGTTGATATCTTATATGATTTCTGAAAATAAGAGATAACAAGCCAAAATCAAAATTTTAATCATGACCTTGATCTTTGACCTTGACCTCATTTTCATTTTTTAGGACCAAGGACCTCAAATCAAAAGACCCTAGGCCTCTACCACTTATGGTTTTCCAGTTAAAAATGCATATCACTTATATCAAATATAAAAGGGGAAATAACTCTCATATGGAGTCTCCGGATAGCTTCGGTCAAAATTAATCAAATCATCCTGAGGATATAACGAGCAATTTGGTAAAATAAATTTGTCGGTTTCTTATACCGTTGCGAAGATTAAGCGATAACAAGAAAAACAGTGTACAGGGAGATAACTCTTATATAGGAAAGTATTTGGTTTCACAGGGTCAGGTTCAAAAGCGCATAAAACTGTTCGATATCATATTCCAAATATCTAAGCGACATCTTGCGAAACAAAAAAACAGCGAAGGAAAAAAATTTGGCGGAAGAAAAAAAAAAATAATAATTAAAATGTCAATTGTTCTTGAACAATTGAGAGGTCTTTCCTTTTCGAAATGTAAAGTACATGTTCCAATAGGCGTAGAATGCATTGAAAAGCTCTCAAACACACATAAAACCGCTAAAAAATGACAAAAACAATAAATTCGATAATTTGGACATGACCTTGACTTTTGACCTTGTGACCTTTGTGAAGGTCATTGGTCCACAATGTCATTGTAAAAGACCCCATGGGTCTAGGACTTTTCGTTCAAGAGTTTAAGCTAATTTTACCTTTTCAGAAACCGTTAACGGCGGTTATGCCCCTTAAGAATATGTCAAATCCTTTCGGTCAAAATGTAAAAAAGTTGTGCCTCAGTCACCTTAACATTTTTCACTGTTTACTATTTCTGTAAGATTAACCGTTTTTGAGATATCGACTAAAAAGTTGAAAGGTCAAAGGTCAAGGTCAACCTTAAAAACACTTAAAACACACTCAAAATGCTTAAAATAAGGTCAAAAACACATAATTCGCTATCTGGGACATGACCTTGACCTTTGACCTTGTGACCTTTGTCAAGGTCATTAGTCCCCAATGTCATTGGTGAAGACCCCACGGGTCTAGGACCTTTGGTTATATAGTAAAAGCTGATTTTGTCTTTTCAGAAACCTAAATCAGGGGTTATGCCCCTTACAGAAAGGTCAAATCTCTTCGGTCAAAATGTAACAAAGTTGCGCCATAATGACCCAAACATTTTCCACTATTTAAAACTTCTGTAAGTATAATGGTTTCTGAGATTATCCCATAACAAGGTGTTAGGTCAAAGGTCAAGGTCAACATACAAATTTGACCTTGAGGTATTTTTCAAAGATACATGAATTGATGATGAATGGTGAAGATCCTAGGTGTCTACGACTTACGGTTTCTGAGTTTTGGTGGCCAACCGACACAGGTTAATTTTCAGAGGGGCATAACCCTACCAATGAGTCGTTGAATCTTTTCGATCCAAATGTAACGAAGAACCGGGGTCTGGTCCTGAACAAATTTCACCCTTCGGTTTTTTTCTACCTATTACGGTTACGGTGTTGGAACGATAACAAGGTTTTTGGGTTTCGGAGGAATTACTCCGAACCGACAAAATATTTCGACTAACAGGGTGAGTTCCGGATAGGTATTCATGACACCGATACAAAGTGAGAACATGAAAGCGACACGTCTTACGGTTTAGGCTGCTAACTTCGTCAAAGTTTGGCGGAAAAAGAATAATAATAAACAGAAGAAATACAGTAAGGTCTTTCCTTATAGAAAAAGGAAAGACCTTAATAATCAGAAGAAAAGCAATAGGTCTTTCCACGGAAAAGTGGAAAGACCTAATAATTAGGTGATATCTTTAAGTGGTATTTATCTACAGCAAAACAAGGGGGCTTTTTTCAAATTATATTGATAGAAAACTTTAGTTTTGGAGAAACATGAATTTGGTAAATATACATACGAGTCGGAGATAAAGTCCTACGTTTAAAGGTTTCACCTTTATTTATTCTGTGTGATAAAACCTTGTTAAAAAATTGGGGGGTCATGGTTAAAAAAGTGATTCAAAATGGCTGTATTATGTAAAAGGCAGATCATTTATAACAAAACTATGACATTTTTAAAAGATCATTGATTTTATTTATCAGACAGCTTTTTTTATTCAGACCTTGTACTATTACAGTCAATAATCAGGCCTAAAATGTTTAAAATATTGTTTTCATAAAACAGTTTTTATACGACCGCAAATTTTGAAAAAAATTTCGTCGTATATTGCTATCACGTTGGCGTCGTCGTCTGCGTCGTCGTCGTCGTCGTCGTCGTCGTCGTCGTCGTCCGAATACTTTTAGTTTTCGCACTCTAACTTTAGTAAAAGTTAATAGAAATCTATGAAATTTTGACACAAGGTTTATGACCACAAAAGAAAGGTTGGGATTGATTTTGGGAGTTTTGGTTTCAACAGTTTAGGAATTAGGGGCCAAAAAAGGGCCCAAATAAGCATTATTCTTGGTTTTCGCACAATAACTTTAGTTAAAGTAAATAGAAATCAATGAAATTTAAACACAATGTTTATGACCACAAAAAGGAAGGTTGGTATTGATTTTGAGTTTCGGTCCCAACAGTTTAGGAATAAGGGGCCAAAAAGGGACCCAAATAAGCATTTTTCTTGGTTTTCGCACCAAAGCGTTAGTATAAGTAAATAGAAATCTATGAAATTTAAACACAAGGTTTATGACTATAAAAGGAAGGTTGGTATTGATTTTGGGAGTTTTGGTCCCAACAGTTAAGGAAAAAGGGGCCCAAAGGGTCCAAAATTAAACTTTGTTTGATTTCATCAAAATTGAATAATTGGGGTTCTTTAATATGCCGAATCTAACTGTGTATGTAGATTCTTAATTTTTGGTCCCGTTTTCAAATTGGTCTACATTAAGGTCCAAAGGGTCCAAAATTAAACTTAGTTTGATTTTAACAAAAATTGAAACCTTGGGGTTCTTTGATATGCTGAATCTAAAAATGTACTTAGATTTTTGATTATTGGCCCAGTTTTCAAGTTGGCCCAAATCGAGGTCCAAAATTAAACATTGTTTGATTTCATCAAAAATTGAATAATTGGGGTTCTTTGATATGCCAAATCTAACTGTGTATGTAGATTCTTAATTTTTGGTCCAGTTTTAAAATTGGTCTAAATTAAAGTGCAAAGGGTCCAAAATTAAACTAAGTTTGATTTTAACAAAAATTAAATTCTTGGGCCTCTTTGATATGCTGAATCTAAACATGTACTTAGATTTTTGATTATGGGCCCAGTTTTCAAGTTGGTCCAAATCAGGATCTAAAATTATCATATTAAGTATTGTGCAATAGCAAGTCTTTTCAATTGCACAGTATTGTGCAATGGCAAGAAATATCTAATTTCACAATATTGTGAAATAGCAAAAAAAATTTAATTAAGAGTTATCTTTCTTTGTCCAGTATAGTAAGCAAGAAATATATGCAAGATTTTTTTTTAATTGGAGTTATCTTTCTTTGTCCAGAATCAACTTAAATCTTTGTTATATACAATATACAATGTATATTCACTTTTTACTACCAACTGATAAATTTAAATAATCTTTACCATTCAGTGATAACAAGCAGTTTTTTTACATCTTAATATTTTATGATGTATTTAAATGAGTAGTAATTGTTGCAAACTCCATTAGAATATTTTAATTGAAATTAGTTTTGGAATAAGGGAAAGGGGATGTGATTAAAAAATTGGGTTCAATTTTTCTCATTTGAAATTTCATAAATAAAAAGAAAATTTCTTCAAACATTTTTTTGAGAGGATTAATATTCAACAGCATAGTGAATTGCTCTAAGAGAAAACAAAAATTTTAAGTTCATTTGAATACATTCATTCTGTGTCAGAAACCTATGCTGTGTCAACTATTTAATCACAATCCAAATTTAGAGCGGAATCCAGCTTGAATGTTGTGTCCATACTTGCCCCAACCGTTCAGGGTTCAACCTCTGCGGTCGTATAAAGCTACGCCCTGCGGAGCATCTGGTTAGTACACGAAATTAACAGCTAATGTCAATTAAACAAACAGAAACGCACAAATAAATCATATGATCAAACATATATGATGACACATATATGAAGGGAATGTTGACTAAAGTCTACTGGTCTATTTTCATAATAACTTCAAAATTTCCGAATAAACAGACAACATTGGAAATAAGACATTTTTTTTTTTGCCCTATCCCTTTTTTCAAAATCATTATTTTATTCATCTATTTTAAGTTTTTTTCTATCAATTTCAATTATTTTCGCGTTTTTCGGTATACCATGAAAATTAATATAATACAGATAACTTGTATTTGCTATTTACTGTTAATTCAAAGTTTACCATTCACGTGAAAAAGAGGGGCGAAAGATACGAACAGTCAAACTCATAAATCGAAAATAAAATGACAACTTCATGGATAAAAACTAAAAAAGACAGACAAATAATAGTACACAAGAAACAACAAAGAAAACTAAAGACTGAGCAACATGATCCCAACCAAAAACTGGGGGCGATCTCACATGCTCCGGAGGGGTACGTAGATTCTAGATATAGAAAGATGTGGTGTGAGTGCCAATGAGACAACTCTCCATCCAAATAACAATTTAAAAGTAAACCATTATAGGTTAAAGTACGGTCTTCAACACGGAGCCTTGGCCCACACCGGACTACAAGCTATAAAGGGCCCCAAAATTACTAGTGTAAAACCATTCAAACGGGAAAACCAACGGTCTAATCTATATAAACAAAACGAGAAACACGTATATATTACATAAACAAACGACAACTACTGTACATCAGATTCCGGACTTAGGACAGGTGCAAACATTTGCAGCGGGATTAAACGTTTTAATGGATCCAAACCTTCTACCTTTTTCTGAAACAATAGCATAACATCACAACATAGAAAAACACACGATAAAATATCAATTGGCAGACTAAACTCAATCAAAAAAAAAGTATGATAAAATAAACGAATAAATTTGATCTGTGATATCTGAATATTTCATATCTGTTCTATGTGTGGCACCCGTCGTGTTGCTTAAGTGATTACAAACCCGGTAAATAGTTTTATTCGGTAGGTCACGTTCATGAAAAGGGAAGGGAATTGTTTAGTTACAACGTAAGAAACATTTCCGATATCATCTGTGAAACGGTTATTCCATAACGGTCAACCAACTCGTGATGGTCTCCATAAAATTAATGAAGAGATGATTTCAACTTCACCATTTGGAAGTCTTGGTTTAATAACTTACTTGTGAGCATCAACCGTCTTTTGAAGAAATCATGTCGGAAATACAAGCGCGGGAATATCATATCAATTGGTTGATATATACTCCGTATGCAGGCGCTGCTACAATGATACGAAATAGAAATGGAAAGTTCACAATTGGGAAGCTGAAATCATCTCGTTTGTCGTAAAGTTTTGTTTTCAACCGACCATCATTCTAGATGAAAGTCAAGATATGAGGCAGACTTAACTGTACCTGGTGTATCCTTTATCTTTTGTTCAATTGAATAGAGGCGTTCAACATTGTCACCAAATTTTGAATAATTTAGTAAGAGAACATCATCTATACAGCGAAAAGTCAAGTTAAAGGATTTTGCTAACCTCTTATTTTTCATCTTAAGAAGTTCCTGTATGAAGTCAGCCTAATGATAATAACTGGCCAATGGGCAACACTTTCTCAGAAAAAGTAATAAAAAAAACAGAAATTTTTTAAACGACTAATTAGACGAAAATGCTTAAAAGAAAAAGAATAGCTTGCATGATTAGTTAGAGAGAAAAGATAACCGTTGTTTCTATTGATATTTATAGTATTCATACTAAAAAAAAATAATTAAACACATGTATTCGCTATTTGATATACGAGTGTATAATGTCATCTCGAACGGACAAAGAATGGAATTTTAACTATGATTAAAAATTGGATGTAGTGTTTGCGTCGATGAGACCAACCCAACAACAAACATAACTGAAAGTCATAACGAGGGCAACATATTACTAGTAAGTAGTCTTCGACAATGGACAGTATATGTCAAGTTCGTATACTTAAAATCGTCCTTAAAAAGTTGTTAAAAGAAAAAGTGATTTAGATGAAATTAATTCCATTGCAGGGCATACCAACAAGCCAATACAAACAGATATATTGTTTCTTTTTCTGTGGTAGAATTTTTTAGCTTTGTAGCTAAGCTGCAACATGCTCAATTGTGCGACCGAAACATACTTTAATATATATCCAGAAGGATGCAAATTTTGAAGACAAGTCATCGAGGCAAATTCTAATCGTGTGTCAGGAGTATCAAATTATTTAAGTATATATTTGTAAGTAAATAAAACACGATAAGGTTCAACATGTTTGCTATGTTAGTTTGCCTTTACACCTAAGATATTTAATATATATAGAGCCCAGGTGGTCGTGTGGTCTAGCGGGACGGCTGCAGTGCAGGCGATTTGGTGTCACGATATTACAGTTGCATGGGTTCGAATCCCGGCGAGGGAAGAACAAAACATTTGCGAAAGCAAATTTACAGATCTAACATTGTTGGGTTGATGTTTAGACGAGTTGCATTACTTTGTTTTGTTGGCTTGTTTGTCTTTTCGACACATTTCGTTTGATGATATAGCGTCTTAAGTTTCTCATCGTCTTATCCATTTATAATGCCCTTCGTATCTAACGCCTCTTTCTTATTCGATTTGATAGAAACAATGATTGATTAAAACTAAGGCAGATTAGATTTCATTTCAAACAATAAATTCAAAGTACAATGTCATATATGACACATATCAAAACACCTACAGTATATAAATAATCTGAACAAATTACTTAACTGATTATTGCTGTTGACTTTTTTTGACTTTGTCTCTTTTCTCAGCAACATGTGACTTTTGCATAATATCTCGAGTTTGTTAAACTGGGGCCCTCATAGGACACGGCGAAGTGAATATATTCACAAGGGATATCAAGGTAACTAATCAAAAGTTAATACTGAATAGCAAAGAAATTGCTACTAGTGTCTGGTATTAAGGAGTCATTTGAAGCAAAACGGTACATATATTTACACTTGTTTTATTTTACAAGTCTGGAGTTTCTAAATTCAATTCCAATGACGTAAAACCTCCCATTTCTCTTGATCGGAACGAATATATATTTTTTTTTATATAAAATCATCACAATAGTAGGTGCATTTTTAAACCATTTTGAGACATGTTCCTCCGGTTTAGACTTTCCAAAAATTAAACTTTGATCTATCAATCTAAAAAAAGAAGATGTGGTATGATTGCCATGAGACAACAGTCCGCAAGAGATAAAAATGAGAGATTATTACAGCAATCTCTTCGAAGTTGAATTGAAATAACATTGATGGTATCAGTTATTCTTGTTATTTGAAGTAATGTCCCCTCGGAAATGAAATGTATAATCGGACGCCTGGTGTTTGGTCAGTATCATGCTTTCTTCACGAACTAAAACTATTTCAATAACTCTTCAAGTAGTCACAAGGCCAAATTTTGCCCATTTTTAACATACATCTTTTCCAGTTACTGTGCCATTTTTTACTTTCTCTTTTTATTTCATATTCTGCTTTGTTTTTTTTTTACGATATTATTTAACAGGTTCAACTACTGGTCATATTTAAATAGAAGTTGAAAGAAATAGACGTGCGATCAAAATTGAAGTTTATTTCCATCTTCCAGACTTTGTTCACAAATAAATATAACTGTAACAATTAATTCGACCCCTTTTCTTTTGCTTAGTCTTGTATTGAATACAGGACAACAGGTTTTTTTTTAACATATCGCCTTCTTGGTAAGATTAAAATGTAGAATGTTGGAAACGTTCATGCAGATGAAAGCTTTGATTGGTTGTGATCAAACATTATTGCATACAACTTAATTCTAAATATGTTAAATATTTTAAATTCTTATATGTTCTAACAATTATTCCTTTTAAGGTATTCAAGTATGTCGAGTTCGACATTTTGTGGTCCCTGTGGTTATGCAGAAATTGATAAAGATGCAGAAAAATGGTGTACAGTTTGTGAAGAGGGATTATGAACAGATTGTGACAAGGTCCATGTTTTATGCTTAACTTGGCATAAATTATTAAACAACAGTTCAAATTAATGATGTTCTATTCTTCAAAACACATCCATATCCAATCGTTACAATAAAACAAGAGAACAAGATAAACTAACATATCATACAAATACGGAATGCAATCCGCATATCAATACACCAAAGACTGGTTAAGGAGAGATAACTCTCATAAAAGTATGTTAACTTTACCAAACGACTTGACATACCAAACTGACATATAACATCCCCCCGAACAAATAAACAAACCGCGTTTGTTTTCAATGGTCAAGGCGTTTGGTCATTTAAAATAGTTCAAAAATCTATTATTTTCATAAAAAATAAAGATGGCTAATTTATGTTTTCCAAGCTATTATTCATTCAATCAATATCAAATCTTTTACTATACTCAAAATAATCAAAGAGCTGATAGCTCTGAAGTGGAAGAAGGTGAATAAAAGGTAACTTGAATTACCATAAAAGCAGCCCCACTTACCCAGGCTGCTTTGTTCCATTATCGTTAAAATGTATTTTTTTTTCTTCAAACAAGAAAAGGTCATAAGTACATGGATTTCCCATCCGTACAATCATTTTCTATGTTCAGTTGACTATGAAAATTAGGTAAAATCTTTAATTTGGCAGTAATTAAGAAGATCATATCAAGAGGAACACATGTGTACTAAGTTTCAAGTTGATTGGATTTCAACTTCATCAAAAACTACCTCGACCATAAACTTTATAACCAGAAGCAGGACGGACGGACAGACTAGAAAACATATTGCCCATAAATGGAGCATAAAAATAGTAAGACTTGTTACATACCTGCCAACTTTCGAAAGTTCCCATATGGGTTTTTACTGCACAACAATTTTAAAGGTTACAATTTTTAGCGACGTATTTTGCAAGATCTGGATTGTCTAGAAAAAGTGTCATATTTGTATGATGAACTTACATGCCTTTTCCTTAAGTCTGTTTGCATGATTCTAGTTATATATTAAATCGGTAGAAAAAATATACATGAAGCTAGCAGACCAGGGTTTATTTTCCAGATTAAGAATATTAGATGCTTGTTGAAATTTCCAATTTTGAATTATGCACAAAGATGGACCTTTAACAGGTTGGGAACAACACTCCAAATGAGGGTAACCTAACTGGAAGATCATCACAAATGAACACAAAATAGAATTTTTCAATAAAATGCTGAAAATAGACTTTAAAGTATTAAAATGCATTGCAAAAAACAAATATTTCATTAAATAAATTTAAGTAGAATATTCCTATGATATTCCTTTTCATATTGGATACAAATTTTATTGAGTCTACTGCAGACACTTTGTAGTCAAAGTGTTTCAACTGAGGTACTACACAGGCGTCAAAAGGCGTCACTATGGAGTAAAGGGGGTGGCGTCAAAAAGCGTCATTATGGAGGAAAGGGTTAAGTACTGAATGGTCAAAACATCATGTTTTTTATCGACATAAATTTTGTCATAAATGTAACCAAATGATGTAGAAATTGTGTTTTTTCTTCAAATTTCCATCAAATTGTAATGTTTATAGTTCCATTATTGCCTCTCTATTTGAATAAAATAAAATAATAAGAAGAATCTGTTTCTTGTTTTGTTTTGTTTTTGACAAATGATTGTTCACTGCTAGCAAATGAATCATTATATTTTTATATCTTATCTGTATATATTTTTGTTCATGTCTTCATCTCCTTATCATTTGTAAATGTATAGACAAATAAGAAAGAAATAAGCTCCACATGTATATTTGCAACATCGTAAATTAATTAAACAACATTATGTTGTAAACAAAATTATGATATAAACTTCAATTTAATCCTTGAAAGGAGGTCTAGATTGCTAAAATAATTTATAAATTAAAATTTTTTATTTGTCCAAAATCATTTAAATTCATTTAATCAACATCCTTTTATGATTATTTGATTAAAATATTAATCATTTATAGTCTTTTTACAATTTACATTTTTAAAAGCAAAATAACTGAAAACAGGATAAAACAAAGGGAAGTAACAAAAAAGTATTTCAATATTCCCAATACACATCGTTTTGATAACACAACGGCAGTTAGCCGGAGGTAAACATCGTTGATTACCAGTATGTTTGACACCCAAGCTGTCAAGTGAAGCCATATAATTATACATCTTCTTTGATGTTCAGGTAAAATTTAACACAGGTGTCAATTACACCCGTACAGTAGTAAGAAATGATCAAATATGGCGTCTGAAAAATTTCATACACGGGAGTTTTTTCTCCTAAACGGGAGGTTCACATGTATGTTACGAAGGGCATCTAATTCAGGACAAAGGAAAACCATGAATAAAGACAACACTTTATATATCCTTTTTATTTATATAAAAACAAAATCTTCTTGTCTGCAGGATTGCAAATTCGTAACTTCAAGGGCGAACTTGTAAACAGGGCGAGTTGTCCCGCTACCAAATTCACGCATGCGTAATACAAATATCTACAGTTAAAACATCCTGTTACAAGTAAACAAATAACGTTCATGTGGATGAGATGAAATCTAATAATTTACATAAATAAAAGGGTCATATTTACGATAGTGATTGTTTTACAATCATAATTTACAAATTAAATGATTCAGATGCCTAATTATGTGTAAAAATCGGTGTCAGGAATCTAAATTGTTTTGAAATTGTAATACACGAAATGAATGCGGCATACGGAGACTCAATGCCAATGGTCAGCCCCTTAAGTCTTCAGAAGACTTGACGTCTTCTTCCACTAAAAATCACTTCCTACTGCATATTCCACAATACAATTGGTTATACAGAGCAAACTTTAATAAATGATGACACCAGCAGAGACCTTGGCTCTTATTAAATGGAAATACAATTAAAGCAACACAATGGCCATATACGCTGCCTCAAAAAATACAACCATAAAAAATAGGTTATTTCTGGTATTGTACACCAAATCCGTCATTACAAATGACAACAATATAAATGCTCCTTAAAACGCAGTATTTTCCTTTTAATTGCATAAATGCAATATTTGCTATTAATCAAACTTCAAAAATGACTATTCATTTGAAAGCAAACGTTAAAATATATTTTTCTTCAACAAAATGAATTACTTAAAATTCAAAACTTTCTCTACTAAATTAACTTCTCTTCTCAAATCGTAACTGATCCGTAACTAAAAAATATACAATTAAGAATAAAACTTCGACAAAAAATCAAAAACAGTAACTTTGAAGTAAAAATCTTTTAAAACTGCTATCATAGCAATATTTACGAAAATATTCTCTCGATATTTTGTATAAAACAAATTCTTATTACAGAGTACAAGTATGGACACAGACACAAATTGTCAGTGGGGTTAAAAGTCGTTACAAATGTATTGAAAGCTAGACTGGAAATGTGTATTAACAAATTGAGTTGATGTGTACATGTCTTCATTCAAATGCATTGACTGATAAAAAAAGGGGGCTTCAACTTCCACCCCTCTCTATGAAAAAGTTGTTTGAGTGTTTGAATATGGAGTTTGTTAATAAATAGCTGCACAGTAAGCGCATGATATGTCTCCAATGGGTTTTCAATGTAGCCAGAAACTCCTGCACTTATAGGTGTCCAAAAACTATAAAATCCCTTCTTTTTTTAAGCATATATAAAAATTCATAACACAGAAATGTATAATCTGAAATTTATTACAATCAAAAGGGACCTTAGGTCAATAGTTTAAACAATTCACCAAAGTTTAATTAAAGGTGATGGATGCATTTTTGTGTTATTGTTCAAAATTGGAAAATTCTCTCTTTTTTAAGGATAAAATCTCTCTTCATAACATGGAAACGAAAATTCTAAAATTTATAAAATCGATGTGGAGCTAATGTCAATAGATATAAGCATTTCAACAAAGTTTCTTGAAAGTAGGGGAAGTGTTTTCTAGTTATTGTCTGAAGTGTGGATGATGGACTGATAGACAACAGTATACTATAATATGTTGTGTGTGAGACATTGGTATAATAAAAAGGTTTTGAATGAATAATGATTAGAAACTGTTTAATGCAGTTATTGAGGGAACGACAGTGAAGAAATTGCTGAGATCAATGCGTTTGAATCCTAAGAATTCAATTTTTGTTGAAATGAAATAAAGTTCAATTTTTTACCCTTTGGATCTTAATGTAGACCAATTTGAAAACGGGACAATCCTGTGCAATTGAATATTTCTGGCTATTGGCAATACTGTGCAATTGAAAATTTCTTGCTATTGCGCAATATTGTGCAATTAGATATTTCTTGCTATTGTGCAATACTGTGCAATTGAAGATTTCTTGCTATTGCAGAATACTGCGCAATTGAAAATTTCTTGCTATTGCACAATATAGTATAATAATTTATGACCCCGATTTGGACCAACTTGAAAACTGGGCCCATAATCAAAAATCTAAGTACATGTTAAGACTCACCATATCAAAGAACCCCAAGAATTCAATTCTTATTAAAATCAAGCTTATTTTAATTTTGGACCCTTTAGACTTTAATGTAGACCAATTAGAAAACAGGACCTAAAATTAAAAATTTGGACATGGTTAGATTTGGCATATCAAAAAGCACAATACCGTAATTCATTTTTTTGCTGAAATCAAACAAAGTTTAATTTTGGCCCCTTATTCCTTGGGACCAAAACTCCAAAATTAATCCAAACCTTCCTTTTGTGGTCATAAACCTTTGTAGATTTCTATTAACTTATACTAAAGTTATTGTTCAAAAACCAAGAAAAATGCTTATTTGGGGCCTGTCTGTTGGAACTAAAATTACCAAAATCTATCCCAACCCTCCTTTATATGTGGCCATAGACCTTATGTTAAAATATCATAGATTTCTGTTTACTAATACTTAAGTTATAGAGCAAAAACCAAGAACAATTCTTATTTGGCCCCTTATTCCTAAACTGTTGAGACCAAAATACCCCAAATCAATCCCACCCTTCCTTTCATGGTCATAAATCTTGTGTCTAAATTTCATATATATCTATTTTACTTTTACTGAAGTTAGAGTGCGAAAACCCAATGTCTTTGGATGAAGACGAAGATGCCAACGTGATTCCAATGTACAACCAAAAAGTTTTCAATTTTTGCGGTTGTATAAAAATGATCTCAAATCAAATTTTTAATGGAGTTTGCAACAGTAATTATTCAACTACTCATTTTAATACATCATAAAGTATTAAAGTGTAAATGTCATAGTCATGGTGATGATGCCTCTGCTAGCATATAACGTTATAAAGGTACATAAATCAAGAACTGTAAAAGTGAAGCTGCTAAAAATTGAACTTAAACCGAGTTTAGAGGTACCGGTAATAAGCATTATATACACATTTCACTAAATTTAGTTGAGACAAACTTGAGAAATTTTTCCATTTGTGAAAGGGGATAACCCTAGAATGATAATCAAAGTGCTTGTAATCACCGAATGGCTATTAAAGACTGCTTAAATTTATCAGTTGGTAGTAAAGTGAATTTTGCATTGTATATTGTATATATAGCATTATTTTTAGTCGATTCAACAACTATTCTGGACAGAGAAAGATAACTCCAATTTTCAAAGAAGATTTCATAAAGCAATGGTTTTAGGTTATATTAATTCAACAACCATTCTGGACAAAGAAAGATAACTCCAATTTATTGTCTTGAATCTACAAAAATGTTTGTTTTTGGCCCTCAATTCCTCGACTGTTTGCCCCATAACCCACAAAATAGACCCCAAACTTCTACTTATGGTATTAATTATTATGGTACAGTTTCAGAACAATTGAAATACTTATACACAACTTTTTGTACTGACACAAGATTAATGCTTGTTTTGGGCACCTTTGGAACCTTTATTCATAAACCTTAGGGACTATATATATATATAACCGCCCCAAAACAATCCCAAGCTTCCTTTTATGATTATAAATATTATGTTATAATTAAATGGCTTCCTTTTTACTTATACTGAAGTTATTATCTGGAAACCATCTGTCTTGGGAAGACGACGACAGGATACCTACATGTATTTCAACTGCAAAAATTTCTGTGGTTGTATAAAAATTTCAAATATGTACAATGAAATAGAGTTTTAGAAATTGATAAGCCTAGATAGGCCTTATAATTTTCCCCCACATAGTTGAAGGACCATTTACACTCAGGACCGAGTCATAAGTAGGCAGTACAGTCTACAGATGTATTAAAACAACCTAGCATCATATTGCTAGTAGTGGGAGTAGCATTCTCGGGAAAATTTGTTCTTTTTTTTTATAATATGTTTGGTTCAAATCAAAATAGAATGCTTTTATCTCCCTAATACTTACATTGTAAATAGAGGTGGTACTACTTTGACAAATCCTTGTACATGAGAGTTTTCTGTCAAATCTTTATTTCACAAAGAATGAATTGCATAACAATGAACTGAGCTCAAAGCAAAGTACTTTAATAATACACTTAGACAAAGAGCTAAATCCAGTGATATACTTTGTACTACAGGTCCTTCATTAACATCCATTGACCAAAACCATATCTCATCAACATTCCATACTACATGGTTGGATTCTGAAGTCCTGAAAAAGACATGATTTTTTTTATCATATTTTAAGTATATAAACACAGGTTTAAACTTTCTTGTTGTATAATCATTCCGTATCTAGCAACTATCAATTTGCTTAATGCACATATTGATATATGTTGAGTGTACCTCTGTTGGAAATAAGAACACACAAACCTCCACCTAGTTTTAGTCAATGGACAAAACATTCAAAACTATAAAATATTATAGATCTAAGACTTGTCAGTGTCTATTTACCATTGCCACTGAATCAGTGATATATGTATTGTACACATAATTATATACATGCAAGACTAAAATTATAAAGTACATACATGTTTGTATATAAGACTAAAACTGACATTCATTCCCAAAGTCATTTTCAAATCTGACTTCATGGTAAAATAAGATTCCATATCTACAACCAATTAAAAGGAAAAATCCCTCTGATAGACTAGCATTTAAATCTGATTTCTAAAATGGAAGCTAGGTCACCTTGGAACTTAGAACTAAAAAAAATCGAAACAATATATCTGATATATTTCAAATGCATGTACATGAAATAATATAAATCTCTAAAATTCACCATATTGTTCCCTTTTTCATCTTCTGTTAGATACTGTATATCCAGTGGCGGATCCAGAAATTTTCTCAAGTGGGGGCCCACTGACTGACCTAAGAGGGGGCTCGCTCAAGTCATGATTCAGTGATTCCCTATATAAGCAAACAATTTTTTTCTCAAAAAGCAGGCCCCCCCCCTAAATCCGCCTCTGATATCAACCTCTAGATGTCTTTCAATTACATTCAGTTTAGTGTGGGTTGATCTTTGATTGTTGTACATGTTACAACCAGATTCCCGGCAGGGGGCAACTTTGTAAGACCGCAGAGGTTCAAGCTTAGATTTTGAAATAAGGGGGAAAATGTAACCTTTTCAATTTATAAAACAGGCTCAACATCATTTCTAAACATATATAAACATATTCTAAATTGTGGACACACCTTCATTAAATATTCTACTTCAATTAGTGGAGGAGATCAAATTAAAAAGTTGCAATGGTTAAATACTCCAATCACAGTCTTTCCTGCTAAAATCTCATGTGTAGAATGTGATAGATGGTTTTTGGGTCTATATATTGTCCTTGATATTGAGGTTATTTTGACACAGCAAAATATAATTAAGAAAATGTAAACTATGATCTGGAAATTGACTTCGTTTTCGCAAAATAAGCCCACTTAAACTGAACTTTAAATGCAAAAGACCTCTAAATGGCTAACAGATATTGCTATATAAAAGAATAGTCCATGATTATACATGTACATGATCAGAGCTCCAGATAAGAATTCATAAATTGGGGTTTTTACCCACCATTTTCTTATATAATTGGGTGATAAAGTTTTTTAATTGCATTATCAATTCCAATTCACCCCTCAGGTTAATATCAAATTGGGTTTTTCACCACCAAGCTCCTTCATGTATTGGGTTTTTTCATCAACACAATATTGAATATTTAGGCAATATCAACCCCAATTTTTTTCCATCTTAAATTAATACATGTAATATGTTTCTGTCTTTGTTTAGCTATTATTTGGTTTAGGGTTTTGGTTAGGGTTATTTGCTAGCTGTTTTATTTGGTTTATTCACTGAGAAGCAATTGTAGGTTAAATTTGTGTCCAGTTTCAAACAGTTTTTTTTCAAAAAAGGATATGTGTATTCACAGGCACTCGTCTTATACCTTTATATGATAAATTCTGAGACCAGTGCCTGATCAGTGGCTGTGTGCATGGTGTGTGTATTCATTAATTAACCGTAAAATGAATAAACCAGATGCTTCGCAGGGCGTAGCTTTATACGACCGCAGAGGTTGAACCCTGAACGGTTGGGGCAAGTTTGGACACAACATTCAAGCTGGATTCAGCTCTAAATTTGGATTGTGATTAAATAGTTGACACAGCATAGGTTTCTGACACAGAATGAATGTGTTCTAATGAACTTAAAATTTGTGTTTTCTCTTAGAGCAATTCACTATGCTGTTCAATATGAATCCTCTCAAAAAAATGTTTGAAGAAATTTTCTTTTTATTTATGAAATTTCAAATGAGAAAAATTGAACCCAATTTTTTAATCACATCCCCCTTTCCCTTATTCCAAAACTAATCTCAATTAAAATATTCTAATGGAGTTTGCAACAATAACTACTCAGTTAAATACATCATAAAATATTGAGATGTAAAAAACTGCTTGTTATCACTGAATGGTAAAAATGGTAGTAAAAAGTGAATATACATTGTATATTGTATATAACAAAGATTTAAGTTGATTCTGGACAAAGAAAGATAACTCCAATTAAAAAATTTTCTTGCAATAAGATATTTCTTGCTTACTATTTTGGACAACGAAAGATAACTCTAATTAAAAAAAAAATTGCTATTTCACAATATTGTGAAATTGGATATTTCTTGCCATTGCACAATACTGTGCAATTGAAAAGACTTGCTATTGCACAATACTTAATATAATAATTTTAGATCCTGATTTGGACCAACTTGAAAACTGGGCCCATAATCAAAAATCTAAGTACATGTTTAGATTCGGCATATCAAAGAGGCCCAAGAATTTAATTTTTGTTAAAATCAAACTTAGTTTAATTTTGGACCCTTTGGACCTTAATGTAGGCCAATTTGAAAACGGGACCAAAAATGAAGAATCTACATACACAGTTAGATTTGGCATATCAAAGAACCCCATTTATTCAATTTTTGATGAAATCAAAAAAGTTTAATTTTGGACCCAGATTTGGACCAACTTGAAAACTGGGCCAATAATCAAGAATCTATATACATTTTTAGATTCAACATATCAAAGAACCCAACCGATTCATTTTTTGTCAAAATCAAACTAAGTTTAATTTTGGACCCTTTGGACCTTAATCATTAATGTAGACCAATTTGAAAACATGACCAAAGTTAAGAATCTACATACACAGTTAGATTCGGCATATCAAAGAACCCCAATTATTCAATTTTGATGAAATCAAACAAAGTTTAATTTTGGACCCTTTGGGCCCCTTTTTCCTAAACTGTTGGGACCAAAACTCCCAAAATCAATACCAATCTTCCTTTTATGGTCATTAACCTTGTGTTTAAATTTCATAGATTTCTATTTACTTATACTAACGTTATGGTGCGAAAACCAAGAAAAATGCTTATTTGGGTCCCTTTTTGGCCCCTTATTCCTAAACTGTTTGGACCTCAACTCCCAAAATCAATACCAAACTTCCTTTTGTGGTCATAAACATTATGTTCAAATTTCATTGATTTCTATTTACTTAAACTAAAGTTATTGTGCGAAAACCAAGAATAATGCTTATTTGGGCCCTTTTTTGGCCCCTAATTCCTTAACTGTTGAAACCAAAACTCCCAAAATCAATCCCAACCTTTCTTTTGTGGTCATCAACCTTGTGTCAAAATTTCATAGATTTCTATTAACTTAAACTAAAGTTATAGTGCGAAAACCAAGAAAATGCTTATTTGGGCCCCTTTTTGGCCCCTAATTCCTAAAATGTTGGGACCCAAACTACCAAAATCAATACCAACCTTCCTTTTATGGTCATAAACCTTGTGTTAAAATTTCATAGATTTCTATTCACTTTTACTAAAGTTAGAGTGCGAAAACTAAAAGTATTCGGACGACGACGACGACGACGCCAACGTGATAGCAATATACGACGAAAATTTTTTCAAAATTTGCGGTCGTATAAAGAGAAGATCGAAATATTTACAAAAACACGTGTACCTATCAAGCAACGGAAAACTCAAACAGGGACCCATTACAGCTACTTGATGCAGGGATCTATTTTTAGAACGACAGGAAATTTCCAATTATAAATATTATAAAAAAAAGTTTAAGCGACGACTGTTAACAGATAAGGGTAAATAACACAAACGGTAGCCAATAAAAGGGTTGAGAACTCATGGTTTTGGCATATAATTGGGTTTTCCGTTGAATTAATTGGGTTGTTGAACCCTTCAATGGACAATTGCATTGGGTTTTCTATTATTTGTATTGCGGGATCACGCAAATACACAGCTTATCTGGAGCTCTGCATGATATTAAAGAATTCATGAAATTTACACTGATTCTGTCAGTTGAATGGACTAGAATGAGATAAGTTATATACATGTACATGATAGACATAAAGGTTTTTTCCAACAGGACTGTGGTGTAAATTAAATTAGTTGTATTTTATGGTTGATATATTTATGTATATACATGTATGTAAATCATTGGCTCTTCAACCAATGATATTTTACAATATCGATTATTTGTTTATTTTTCAGCATACTAAAAATGTTTTAACACAACACGAGCGCAAGCTTGATAGGGTGTCCTCACACAGGGTTTCCACTGGCGGTCGCCATTTTCCCAAATTTGCGAAAAATAATACTTGTGGCGATAAAAATTCGTCATTTGCTTAAGAATTTGGCGAAAGAAATATATAGAAAGATTTATTTTCCTCCTTCTTGTTTATTTACTTTTTTCGAGTTTCTCGGACTTTAACTTATCAGACAATACTCGGAATTCACCTCGACCTCAATGCATTCTAGCGTCACAATTTCAAATGACATAGGATAACATATGATCTGTCCATATACATGTATGAGGGTAGAAATGGGGGTATTTTACTGAAGTATTCTTGCCAAATGAAGATTAAACAGTAATTCTTAGACATGACCATAAAAGAGGGGGGATAGGACCTTTATCGGGACTCCGGGATCGGGTGTTTTTAAGCTTGGGATTATCCCCCCTCATAAAATGTACACTTTTTTCCAGACGATTAAAAAATCAGCTGAATTTGACAAATCACACTATTTGTTTTCCAAAAATAACCGTAATTGGATGGGGGTTCTGTGTATTCACATTATTTGAACAACTCTCCTTGGGCCGAGAAAAAAAAGATCCCTGTTTCAGGTAACCCGACCGACCCTGTTTTTAAACCCCGACCCTAACTTTTTTATTGGATCTTTCAAAAAAAAAAATTAATCAAAGAGCTGAAAGCTCTAAAGAAAAATGACGCCACTGTCTCTAATATTGGGATAGTTTTTATGCAAGTCTTGATTTTCACATACCGTAATTAGTTTAACAATGCAACATGTCTCGTAAGCATATAATTGATATTCGTATATATGTGTGTGTGTGAAGTGAAGGTGACAACTGGCTGTTTTTTTAAGACAAATGAATAGGTCAAGACTACCTGAATTGTACAAATAAATACCGTAGAAAGGCTTGTATATTTCTCACTGGTACATAGTCTGAATCCGGGTCCGTTCGCTCCCACTCATGTTCGCCCCCTTTCACTTTCACACCCTAAATGTTCGCACCCAATCTTAATTGGTTTTGTGTTTAATAACTCTGTAAGCAAGTGTTTTCTTATAAGTATAATTGTTGTCATTGTCTCAAAATAAAGTGAGACAGCATTTTTATTTGTGTTGAATAAATCTTAATCATGTTTTGGATAGCGTATTGTTAAAAATAATAATAATCCTTTCTAATTAAAGTGGTATTTTGTCAACGTTTTATTTTGTGTTGAATAACTCTTAATCATGTTTTTGGTTAGTGTATTGCTATAACTTTGTTTCATTGACTTCTTTCAAAATGAAGTGAGATTCTGACTATGTTTTTTTCTGTGTGTTGAATAGATTTTATCATGTTTTGGTTATAATAGTGGATTGCTATATTTTGGTTCCTATATTTTATTGTTTCGTTGTTTCAGATCAAAGGGACCAAGCTGTTAAAAACAATTATCTTTTGTGTTTTTCCTTTAAAATCTTCAATGTTTTACTCATACCAACCTATAAATACATTCAGTATTTACACCAAAGCAATTTAAAACAACAATCATGATTTTCCAATTATTCAACTTGAATTTGAATTAAAATTGAGCGCGAATGAGTAGAGTGCGAACGTGCGAGGTGCGAACCTGCAAGGTGCGAAAGTGTATTGGGCGCGAACAGACCTGATACCACAAAATATTAAGTAAATAATCTTTTTGTTACTGTTATCAAAGGTCTAATGAAACTCAGGTAATTTCAAACATTTGTCAAAGAATTCTAGTCAAACCGGCACCTGGTTAAATTGGCACCTGGACAAATCAGCACCTGGTTAAATCGACACCTGATATAGTCTATTCGTCACCCATGTTAAATATATATTTTAACAGTATTTTAAGCAAAAAGAGTAAAAATAAGTAAGGGGTTGCCAGAATTTTTTTCAGTATTTAAGGGGGTACAGAACACCTAAGAAAAGATAACTCTTACTCATAGTCTGATTCATTGCTACGTTTTAAAATTATGTGCAATATGTAAGCTTTTAAAAGATCATAATTAGAATGTTTACATTATTGCTAAGACCAGCTGTACACCCTTTGTTATTCTTTTAATCTTTTAATTCATTTAAAGTTACACATTTTCAATAAATGAATCTTCAATGAGACATAATATGGAAATTTCAAAGTGAAATAAATTTACCAAAAGAATACCAGGACGTTAGAAAAGGAGGGAAACAGAAAGAGAAAGTACCATAACTGTTTTCGTTTTTTACTTGGCAATGCCTAGGTCTTAAATGAAATGAAATAAAGTACAAAAAGTCAAAAGTCTAAGGATGCTACCATTTGATTTGAGGGGAGGAGGGCTAGGATTTAAAATTTTGTCCTGCATTTTTTTTTTATAGTTGTAATCATCATTATTGTCCTGCATTTTTTATTTTTCATTCTTTTACGGACCTGCAATTTTCATTAGTTTACTGAAATTGTTTTCATAAATTGTCATCCTGTTTGTTATGCCAAATTACTGATCCTGCCTTTGTTTGTTAAAAAGCCTGTCTTGCCTTTTTTTTAAATTTCATCCAAGCCCCCCTCCTCAAATGAGGGTGGATAGGACCTTTATCGGGACTCCGGGATCGAGTGTTTTTAAGGTCAGGATTTAGGGATTGACCCTTTCGAGATCCGGAAATTCTTTTTTCAAATTTCGGGATGTCAGGATTTCTGGACCTCGGGATTTCGTTTTTCAAGCCGGGATTTCGGGATCAGGACCCCTCCTACCTCAAATGGTAGCTCCCTCCGACAATAAAATTTTAACAAAATAAATAAGAATCCCTATTATATACAATGCTTATGTTTGTAGATCTTTTTATCAAATTGATTAAATCAAAACTGAATTGACTCCACAATACTTTTTTTTAAACAAAACATGAGGTTTGATTTTTAAGGAAATACACTATGGCCTTAGTAATACATGTAGTAATGTAAAAAAAGATTACGAATAATTTATAATTTTATAATTGCTGTCATATTTTTTAAAGTGCAATTGAATATTTATTGCATGATTTATATTCATGTAAAAAGTTAGAAGATACCCAGAGGGATAATCAACCACCAGTGCATCATTTACATGTCACGGAACAAGGCAAAAAGAAGGAAAAAAACATCCTTTTCAGTCCAAAAAACACTACACATATTTTTGCTTTCTTAATTCATCTGAATAAAAAAAAAACTATATCTTTCTAGTATCTTTTTCCAACCTTTATCCTGACAGGTGTAGAAAATTAATGGGTGTCTTCTATTCCGTCCGCAATTTTAGGGAAAGTAAAGTCTACATTTTGTATATTTAGAATCATAGTTGAAACTGAAACTACACATGTATGATATAAATAGAACATGTCATTTTCGCTTTATCAAATTTAAATTTCGAAGGGGGGGGGGGGGGGTTATTGTTTTACCCCTGTCCGTCTGTCCTTCCGTCCCATTATTGGTATATAGTTATTTGGCATAACTCCTCCTACTGTTTGATTTCTAGGAAGTTTTCACTTTGCTGTCTGTTGAGTAGTTAAGTACGTACGCTGCGCTTCAATAGAAACGATTCCCTTTTTCAAACAATTTTATGTGACTACATGTCCATTATTTATTCCTTGTGCATTGAATGGGTTGACATGTCATAAATCTTTCTATATTGTTGTATGGTCGATTAAAGCTTTTGTAATATGATTTTTTAAAATAAATATGAATTCATACTGACTACATAAAAGTCATGGCCCGTACAAGTGTTTCTTACCAAAAACCACATTTATCGTCCTTGAGGTCAAAGTTCAAGGTCACATGAAGGTCAAAATTTTAAGAAGGCACACCACCTCATGATGATACATCCACATGCCAAAGATGTAAGGCCTAGGTCAAAAGGCAAAGAAGTTATGGCCTACATGGTTGTGTTTTTCACGGGAAAAACCCATAAAGTTGACCTTGAGGTCACATTTGAAGGTCACACAAAGGTCATCATGATGCAAGACACTTAACCCTGTGATGATACATCAACATGCCAAATAGCTAAGGCCTAGTTCTAAAGACGAACAAAAATATGGCCATTATGTACTTTTTGAATAGATTTTGCTCTTATTTAATGAACCAATTTGGGGGTGGGCGTAATTTAAACTTAAATACCAAAAAATCTAACGGTTAAATTCTAAAATAATTTTGCAAGAACAACCAACTAGTATAGCACTCCAAATGCTTAGTTTTATGAAAAAATTAAACGACACATTTTTTTTCAAAAAAAAAAAATCTTCTTCGAATACTAGAAGCACAGCATTCACTTTCGGGGCTGATTCTGATACCCCCTATTAAAGTTTTGGCAAAATTTTAAATCCGGAATACAAAACTTACAAGGAAGGGGTATCAGTGAACTAATATTCACCTCAGCTATCATTATTAGCTATGCTATTGTCAATTTAGGATTAAATTTTAAAAAATTTAACAAATTCAACCCTATACCCATATTTCAGAAACTGCCAATTTTGGCCGATACTAGTATGTAAAAGATGCCATATTTGAGTTGCCAAATCTTTTAAACCTATGGTTCAAATCTTTTAAAATTTTTACAAGATGTTGAGGTTGGCCTAGTTTATCAATGAAAAAAAAATAAGAAAAATTAAACGACAGGACTTTTTTGGGGTATAGTGTTGGGTACCCCCTTAAGCAAAAAGAGTTAAATACTAACTTTCACATTTTTGGGTGTTCATTGTATATTTTGTATATATTTATTTTTCTCAACTAAATGACATTTTTGGTGTATTTTTAATGATATATATATGAGTAGTCAAAATAATTATTACGTCTGGCAAGGCTTTTTTAATTTTATTCTGGGACACCTTTCTATGACCGCAAGGCTATGTTAATTTTTTTCTGGGACGCCTTCCTAAGAAAGCCTTCCTACGAACTTCGTAGGAAGACGTCACAGAAAAATAAAATAGCCTTGCCAGACGTCATAATTATTTGGACTAATACATGAGATATTGGATATTTTTATGCATTATTTAAACCAGTTGGGCATTTTACAGGATTGTTTGTTTAATGCTTTTTAAACTTTACTGAAAAAAAAACACCTTAAATTTGCTTATTATTTGGCATGAAAGTTTGATTTATTGAAAGGGACTCATAGTTTTCCATTTTTTTTTAATAATTGTCTAATTGTTAAAACAACAGCTTGGGTAATATTCGGTCTAGGGTAAGGGCTTCGTTGTTTACCTTTATACACAACAACATAATTTCACTTTGGTTTCGTTGTTTACCTAAATACACAACAACATATTCACTATGTACTTGGTAACAGTTATTAATTAATTGAATAGAAAATATTATAACAAATATTATTGGATGCCGAATTGACGTCAAATAGGTGCCGATTTGACTAGATGCCAATTTAACCAGGTGCCGACTTGACTTGTACGTTTCAATTCCTCTGCGATCGTTTGCGGTATTTTCTTGAGAAAAACCTATTTTCCATCATCAAAGAGAAGAAGAAACTGCTTGAAAATGATCCTGGAACGCTTCATGATTGTTAAAATAAGTTAAATTCACTCAAAAAACAATTTTAAAACTTGCGATGTTTAAACAGGAAGTTTCAAAAGCACGTGTAAAAAAAGAAATTAACCGGTGAGAGTGGAAATCCGTACATAACAGATATCACTATAGTACGACTTTGAAAGCAAAACAGTTCCATCCTTTTTTAAAACAGTCTTTAATATACCTATCACATTAATGTTTGAAGGGTCTTAAGCTTATTCAAACCATAAAAGTCGGTATGAAACACCAAAACGGAATGAACAATAACCGATTACGTTTTGTAGTTTACAAATTCTAAACTGGTTCCCGTCAAACTACAACACTTTGTCCGAGTGTAGTGGAATACAAGCAGAAACCAGTTAGTTTGTAAACTGGTTTCTGGCTGATTACTACACAATGACCTCTCATGCATAATTAATGATAACACAAGCAGATTCCAGTTTGTATAGAAAATAAAAATAGTAAATACGAAACCAAGCGCGGTAGGCAGAGAAATGTAATGAAGTTCAGGTCGCCAGTAATGGAACAATGACTGCGTCATTTTCCAAAAAAAAATTATCAATCGACCCTGTTTTTGACACAGGCTTCTGATAAATGACATATTTTTTTCTCTCTTGCTTTCTCTTGCATAGAAAGGCAGTAAAACATTTTATTAATGTCAAAAGGTATTCCAAATAGGTTAAAATCCAAGAAATTTGCACAGCAGGTGCTTCATAAACATTGCAAATGGCCCAAGACCACAATTAATGACCCCGCTTTTCGTAGTTCCTTTTAATTAGAGTGTATTTTTCCTTAATTTTTTTTCTTTCCCTTCCCCACTCATTTCTTAGATTTTATTGGGTGGAAATGAAAGATGAGAGGTGAAATAATTTTTTGGATGTTGTATTTAAACTGATTTTGATATGGAATGAGTGATTAGGCCAAGTGCAAAAAGGTCATATTTACAGTTTTCGGAACATCTCTTGACTTGTCCATAGGGGTATGGATGTATATTGGCTAAATTTGTAAAAGTGATTGCTTCAATCTTTCTGAATTTTGGATATATTTTTGGACTAGTGCTATACATAAGACACACAAAAAATTTGACAAAAGTGCATGGTGCAATTTTTTTAATGATACAAAATGTTCTAAAGAAATGATAGAGAAATTAATTGTGGTCTGTGGCCAAATGGCACAGTTCCGGTTTTTGATACTAATTATGGATCCGGACTTGGAAAAAACATGATAAATACTCAATAACTCAAATATGAAATTTTGAATCATCACCAAAAAGTATACAGATATTAAGATTAATGTAACTAAGAAGTGTTTAAAGTTTTAAGCCATAATCAAGAATTGGTTTTGAGATACGGTGTGACATGTGAAAAAAACACACCCCTGTTTAAGTTGCAATGTGTCGTAACTCAAAAAGTTTTAATCTTATTTTCACCAAAAAGTATACAGATCATGTGACCATCATAAGAAACAACAATATTAAGTTTCATGAAATTTGGATAAGTCGTTCTCAAGTTACGGTGCCACATGTTTACGCTGGACAGACAGACGGACACCGGATATTTGTATACCATAATACGTCACGTCTTTGACGGACGTATAAAAAGCAGTACTAAGCGTGCATGTTACGCTAGAAACATATTCAAAGAATAAAGTTTTATAACTTTTAATGTCATATTCAATATTTATCAAAACCTAAAGGGGAGTTACATGTATTTTACTTTCTATATTTTTTCGTGGATGTCAATACACCTAATCGCTATTTATTCCATACCGGATAAATTCTAAAATTACACAACTTTTTCATCCAGTTGAAGCTATCTGGGGGCTGTTGAAACAATTCACCATGCACAAAAATTTTTAATGAGACCCGTTTTAACTTATTGTAAATACTTTAAACAAAATAATTTTTTACTTCAATTTTAATTTGGAAAAAAAGTGGATCATACTCTATTAAAGTTTCTTGATGATCGCTTTCTAAAGTTTTCCTCCCTCAGCTCTCTACTAAAAAACCTTTATTTTCGGCCGCATGACCCCAACAGGAAGTTGTACATACAGTGTATGACTGTTTTTCCCAGATTGGACTAAATAGCGATAATTAAATAAGGTGTAATTTCCTGGATTGTTGAAAACTTGCATATTCATCACTATCTGATTTTGTGGTTTTAACAATCCGGACAGACAAATAGCAATAAGGTGTTTAGGAAAACATGACCTAAAACCTCCTTCATATAAGACAAAAAACATCGGAACTCATACTGAATGGTCAAATGTGTTCAATGTGAAAATTTCAGTTAAGATGGTAAAATCACAAATCAGCCGTTAATGAAAATGGACTATAAGTATGACTTTTGAGCAAATTTAAAGGGAAATGACGGGAAAGGGGCAAATTAGCTTTCAAGGGGAGCAAATGCTGTTTAAATTGTTAAGCGGGTTTTAAATATAGAGGGAAAGTGGAGTCATCTTTTTAGACTTTAGACTTTAATTTAGTTACATGTACATATAACTTATGTAGACTTACCTTCTAATTCTATAGACTATTAAAAAAAACCCACACACAACTCGGAACTATTTCTAATTCACTTAGACTACTGATATGCAAACCTAAAAACAAAAACAAAAATATTATAAAATAGTTATTGAAAGATTCATAACACTTTGAAAGGATAATTCAGACACATGTTACACGGGGAGCATGTTTGTTTACAAACAATAATGTCACGTGATCGCGCACTGACCTCGCATGCTGCATCGCCCTTACAATTCACTAATACATGTACATAACCATTTTCATGCAAACATGCAACGTGAATGTGATTGGTTATCAAATAATACAAAAATAATGCATGAACCGTTGAAGAAGAAGTTATTTCATCAAATAGATTGGATTTTCCCTTTCGACACGAATAGGTCGAGTTGACATTCCTGTCATCGGAGATCATAGTATTGAGATAAATGGGATAAAACGGACCGTCAAAAAGATCTGGAGAAGCACATCAGTAGAACCTTAACATAAATAAGTAATACTTACCAAAATTTCTCTAATTGATAACCTATAGAACTGAAATTTCACAAAAATACCGGTAAATAATTTTGTTGATTTGTGAGGATGCTGGTTAAATTGGCGCTAAATAAATATTCTTACTCCTATTGCTTCATGTAAAAAAAATGTATAGAATTGAATTCGACTACAGTTCAGCATAAAAAAACGTGAATATGCAAAAGCCAGGTAATATGTTCATGATAAAGTGTGTATAAATTTTCGTAAACGAAGTTACCCGTATACTTCACCAAGAATTACATTTGAGCGCAAAGTTCTGTATGTGTGATTTGGTTGGTTTATGTAACATTTATTTAGACTGGGATCCTGGCTAATCTTGACCTTACGACGCGCAGCTAGATTGGGCCGGATCCCAGGCTAATGTAACATCGTAGAACTCAGGGTAACGGAATTTTTTGCGTTGCTATTAGATCATCATGATCATTGAGGCCATCTATTTTTATTGCGGGTTCCACATATTTAAATCGGAATTATAGAAAAAATGGAATGTTGTGAGCAGAATCAAAACAGAAATGATGAACACTGCAACATTTCCAGCAAAATATAAATAGGATGGAGGATCTGTGTATTCACATTATTTGTAAAACTCTCCTTATTCATGTGAAGCGTGTGCTTTACATCGAGGCTTATTCTTTACATCGAGGCCTATTATGCTAATCATCGACGCCACAGTACTTCAACCAATCAGACAATGTTTATTTGGGGCATTCGATCGATTTTAACTAAGATTTTGGAATATTTCAATCGAAATTATAGAAAAATGGAATGTTGTTAGTACATATAAAATAGAAAATGATGAATACTTTTAGCTAAAGATAATTTGGATGGGGGTTCTGTGTATTCACATTATTTGCACAACTCTCCTTACTGATGCCATATTTTGGAATTTCCGTGACCTAAATGGTTCGCGAAAATTAATATTTTTATATATAGTATAGTAAATACTTCAACAAATCTATTTACAAAATACTTTTCCCAATCAACTGACACCCATTGATTACATTGTCAATATTTGTTTCCTTTTCTCACAAAAATTTCACTATCAATTTATACACATATTATTACTGTTAAACGAAATTACAATTAAACACATTGTTCTTTTAAAGAATCTAGTCCTTGAAATAGTTCTTGTCAAAATTAACATGGTTTTAAATGCCATAAAACATAATTTATTAATGTTCATAAAAAAAATACACAATTAGTTAGCACATGGCGGTGGTTTGGACTGTACCATCTTCTTTGTATGTTCATTTAGCTGTTCAAATGGAATCCACAACGCATTTTGTGCCGGTGTCCTATAGCCATTCTTCCCCCATGCCAAATTTTCCGGGGGGAAAGACTGGATCGATCCAATATTTCCCCCCGGAAAAATTGGCATGATCCTACTTTTCCCCCTCAGCGTTATGGGGGGAAAACCAGGATCAGGCCAATTTTTCCCCCACAGTTAGCGTGAGAAGCTAAATTTTCCGCCTTGTAATATAACGTCGGCGACGTCACGGTAAGAACTTTTATGAAAAAAAAGAATAGTCACTTTTCTTCTATCAGTTTATAGTTACCAAAGCTTCATCGTACGACTATACATTTGATAGGTATTTATAGAGATATATATGTTATATTTATACACAAGAAACACAATCTGATGTGATGATCACATCCATTCTCTTTCGTGAACCCTTGGTATCATTAACTAGATGAATACAATTACTTTAACCACTTCTGGTCAAGTAGTAGATTTTCCCCAGGACAGACGTCTATGATGTCTCCAAAGTAATATGGTGAAATGACTTCACATGATAAGTCATGCAAAGTATAATTACTAAGTAACAGAACTCACCAAAAGCACGGATAGAGATGCAAACTCGTCGACTTAAAGTTTTAATTCAGGAGAAGAAGACCGATACGGATGAAACTTAATCCAACCCAGAAAAGATATGAACACCCACTCTAGCCAGCACGGGAGACGTAGAAGTACAAGGACTAACCACAGTATAGTTTGAGCTGTACAAGATCTACAAAAAAATCCAACCTGCCCTACAGATGCATAGGGTCGAACACTTTCCAGCACTCATGATACAAATTCGACGTGGTAGTAAGTAATTAAAGGCCGCTGGTACCGTACGGCATTTCACAATGAGAAACCATCATAAATCATAGTCGGCTAAAATGCCCCGACCATAAAATTGTGAAAAAATTGAAACAAAACTAATGGACTTATTTATAAGAAAATAATTTACGAAAAAAACATGACCGACATGAAACGACAACAATCACTGTCACATGTTCCTGGCTTTGGAATAACACATAAATAATGTGGCGGCCTTAAACTCAACCCTCCTCCAACCGCAAGAAAAACTGTAAAATATCATCGGCAATTGACTTCACTAAAATGTTAGTACGGTGCACCATAGCCACTTACATAAAAACAATAGACACCAAGCACCGAAATGAAAGTAAAAAGTATTCGCTTTTTACACTGAAAGGTATTTCAAAGCTAGTAAAAATGTAGTCTAGTCGGACTAGGGGACAAAGACAGAATGGTAAACATGTAAACAGACTGATGAATATGTAGACAGATTTGTGGACATATAGACAGACAGATTGACAGACTGATAAAATCGTAGACAGACTTGTGTAAATTTGAATGAACAACAAATTTGTATACAACTAAATATAATTCTAACACTGTTCGGTTTAATTTCCAGACATGCATATACATATATTGAAATCTATATCATGGGGGGAAAGATTGGCATGGGGGAAATGTTACTATATGTATACGTATTGTCAACTTTCCGCAGGGGAAGAATGACAATGATCCAAAATCTCCCCGGGGGAAACATTGGCTCATGCCAGTCTTTCCCCCGGGGGAAAAACTGGCATGGGGGAAGAATGGCTATATAACACCGGTTCACCTTTAAATTGCACACGGTATTCAGTTTTTCCATTTATTTTACGTTGAGACAAAATTCTCTTAACTTTATAATAAGTGTCTGATTGGGTCGTAAATCGGACGAGTTTGTATCTAAAGTGGAAAGTTGAAAACGAATAGGACGTTTTCTAGTTCGTGTTGAACGTCTGACAACCGGTTGAGTCTGTGGTAACGGTGGGATAGCTTCTGTATGTTCTGAATCACTGTCTGTAGAAGGATCATCTGATTCACGGTTAATTTCGGCTGTATGAACTTTTGATAAAAAATAGTCTGACGGTTCGGGTGCACGAACATATGCAATTTTTAGTCTATCCAAATGTGTGTCATATTTAAGAATTTTGCCGGAAAATGGTTCTTTAAGATTCACAATGTGAGGTGATTTTATAGCGTTTACGATAAAGGGTCCACTGTATTTTGGATGAAACTTTCGTCCTGGGCCACTCGGATCTTTAAGCATATATACATAGTCTCCAACAGATAAATACAACGGAATAGTCTTTTTGTTATATCGATCCATCATAAGTTCTCCTGATCGTTGTGCATTGGTACGAATTTCTTCTCTAATTATATCTAACTTTTTGGCCTGTTTTTCTACATAGTCACGATAATCGTCAGGTAAAGTTGAGAAATCGGTTTGATGTGACAAACAAAGCGGAAATTTAGGTCTTGTTCCGTATATAATCTCATAAGGCGAATATTTTGTAGAGGAATTTATTGAGGCGTTCATTGAAAACGTAATGGCAGGTAGCACACTGTCCCATTGCGTTCCTTTTTGAATGTATGGAGTTAGTCTCTCGGCTAACGTTCGATGAGTTCTCTCGCATGCTCCTAAACAATGATGTATCATACTGGGCGTAAAATTTTGACGAATTTTAAGCAATTTACAAACTTCCTTAGTACAGTTTGAAATGAACTCACTTCCATTGTCAGATATAATTGTGTCACAAACACCAAATTGACAAAACATATCAAAAAGAGCATATGAAACTGTCATTGCGTCACAGTTTGGAATAGGCACATTATATACAAATTTACTGAACATATCTATAGCTGATAAAATGTGTGTATACGATCTTTGTGATGTCGGTAAAGGTCCATAGAGGTCAACTTGCCATATTTGAAATGGTCCAGAAGGTGTACGGTACGATATAATTCCAGTTTTAGTATGAGCTTTTGTCATTTTTCTAGATTGACAGTCATGACAGGATTTGACATATTCGGTTACAAGAGATGGCAATTTGTCGAAATAAAAATGCTCACTTATTAAATCTATAGTGTTTTGTATGCCTCCATGGCCTCCCATAGGCGAATCGTGAAAAATTTCCATAATTGGTCTTATGAGTATTTTCGGTAAAGCTAACTGGTATTTTGGCTTGTGGTCTCTAGTTCGTTTGCACTTGGCATTTCGGTTGTGAAAAAGCAAATTATTCATCAGTAAATAATCTGCAGAACGTAGTATAAGCCGTCGTGCATCTCGTTGTAAATGTGGCAAAACTTGATTTTCAAGATAGTCAATAATTTGTCGTAAATTAACATCATTTCGTTGCAATTCTTTCACACTGTCTGGACTAAAATCACTTCGCTTAAATAGTTCTATGCTTCGTTTCACAAGTTCGTCGTCACTTGAAACTATCGGAACAGGTTTATTTTCAATCGATGTATCGTCCTCTGTCGATGTATCATTATCCTTTTGACTTTCATTTGTAAGTTCATTGTCACTTTTTTCACCTAATAAAATTTTCTGCACTGCATTTACAGAAATGTCATTTAAATTGGAAGCATTTGTGAATTTCAACCATTCACGCTCGTGCAAGTTCAATGCGGAATTGCAATCTATTTCGTCGTTTAATTGTTCATCTTGTGTCTTAACTTTCAAAGGGTCAAATTCATGTAAAACATTGTCTGAGTGTCGCAATTATGAGTACTTTCATTCATCAAATAAGTTCCATCTATGGCTTTCAACGGTTTTAACATACTAATATTGTCTATGTAGGTTAGTGCAAAACATTGATCTTCAGTAATACATTCAATTTCCACCTTTGCTACGTCCTGAGCATCGGCGGAATGTTTACATTTTTGTTGCAGCGTCGGTTTCAAAAGCGCAGTTGTATCTTCACACGGAGAATCGAAAAATTCTAATTCAATACGATTCGCTTCATCCTCTGTCTGCTCAATCGGGCTACATTTAGGCAATGTAAATACTGTACTAATGCAGTGATTTTCGCTTAATTTTGGAGAAATATATTCATATTCGGTATCGGCTGTATATCCTGCGTCAAGATCGGTTTCTTCTGTTTCAAAGTCGATAAAGTTTAAAGTTTGTGTATTGTTCTCAACGGGATTCGAAATACTAATTTGTCCTGTCGTTTCCTGAACATACGGGAAAAAGAGGTCATCTTCCGCCGGACTTGAATTCTCACCGGACACATCACTTCCAATACAACGAGATAATGCATCCGGTACTTGCATTTGCGCGGCTGGTTTGTAACGAATTTCGAAATTGTACTGTTGTAATATTGCAAGCCAACGATCATATATCGCTCCTTTCAGTTGTTTTTCAATTAGCGGTCGCAATGCCTTGTGGTCACACTCAACGATGAATTCATTGCCTCTTAGGTAACTTGAACAATCAGTAACGCTTGTAACGACTCCTAATAGCTCGAGTTTAGTTGGACCGTATGACCTTTGCCAATGATTTAAAGCTTTCGAACCAAAACGGACTACTCTAACTTTTTCAATGTTTTTATTTTCATCAGGATGTTTTTGGTACAACATATATCCTATCCCTTTTGAAGATGAATCAACGGCCAAATAAAACGGAAGGTTAAATTGAGGAAAGGCTAAGATTTCCGAGTTGAGTAAACGTGTTTTAAGTGCATTTAATGCCGTTTCTTGTTCTTTGTTCCATTGAAATAAGGCACCTTTTCGCAATAATTTTGTCAATGATTGAGTTATTTCACTATAGTTCGGTATAAACTTTCGGAACCATCCAAATAAACCTAAAGCTCTGCGGAGTTCTTTTAAATTTCGAGGTGACGGATATGTTTGTAAAGCTTGAACACGATCTGGGGGCGGTTTTATTCCTTTTGACGAAATATGGTGTCCAAGAAATATACATGACTGTTCTGCAAATTGACACTTTTTCGGGTTCAGTTTAAGACCAGCACTTCTAAAACGATTGAATACATCGGTCAAGTCATTAATATGTTCTTGAAATGTCTCTGAACAGATTAACACATCGTCCAAATAGCAAAGACATGACCTGAAAGTTAGTCCGGACAAAACTTTGTCCATTAAAAGTTGAAACGAGTTCGGTGCTGAGCTAAGTCCCATGGGTAATCGATTGAATTTGTATGTCCCAAAACATGTATTGAAAGCCGTATATTTCGAACTTGAAGGGTCTATTTTCATTTGGAAAAATCCGGAACTCATGTCAATGGATGTTATGAAATTTGGTTTTCTTTGTGAAAAAGATTCTGTTAAGTCTTGTAAATCCGGTATATTATATGAGAAAATTTTACACTGAGAATTTAGATATCTGAAGTCGCAGCAAAAACGAAATTGCGAAAGACTGGAGTCTTTGTCATATGGAGGTCCTTGTTTTGTTCCATGTACACGCTTAGTAACTAGCACAATCGGACTTGTTATCGGTAGGTCTTCATCTGGAAATACAGGAGAAATAATTCCTTGCTCAAGCAAATTGTCCAAATGATGCCTTAAAATGTCCTTTTTATCGGGCGACAAACGATAAGGTTTCTGATACTTCGGTTTGGCATCAGGTTTCAACAGTATTTTATGTTTAACTAAATCCGTGAATCCTAAAGCAGGATCTGACTTTGTCACAAAAATGTCTTTATTGTTGTACAAAAACTTGTGTAAATCGTTACGCTGAACTTTGTCCAAATTAGATTTTTCAAACAGAAAATTCGCAATAAAATCCGTGATTTCACTGTTAAACGTGTTGTTGTTCTCGGATTGTACAGTAGAATCAAGACTAACCGGGTCACTTTTACTGTTTACACTATTTGTATCGTTTATCAAATTCACGTTTTGAACGCAATGATCTGTAGTATCGTTGAACGGAAGAAGCGAGTGTTCAGATGTAATTTCGTCAAACATAGCTAATGTTTTTCCTTTATACAAGTCAATACTACAACTGTTTGGATTTAATATTTTAATTGGAATAAGTCTACCTTTTGACACAGAAACGACTCCTTTAGAAATAACCAATCCTCTAGATACAATATATTTACTAGACGTACAAATTCCTTGTTTTCCATAATAAATATTTGACGGAACTTTTCCCCATATAATTGTCTCTGTATGTGGTAAAATCGTTGTCCTTTTTGTACAATATACATTTGATGTTTTTGGAACAGCGGACATTTCACTAAAATCAATCACCATTTTATTCGCAATTAAATAGTTTGTTCCCAAAATAATAGGATGTGATGACATTTTCAAAATATAAGTAAAAACACGATGATTGGCTCTTGAAATATTCATTTGTACGTAAGCCGTACCAACAACTTCAATCTTTTGACTGTTAGCTAAAACAATGGACTCACGAACATCTGCATTAAAATCTGACTTCTTACTATACGGCAACGAATCATAAAGTTGTTCTGAAATAATGTTCACTGAACTTCCTGTATCAACCAATGCAGAAACTTTCAAAGAATCAAAACGAACAGTTAAATATAAAAATTTAGAGTCCGAAGAAATGAAGGAATCAGTACCAGAATCATTTTCGGATGACGTAATTACATCATTTTCACCAGTATACAATGTCATATTCTCAACACAAAAATCTTTATTTACATTCATACATTTATTTACACGAGATCTAGATCTACTCCGAATTCTTGAAGCACTTATGGACGGTCTCCTAGGGGAGCGTGCTGTGTGGCCCCCAGGAGGAAAGAGTTTCCCTTCTGAAGTTGACCGCATTCTTTTGCCGAATGTCCCGTCTGTCTGCATATTTGGCATTGCATGTTAGTGTCATTGTGTTGAACTGTTTGTCCGAAAATAAAACACTGCAAAGCAACATGTCCATTTTGAGAGCATAATTGGCATATGTTTTGAGGAGAGAGATTTCCCGTACCGTTCCAATTACAATTTCTTTTGAAGTGTCCTGTTGCATTACATTTATAGCAGGGCAAATTTCGACGTGGTGCGCTTGGATATGTGTTGTGAGAAAAATTATTGTAGCCCATAGGTGGTTTTACATTGTAGTCTGTTTGTTTTTGTGTTTTCATATCATTCATGAGATCGGTCAGCTGATTCATTTGAGATCTTAAACTCGAAATTTCGGATTGGCTTGTTGAAATATTTCGTGCGGCGGCAACTGTATTTTCACATTCCCTGTATTTATACGCCTCGCCTGTTTTCGCTAGTGTTAATGCGTCTGATGCATCTTTTGGTTTACTTGCGCGGACATAAAATGCAAGTTTGTCAGGCAACCCATCAACAAATTTTGACATGACTTCGTGTTCAGGTTTGGAAAGCAAGTCCGCTTTTTCTACGAGCTGACAATAAAAATCTTCAATCTCTTGTCCGGGGTTTAATTTCAAACTATTGAATAACTGATTTTCAATAACGACGGATGGATTTTCCCAGTTGAATTTAACATATTTAGCGTTAAAAAGTTCTTTAATTGTTTGCCAGTCTAAATCAGAAGTTAGTCCGTTGTACCATGTTAGCGCGGGGCCCTGAAGATGGAGGTGAAATGCTGCTAGAATTTTGGCATCATCAAGCTCATGGAGAGTGGCAAAGGATTCAAATTCTTTTATAAATTTTGAGCCATTGTCTTTGGGGTATCCGGAAAACTTTTTACAGGAGGCTAATTTGTCCATAATGTTTTTCTTTGGTGGTTTGCTTTTATTGGGTTGATCGTTCAAAGAATTAGGTAAATCATTGAAGGCAGGTATATTTGCGGAATCATGGTTTATCGATGTTGTAAGGTATGTGTTTACAAAAGTATTGTCTAGAATTGTTATATCTCGATACGAAGGGTTTATGTACAAGTCTTCCTCACTGTCATTGTACCTTACTTTATCATCATCCCAATCGTAATACATCGAAATTATAATAATCAGTTCAAAGTCTACCAATGATTTTCCATAGGCTATGTACGCAAGAAAATGCAATACTTCCACGTGTCCGACCGCATGGCCGCCTTCCCACTGGGGTTAATTTCACAGGATCGTGCTTAAATAGATGTTGTTTTGTTATAAGTAATGTGTTTGAATGTTCTTACTAACAACCGGGTTCCTCCACCATTTTATGCTTAACTTGGCATAAATAATTAAACAACAGTTCAAATCAATGATGTTCTATTCTTCAAAACACATCCATATCCAATCGTTACAATAAAACAAGAGAACAAGATAAACTAACATATCATACAAATACGGAATGCAATCCGCATATCAATACACCAAAGACTGGTTAAGGAGAGATAACTCTCATAAAAGTATGTTAACTTTACCAAACGACTTGACATACCAAACTGACATATAACACATGCATCCATCAAAACATCACGAAATCACAGGATAATTTCAACCGATGACTACAAGCAAATAAAAGACATTTCTGTCAGTCTTAAATGTTAAGATCATGACAGCCAATTCGAACTTTACTGTAAAACACATGATGTTGCAGTTTGTTTAAGTTGTGTTCCATCTCATCATAGAGCTTGCTCTGACGTAATTCCTTTAGATAAAGCTGCTGAAAATGCAAAACTTCCAACTACATTGACTGATTTTGAGGACACTTTAGCCTCAGCATTTCAAAGTCTTCAAGAAATCATTATCGCTCAGAATTCAGCTTTGGAGAATTTAGAAGGTCAGAAGCACACCATCAAAAGTACAATCAATGATACACGACAGAGAATAATCAAAAAGTTGGCCAACTTAGAAAAACAAATACTTCTAGAATTAGACACAAAACATAGTGATTGTAAATCCGCAGAAGGCAAACTTCTAAACCGTTTAAGAAAATCTGACCATTTTTTAAATTGTCTGAGTGAGCAAACATTGCAACTGAAGTTATACGCATCCGACATTCAGCTTTTCCTGGGAATGCGACAGATCAATGAAACCGTTTTCAAATAAGTAGAATCCGTCAAAGAAAGCATCAAGTCTGTACAGAACTCTGAAGTTTATTTTCAGCTCAATCCTTCTATCATCGCGTTCATCAATGAAGTAGATCAACTCGGGGAATTATTCATTAAGAAGACTACCATAAATTCACCATTCAAAGAAGCAACGGTAAATCGTGCCCAGATACAATTTCCAGTGCAAGAAATAAAAAGCATTGATGATATTCAATTCCAATTGAGGAAGACAGTTAACGTTGAAAAGAAAAATAAGTCTATGTGGCTAAGTGGATGCACCATGTTATCAAATGGTAATGTGTTAATTGCTGATCACATAGGAAAGAACTTTATTATGGAGTATAGTGAAGACGGTGAGCACATTCATGATATTCCATGCTCTAACGAACCGTTTGATTTTACAGTCATGGGTTCTGAACATATTGCAGTTTTATATGGAGATAGTAAGTACATCGAGATTTTAGATATGAAGAACGCTCCCGTTGGAAGCAATTATGTTCAATTTAATGGTGAGTGTTATGGAATTTCATACCAGGACAATAAACTATTCATCAATATGAATGGCATTGTAATAACAAATATTACGGGAGAAGTACTGAAAACACTAAATATTAATTGGCAATATCAGAGGTTATACTTGAAAACCACAAAAGATAAAATTTATTTTACAAGTAATTCTACTGTAACTTGTATTTTCATGTCAGGTGAGAAAATATGGGAACACACGATGAAATCTTCAGTCAGTCTGAGGGGTATCACGGTTGATGATCACGAAAATGTATATGGCCCAAGACCACAATTAATGACCCTTTTTTTCGTATATAGTTCCCTTTAGTTATAGTGTATTTCTTCTTTATTTTTTTTCTTTCCCTTTCTCATTCATTTCTTAGCTTTTCTGGGGTGGAAATGAAAGAAGAGAGCTGAAATAAACTTTTGGATGTTTTATTTTTAACTGATTTCAATAAGGAAAGAGTGATTAGGCCAGGTGCAAAAAGGTTATATTTACACTTTTCGGAACATCTCTTGACTTGCCTATAGGGGTAGGGATGTGTATTGGCCAAATTTGTATGATGTAATGATGCAATTTTTCTGAAAATTGCATATATCTTTGGACTTGTACTGTACATTACACACACAAAAAATTAGACAAAAACAACAGTTAAAATTTTTTAAATGCGACAAAACGTTATAAAGAAATGATAGAGAAATTAATTGTGGTCTCGGGCCTAAGAGGTGCATTTCAGCAAATTTTGAAATTATACTTTGACAACTTCTCTGAATGATCTATTGGTATTTATTTGTCAAACTATATGAGAAGAAATGATTTCCACTTTTATTTGATAGAAATTTGTAAAAAAAGTCACTTTTCAGCTGATATGCCCAAAAAGTAGCTTTTTCACTTTTTTCAATAATTTTGCAAAAGCAGCATCCTTAATTTTTCTCTGACATTTTTTTTTCTGATATCTATTTGTGTTTGTGGTATTTATTTCATGTGTTTTACTCATGTGTGAACTCTGAACACAAAGAAAAGTGGATAAAAGCATAAAAAGAGTACAAAATGGACTGTTTTAATAGTCTAGGTCTAGCGGTCCGTACGAAGCAAGTGAAATATGAAGTTCTATGCACTTAAAAATTGTATTTCTTTAAACAGACTGCACTGAATCTATATCAAAAGCACTTATTACTGGTTGTTTAAACTTGTCTGTTTCACAGAATACCTTTATTTTCTTCTGTTGGATGGCTGGTGGTTAAAATATTGGCATTTCAAGACTGAAATTTCAAGCAGGTTTTAAACAGAAAATTGAAAAAACTTTGCATCAGACCATACTGTCTACATATATAGTTAAAAGCAACAGTCTTGTTACATCCAGGCTTCATATTTGATCATATCTCAGCAAGGATTTGGGCAAAAAGAAGCATATTTACATCTCCAATATCATTTATATGCAATTAAATATGGAAATATAGAGAACAGCCTAAATTGACAACTTGTTGTTTTAAGCTTGACATTGCTTAAGACCATGTAAAACTCATGTGTTATGCTATTTGAAACATATATTTACATGAAAAGAACATTTATGATATGTTAAATGTTTTGTTTTAACTTAAAAACTTCAGAAAATTGTTGTAAGTGGAAAATATTACATTTCATATAAGGCCTCGCTTCATTTGAAAACCTCTATTTTTTGGCATAGGCACATATAAAATTAACTTTTTGTCAATTTTTTATAAGTCTCATACATTAAGTATGCTATCATTTACTTTGAATAGATAATATCTTATACATTGAGACATAAAAAAGTGCAATTTGGTGTTTTGGGGGGATTTTTGAAGCCAAAATTTGAAAGTTGAAATTTTTCTATTTCAACGTCACAATTTAGCAACCAAAGTTGAGATATAAAAAATGCCACATTTTCTATAATATATATCACATGGCTTTGAAACTTTGTAAACTGACTCATAATACACTAAGCTTAAATCATGCCAAGTTTTATTGGAATTGGTCAAGTTTTTGGCCCCTAATAGGTGCACAGCACCAATTTTGAAATTATACTTTGACAACTTCTATGATTATGGTTTTATTGTCAAACATATGAGAAAAATGATTTCCCTTTTATTGATAGAAATTGTAAAAAGTCACTTCTTCAGCTGATATGCCAAAAGTAGCTTTTTCTTTCTTTCAATTTTGCAAAGTCCTAATTTTTCTTAGCATTTTTTTTCTGATATCTATTTGTGTTGTGGTAATTTATTTATGATGTTTTACTATTGTGAACTCTGAACAAAAGAATAATATAAAAGCATAAAAGAGTACAAAATGGACTGTTTATATAGTCTAGTCTACGGTTCCTACGAAGCAAAGTGAAATATGAAGTTTTATGCCTTAAATTGTATTTCTTAAACAGAGCAGCTGAATTATATCAAAAGCACTTTTACGTTGTTTAAACTTGTCTGTTACAGATACCTTTATTTTATCTGTGGATGGTGGTGGTTTAAAATATTGGCATTTCAAGACTGAAATTTCAAGCAGGTTTAAAGAATTAAAATTTAAGACAGCAAATATTAAAGCAACATCTTTTGGATTGTCAATCTGGGGTTAACATTACATCCAATCATACTAATAGAAAAAGAACAGTTTGAAAGTTTTACGATCAGACTTAAACATTATTTGACATAATTCATGAAGATTTGTAGGGACTAAAATGAAGAAGTGGATTATTTTAACCCTTTTTTGCTTTTTGGAGGCCAATAAATTACGCATAGTTATTTAAATTGCACATTAAAAATAGAATACATACAGAGTGAAGGATTTTGCCAAAATTGAAATTGTTTTTTTTTAAGCATGACCAAATTGAGATATAAATGCCATTTCTATATATTTCACTGGTTGAAATTTGTAACTGACTAATAATAAGCTTAAATCATGCAGTTTATTGGAATGGTCAAGTTTTGGCCCCTAAAGGTGCATTCAGAATTTTGAATCTAACTTTGCAATTCTCTGAATGATCTATTGGTATTTATTTGTCAAACTATATGAGAAGAAATGATTTCCACTTTTATTTGATAGAAATTTGTAAAAAAAGTCACTTTTCAGCTGATATGCCCAAAAAGTAGCTTTTTCACTTTTTTCAATAATTTTGCAAAAGCAGCATCCTTAATTTTTCTCTGACATTTTTTTTCTGATATCTATTTGTGTTTGTGGTATTTATTTCATGTGTTTTACTCATGTTGTGAACTCTGAACACAAAGAAAAGTGGATAAAAGCATAAAAAGAGTACAAAATGGACTGTTTTAATAGTCTAGGTCTAGCGGTCCGTACGAAGCAAGTGAAATATGAAGTTCTATGCACTTAAAAATTGTATTTCTTTAAACAGACTGCACTGAATCTATATCAAAAGCACTTATTACTGGTTGTTTAAACTTGTCTGTTTCACAGAATACCTTTATTTTCTTCTGTTGGATGGCTGGTGGTTAAAATATTGGCATTTCAAGACTGAAATTTCAAGCAGGTTTTAAACAGAAAATTGAAAAAAACTTTGCATCAGACCATACTGTCTACATATATAGTTAAAAGCAACAGTCTTGTTACATCCAGGCTTCATATTTGATCATATCTCAGCAAGGAGGGCAAAAAGAAGCATATTTACATCTCCAATATTCATTTATATGCAATATAATTTTTTACTAAACTTCGAAATGTGAAGTGAAAATTAATTCAAGGCCTCGTTCATTGAAACTTTTTGTAGCACTAAATTACTTCATTTTATAGTTACATTAAATGCCTTACTTGATATAATCTTAAATGAACAAAAAGGCAATTGGTTGGGGTTTGAACCAATTTGAATTAATTTTATTCAATACATTAGCACCAAATTGAGATATAAATCACTTTTCTATAATATTACTGCTTTGAATTACGATCATATCATAACTTATATGCATTATGAATTGGTCAGTTTGGCCTAAGAGTGCTTCAAAATTGAATTAACTTTGAATTTTGATGACATTGATATTGTCAATATAGAAAGAAGATTCATTTTATTGAAGAATTTGAAAAAGTCATTTCAGTATAGCCCAAAAGTATTTCACTTTTAATATTTTGCAAGCAACTATTTTGACATTTTTTTTAATTTTTTTGGGTTATTCTGTTTTATTGTGTATCGAACACAAAAAAAGTGGTAAAGCAAAAGAGTAAAATGGCTGTTTATATTCAGCGGTCACGAGCAGAAATTGAGTTCTCTTAAAATTGTATTTTAAGATCATGAACATACAAACATATATGTTGTTAACTTGTTTTTCCGAACCTATTTTTTTGTATGGGTGGTTAAATGATCAGATGAAATTCAGGTTAACAGAAAATGAAAACTTTGCACAACCATAGTTCTATGTAAGCACAGTTTACAGGTTATTGTATATTCCAGGATTGAAAAATATTTAATCAAATTATGATAATATGAAATAGAAAGCCTAAAGAACTTGTTTTAGTTGACATTGTTAGAATGTAACATGTTATGCTATGAACTATATTAAGAAAAACATTTAGATAGTTAATTTTTTAATAAATTGAATTTTGTGAATTTATTCATTAGCTCTTCATTGAAAACCTATTTTGGCAAGATAAAATATTTTGCATTTTTAATCATACTAGATGCTACATTTATTGAATGTATTCTTATCATTGAGACAAAAAGCATTGGTTTTGGGGTTTGACAAATTTGAAAGTTAAATTTTTATTTCACGCACTTAGCAACAAGTAGATAAAAAGCAATTTTATAATATATCGGTTTGAACTTTAAATGATTAATCATATTAACATGCCAGTTTTATGAATTGGTCTTTGGCCAAGAGGTGCATTTCAGCAATTGAATTACTTTACATCCTAATGATTTGTTTATTGTCAAATGAGAAATGATTCTTATGAAGAAATTTGTAAAAATCATTTAGTATATCCCAAAGTAGCTTTCTTTTAATATTTGCAAAGCAATTATTTCTCTACTTTTTTTTGATCATTGTTTGTGTATTTCATTGTTTATTTTGACTGACACAAAGAATGATAAACAAAGAGTACAAAAGAGTTTTAATAGTCTGGTGCGTGTCGAGAAGTTAAGTTTTGACTAAAAATTGATTTCTTTAAAAGCCTGATCTTTAAACCTTATGTTGTTATTGTGTTCACAATTATTTTTTTGTGAGGTTTAAATTGGCATTTAGACTGATTTCAATTAAAGAATTGAAATTTATACATAGAATAAAAGCAATTTGTTATGGTTTTGTCATAGCAAATTGAAGAGCTATTTCATCCAATACATTATATATATTGAATATAAACCTTTGAACTTGTATGTCTAAACCTGTAAATCAGTTTATTGATTTAATAAGAACATGATTTTTTTTGTTTACTAAATTAGAATGTGTATGAATATTATTTTACCTCTTCATTCTTTTTTTTGATAGGAAATAATTAACTTGATTTTTATAATATCATAAATGATTACTTGAAGTATTTACATGGAATAAAAATGCATTGGGTTTGGGATTTTGGCCAATTTGAAGTGAATTCATTACGTCAATTGCAATATATTGACTTTCTATAATTACACAAATTAACAAAACAAAGTAATATGCAAGTTAGAATGTAAGTTTGGCCTAAGAGGTGCATTTCAGAATTTGAATTATACTTGACAATTCTCTGAATGACATTGTATTTATTTGTCACTATATGGAGAATGATTCACTTTATTGATAGAATTGTAAAAAGCACTTTCAGCTGATATGCCCAAAGTAGCTTTTTCACTTTTTTCAATAATTGCAAAAGCAGCATCCTTAATTTTTCTCTGCATTTTTTTCTGATATCTATTTGTGTTTGTGTATTTATTCATGTGTTTTACTCATTTAACTCTGAACACAAAAAAGTGATAAAAGCATAAAAAGAGTACAAAATGGACTGTTTTAATAGTCTGGTCTAGCGGTCCGTACGAAGCAAGTGAAAATGAAGTTCTATGCACTTAAAAATTGTATTTCTTTAAAAGACTGCATGAATTATATAAAAGCACTTATTACTGTTGTTTAAACTTGTCTGTTTCAAGAATACTTTATTTTCTTCGTGGATGGCTGGTGGTTAAAATTTTGGCATTTCAAGACTGAAATTTCAAGCAGGTTTTAAACAGAAAATTGAAAAAACTTTGCATCAGACCATACTGTTACATATATAGTTAAAAGCAACGTTTGTTACATCCAGGCTTCATATTTGTCATATCTCAGCAAGGATTTGGCAAAAAGAAGCATATTTACATCTCCAATATCATTTATTGCAATAAATGGACATTTCTATAAATATATCACATGCTTGAATTTGTAAACTGACTCATAATACACTAAGCTTAAATCATGCCAAGTTTTATTGGAATTGGTCAAGTTTTTGGCCCCTAAGAGGTGCATTTCAGCAAATTTTGAAATTATACTTTGACAACTTCTCTGAATGAACTATTGGTATTTATTTGTCAAACTATATGAGAAGAAATGATTTCCACTTTTATTTGATAGAAATTTGTAAAAAAAGTCACTTTTCAGCTGATATGCCCAAAAAGTAGCTTTTTCACTTTTTTCAATAATTTTGCAAAAGCAGCATCCTTAATTTTTCTCTGACATTTTTTTTTCTGATATCTATTTGTGTTTGTGGTATTTATTTCATGTGTTTTACTCATGTGTGAACTCTGAACACAAAGAAAAGTGGATAAAAGCATAAAAAGAGTACAAAATGGACTGTTTTAATAGTCTAGGTCTAGCGGTCCGTACGAAGCAAGTGAAATATGAAGTTCTATGCACTTAAAAATTGTATTTCTTTAAACAGACTGCACTGAATCTATATCAAAAGCACTTATTACTGGTTGTTTAAACTTGTCTGTTTCACAGAATACCTTTATTTTCTTCTGTTGGATGGCTGGTGGTTAAAATATTGGCATTTCAAGACTGAAATTTCAAGCAGGTTTTAAACAGAAAATTGAAAAAACTTTGCATCAGACCATACTGTCTACATATATAGTTAAAAGCAACAGTCTTGTTACATCCAGGCTTCATATTTGATCATATCTCAGCAAGGATTTGGGCAAAAAGAAGCATATTTACATCTCCAATATCATTTATATGCAATTAAATATGGAAATATAGAGAACAGCCTAAATTGACAACTTGTTGTTTTAAGCTTGACATTGCTTAAGACCATGTAAAACTCATGTGTTATGCTATTTGAAACATATATTTACATGAAAAGAACATTTATGATATGTTAAATGTTTTGTTTTAACTTAAAAACTTCAGAAAATTGTTGTAAGTGGAAAATATTACATTTCATATAAGGCCTCGCTTCATTTGAAAACCTCTATTTTTTGGCATAGGCACATATAAAATTAACTTTTGTCAATTTTTTATAAGTCTCATACATTAAGTATGCTATCATTTACTTTGAATAGATAATATCTTATACATTGAGACATAAAAAAGTGCAATTTGGTGTTTTGGGGGGATTTTTGAAGCCAAAATTTGAAAGTTGAAATTTTTCTATTTCAACGTCACAATTTAGCAACCAAAGTTGAGATATAAAAAATGCCACATTTTCTATAATATATATCACATGGCTTTGAAACTTTGTAAACTGACTCATAATACACTAAGCTTAAATCATGCCAAGTTTTATTGGAATTGGTCAAGTTTTTGGCCCCTAATAGGCCCAAGACCACAATTAATGACCCTTCTTTTCGTTGTTCACGAATATAGTTCCCTTTAGTTATAGTGTATTTCTTCTTTATTTTTTTTCTTTCCCTTTCTCATTCATTTCTTAGCTTTTCTGGGGTGGAAATGAAAGAAGAGAGCTGAAATAAACTTTTGGATGTTTTATTTTAACTGATTTCAATAAGGAAAGAGTGATTAGGCCAGGTGCAAAAAGGTTATATTTACACTTTTCGGAACATCTCTTGACTTGCCTATAGGGGTAGGGATGTGTATTGGCCAAATTTGTATGATGTAATGATGCAATTTTTCTGAAAATTGCATATATCTTTGGACTTGTACTGTACATTACACACACAAAAAATTAGACAAAAACAACAGTTAAAATTTTTTAAATGCGACAAAACGTTATAAAGAAATGATAGAGAAATTAATTGTGGTCTCGGGCCATATGTTGCTGATGAAGATTCGAATACCGTTATAACAATACAACATGACGGACAATGCAGTAGACATTTACTAACAAAATCTGACGGTTTGTGCAAACCAAACGCGTTACACTACAACATATACAATCTTGTTGAGTAGTTTAATTACATTTGTATTTATATATAATGTTAAAATTATTTATGTCTCTCAACTATATAAAAAAGGTCATGGTAATAAATTATATAGTGTTCTTAAATTGTACCTTTTGAGTTTGCTGCTCTAAAAATGCCCATATTGTTTTTCTTTTTATACATTTGATCTCGATTGTACATTACACCAACACATACGTATATCATGCTGTAACAAACAAGAGCCTGCACACGCTGAAATGTCTCGCCTTCTTTACTTATCTTTGATATTTTGTAGATAGTCCTAAAAGCTTTATTAGAACCGTCACATAAACTGAACATTATCCAAGAAAACTAAACATTGACCAATGAACCATATAAAAAAAAAGTCAGGGTCAGATGGACAATACCAGGCAGACATATACAGCTAACAATTCTTCCATACAACAAATATAGTTAACCTATTGCTTATAGATTAAGAAAAACAGACCAAAACACAAAAACTTAACACTAAACAACATCAGCAATGAACCGTGAAAAGGAGGTCAAGGTCAGATGAACCATGCCAGGCAGACATGTACAGCTAACATTTTTTCAATACAACACATATAGTTTACTTATTGCTTATAAATTAAGAAAAACAGACCAAAACTCAAAAACTTAACTTCGACTATTGAACCATGAAAATGAGGTCAAGGTCAGATGACACCTACCAGCTAGACATGTACACCTTACAATCATTCCATACACCAAATATAGTAGACCTATTGCATACAGTATAAGAAAAACAGACCAAAACACAAAAACTTAACTATAACCACTGAACCATTAAAATGAGGTCAAGGTCAGATGACACCTGCCAGTTGGACATGTACACCTTACAATCATTCCATACACCAAATATAGTAGACCTATTGCATATAGTATAAGAAAAACTGACTTAAACAGAAAAACTTAACTATAACCACTGAACCATGAAAATGAGGTCAAAGTCAGATGACACCTGCCAGTTGGACATGTACACCTTACAGTCCTTCCATACACTAAATATACAAGACATATTGCTTATAGTATCTGAGTTATGGACTTGACCACCAAAACTTAACTTTGTTCACTGATCCATGAAATAAGGTCGAGGTCAAGTAAAAACTGTCTGACGGGCACGAGGACCTTGCAAGGTACGCACATACCAAATATAGTTTTCCTATTACTACTAATAAGAGAGAATTATACATTACAAAAAATCTTAACTCTTTTTTCAAGTAGTCACTGAACCATGAAAATGAGGTCAAGGACATTTGCCATGTGACTGACGGAAACTTCGTAACATGAGCCATCTATATACAAAGTATGAAGCATCCAGGTCATCCACCTACTAAACTATAAAGCTTTTAAGAAGTGAGCTAACACCGCCGCCGCCGCCGGATTACTATCCCTATGTCTAGCTTTCTGCAACTTAAGTCGCAGGCTCGACAAAAAGTAATTGCAATGCGTGAACCGATCGTGCGAGGGCTGTATAGCCAGTCAAGGTCGTTCAAAACTTTTACCATCATCTATTTAACATTCCAATATTTTAAAGGACTACGTGGATCCAAACTGACAGCTGACAAACATTGACTCAACGACATTTCACAGACTCCTAATTGTTAAGATTACAAACTACACAATTAAATTGTACTTTGTTCCTGGGTCAGTATGCTTCTTTGAGATTGACCTTTAATCAACAATGTGTCAACTCAAACTAAAGAGGTAAAGATCATATCACACGAATGGCTGCGTAAAAACCAAAAATGTCATTGCCTCAATGTTGATTTTCAACTAAAATATACTACATGGTTAAAAAACCTTTGTGAATCTAGTGCATATTCACTTTTTATTTCTGTCTACATATATAATATTGCCAATATTGATTGAGAGCCTTTCATACAGGAATTATCCAAATTAACATGACAACATATGAAAAAAGTGATTATTTGGTAATTGCTGATTAGAGAATGGTTTAGGAAAAAACACCAAAGCTGATTATAATGTATATTTGAAATAATACATATCTACAACCTATTTGAAATAATACACATATACTGTTGCAAACTTTCTACATGTATTATCCATCACTTTAATTTAACTTGAAGTTTAAGAAATTTTATTTTCACACTAAGAAGTTACATTTCACAAATAAGGAAATGTAGAGCTTTATGTTGACAACTTGACATTGATACTCCATTGTTAACGGCGTCACTTGGTGTTTTATTTTCTTTTAGTTCTATGACGTCTTGTACTTTGTGCAACAATGTTCCTTATTAAATGCAACTATTCGTTCTAATATCACTTATAATATAATAAATAATATTATTTTTGATGTACCTTCAACACTAACAGTATGTAATCATCGAACGACAGTGGTGGATCCAGAACTTTTGAAAGTGGGTGCTGACTGACCTAAAAGGGGGCGCTCCAGGCAGGCTTCAGTGATTTCCTATATAATCAACCAAATGTTTTTCTACAAAAGGGGAGCGGTCCCCTGGATCTGCCTATCCTAAGCAAGGAACGCTCAACACCGAACCTAATTATGATAGCCCAGAATGTAAAAGAACAGAAACAGTTGAAGAGCTCTACTGATGACGCAAAAAACACAGTATTATCCATTTGAGGTCATTTTTGCCTCAAGAAGTTGAAACGGCTTTCCATCTTTCTGATAAATTTCTAATTTAAAAACGAATATTTTAGGAAGATTTGTAGTACCGAATCACTGACTACTGAGTTATTGATTTCATCGCCATTCGGCCGTGACTGATAGTCCACACACCTGAAGCCAGGGGGTCGGTGGTTCGGACGACCCCCCCCCCCCCCTTTTGAAACCAAATAAGCACTGTTCAAGTCAACGTTCTGTTCAAATTGTGACTTAAAGTCATGAGTCCAAATATACCCGCCCCCTTTGAAATTCCTGGCCACGGGCCTGGTCCACAGCACATTACAAATGTCATGCGTTTCGATTCGTTTGAATATAAGTAGAAATGCGGAAATTATCCGTCTCCCTCCCGTTTGTCATTCATATTTTTAAATAACGTCATTTTTCAGAACTACAACCACGTGTGGAAATTTGAGTTAACAAAAAGAAAATCAGTGATAAGAAGGTCATTACAAGAGGGCATGTTAATATAATCACAGTCAATTTAATTCTGTACTATAATATGTCTCTTGTTGTAATCTCTGTTCTGCCTTTTTCTTAATATTTATTTTTATTCTCAGCCATTTTAAAAAGGGGGGTTCTTAACACTGGACAAAAAAAGGAGGTGGATGTGTTCCAACTACATGTCCCCATTCAAATGCATTGATCGTCCAAAAAAAGGAGTTTTCAACCTCTGTAACCCCACCAAGGCCCTTGATCCGCGGCTGACAGACTGCTTTTATTTTACATATTCAAAATTGTCATCCTGCCACAGAGGCTTGTTACAATTGCCGGGTTACTATCCATACGAACCCTGTGTTTTTTAAGTGTTTCGTATGGATAGTAACCCAGGAATTGTAACAAGCCCCTGTGATCCTGCCTATATTTTTTATGAAGTGTCTCATCCTGTGTTTTTTTAGTGGTTCGTATGGATAGTAACCCGGCAATTGTAACAAGCCCCTGTGATCCTGCCTATATTTTTTATGAAGTGTCTCATCCTGTCTTTCTATTAACTTGAAACTCCTGTCCTGCCTTTTCAAATTACATCCTAGCATCCCCCTCCCCTAGTCCAAATAATTATGATGTTTGGCAAGGCTATTTTATTTTTTTCAGCCTTGTCAGACGTAAGAATTATTTGGACTATCAAATGGCAGCTCCCTTAGAATACTCCTCAAAGGTTGTTTTTTTATTATGTGATCACTTGACCGTTATAGCTATTATTTGATTACCATGTTCCAGCATAGACACAGTACAGGAAGGCGACAAAGCATAAATTTAAAATAGCCTTCCAAGACGCCATAATTATTTGTAACTATTTGGACTAAGGGGGTCCCAACCTGGAATATTGGATCCATTCCAGCAGCTTATTAAATATCTATTATACCTTCATATTAGGAAGAGCCTCCATCTCTGTAACCTTGAATATTTTTATACCGGCAATAAAAATTAAATTTGAAAAAAAAATCCAAATCATTGCCGAAAATGTTTTGAACGTACAGTTTGCAATGTAAAACGTAAACACAAGAGAAAATGTTTTTTTAAATGTATAACAGTATATACTGGCATACATATATTTTTTTTATTGTTCTCAACTAGCATATAATCAACAATAATTTTTACATTTTTTAATATAACGAATACAAATACTTTAATACCACTGTATACAACCTTTGGAAAAAGTCTTGTAACAGCACAATTTATCATCCAAGTACCTGTAATTTCTAACAATTTCCATGAATTTTTTCAACACTTTATTCTGTTTGTAGAGAATTCGATAATTTCTATATTAGTTTAATGCTTTACTTAGTTTAGTTTAAACATATTTATTTATAGTGGATTGGGAAACAAGTTTTGCAACTTATATTAATCCCTTTCCACTTTGCGGCGTGACATATTACTAGACATGCTTATAATTCACATGTGAAAGTTGGAAAGTCTCTAACTTTCAAAAGAAAAATCAATTCAAAAGTAACTCTTAAAACAAACAATCATTATTATTGGCCATTTCAAATGCATTATATGTAAACATGTGTGTTGGGTCTGATTTGTAAGTAGAAAATTGCTTATGCAAAAAGTTTTCACATGTAAACTCAAGTAAATTGTATACATTTTGTGATGAGATATTTTAGTTTAATATGATGTGAAGTTACCATCATTACATTGCATGTATTTTAAAATAAAATATGCAAGAAAAAAGCATTTGTGGCCTAAATTACTGAGTACCAGTTCATGATGAATTTAAAAATAAATTTGTACAATAAGATTTAACTCATTACTGGTACACATTGGATACTTTCCTTCTTTTAGTTCAATATGTTAATAAATAAAATATTTCTGTTCTTAACCTGTAATCAAAATTTCCAACAATTTTAAATTATTCACCAGACTCAATTTAAATAAACAAATAAAATTGAGAATGGAAACAGGGAATGTTTCAAAGAGACTACAGCCTGATCAAAGAGCAGAAAAAAGCCCAAGGCCACTAATGGGTCTTCAAGTATTCATGAATCGATGCAACAAGAAAATGAGCTCAGTCTTATTAATTTTCCTAGACAATTTTGAAGAATGGTGATTATTTTTTATCAATGGGCTTATATAGAATCATACATAACCTCAAAGGCTGGATTTAACACAATAATGTAGTTTTGGATGTAACATGTCTGATTGGCTGAAAGTGTTTTGTCTATCAGCTCATGGACATAATTTTGTCATGTGACCTTAGTCAACGTTTTTATCATGATTTACAAATTTTTGGAATTAAAATATAAGGAATGACTGTAATGATTTTTCTGTCTTTTGGAAGTAACCTAAAAATTGTGGTGCACAGTTATAAATAACCTGCTACACAAGTTATGTCGTGTGCACATTTTTTTATGTTATTTCTTCATAGAAAAAACATTTAGTTATTCTTTGAATAATATTCATTTTAAATTTTAATGCTGACAAGTTATTTAAATTATGAAAAAAAGTTAATTCATAACAAATTTCTAATCACTGATAGAAAATTCTTGGGATGCTTATTTATAACATACTGTGTCAATTTTTCAGATCTCTTTGGTAGTGCAATCATGTGATAAAACATATTAGGTAGCTTATGTATTGTGCAAACAATGTACATGTATTGACAATAATTTGTCAATTTCCACAGGACAAATAAATACATAAAAGATAAATGAAGTAATGATGAAAGGAGGAATAATCTTGGGGTTTGACCTCCCCATATTGAAAATAAAATAATATTTGGAGTCTCCAATTGATGACATTTAATACTTATTATGATGAATCTCAATTTAAACACTAGACTAGATTTTCTTCTGCACCTTTCATAACCAAACAAAACTATCTATGATATCTTTAATGCACTTTTTAAACAAATTTGAAAATAATGTCAGTATTTTTACAGAAATTTTACACACAAATGGACCTTATTTTTGTAATTATTTAGCCATTCCCTTAATACATCAATTTCAAATCACAATAATCAATGTCATGGTATTATGCCATTCTTTTTTAATACATAAACTGCAGTAATCTGCAATCTTTTTTCTTATATATTTTACAAAACTATTTTATAGCTAGGAATCTTTTATCTTTTTAATGCATGTATAAAAAAAGGTGAAATTTTCAATAAAATAATATAGTATTTCTGAGCTATACTTGATTGTTATAAATTTGCTTCAGGTGGTACAGAACACTGAAGGGAGATAACTCTGTAAATATCTGCTGTACGTTTAAATCACATTCTGTTGTTACAGAAATATAACGCTTCTCATTGATGGATTGTTTGTTAAGCTGCTATACATCCAACTAAATTTTTACATAAAAGAGTGTGGGTCCTGTTTTTTTTTTTAAATATCATATTTTTGTCAAAGGGTGAAAGAAAATATTTTTTTTTATTTTTTTGAAAATTAAATAAACCAAATTAATTTTATATCAACCTAAAATACAGTGGCAAATATTTCATGCATGGACAGGACTAAAATGAATATATCTAACAATAAATTAAAATACAATATAGGTAAACCGTTTTTATAGGTTCTGCAATAGGGGATCAACCGATACAATTGGTAAAAGTAGTACCACCAAAATTCAAACTTAATCTGTGTGCTGTGGAAATAAGCATTATGTTTAAGATTCATAATATTTGGTTGAGGCAAACTAAAGTTAAAGAGCATCAACAAAAAAAAATAACTATTTTTTTCATTTGTAAAGGGGCATAACTCTAGAAAGGTTAAAGTGATGCCATCATATTTCTAACTTGATCTGTGTTTTGTGGTAATAAGCATGATGTATAAGTTTTATAACATTTGGTAGTGACAAACTAAAGTTAGAGAACAGAAACCAATTTTAGGACTACAGATGACTGACAAGGGTAATTTTTAATGATCCCTCCAGTTCGAAGGGGACATAATAAAAAGATCAATCTGTTACTTTATCGAAGATCATGCTACATCTTTTACAATTTAAAAAATATTCTTTAGCAAGCAATTATTATATAAATTTGGAAAGGCTTATTCTAATAAAAATTAAATAAAATAGATTATATATGTTACTGAACATGCTATTACACCATATCCTAACATAATTTAGATTTCAAGGGTTTGGCTTTGATGAGTTTTAATTTATTTTATTGTAAATATCATGGATGATTTAAATATTATAAATATCATCAATTGATTTTATTGTAAATACAATAAAAATCACCAAAAATATTATCGCTGTGTGATTATAATATTTCTACCATAGCAGATATACATTTGTATTTTCAATTTCAATGTATTATGAAATAAACAAGGTCACATGGTCACAGTAAAAACATGGAGTATTTCACAACAATGACTGTTCTATCATTATGCTGTCGAAGCCATCTGGAGGCTGGTGATAAAAATGGTCAAACTGTACATCTAACACGGCACCTTCATCCACTGAAAAAAATACCAAAATACATTAAATTACAATGTTCAGTAGTTATTTTTCATTCAAAATTTATGATACTTTGAATTTTATTCTCTATTCTGTAAACCCCATCCAGATCCTTTGTTATCATATTATTGAAACTTTCAGTAATATGATAACAAAGGGTCTGGATGGGGTTTACAGAATAGAGAATAAAAAGCCAAATTGGCAATACTGTAGAAAAATGGGCATTTTTTTTTAGCCAAAACTGTCAAAAAGTACAGAATAAGAGATTAATAAGGTGCTTGAATATAAAAAGAAGAGAATAACGAGCTAAATTATAGAGAAAATTTGCTTAAAATTTAATGAATACAGAATTGAAGCATACTTTCCTGACATCAGAACATTTTTTATTTTTATAAGACATAAATTGTTTGAAACATTCTGCCTGATAATGGATATCATTAATACCTACCATAGAACACAGGAAAAACTGTTCCCTTCATTCCAGAGAAAGGACAATTCAAAGGCTGGCCATTCAAGTAAAAGTTTAAATGAACATGGTCATATGTAATACCCTGGAAAGAAAATTAAGTGTAATAAGTAACATACTCACAATTTTTTAAGAGATATTTAGATTATAAGTAACATACTCACATTTTTTTAAGAGATTTATTTAAACATGAAAATTTGTTTCTCAGTTTGTAAAACAATTCCATGTAGCATAACTTTAAAATTCCAATGTCAATGTTTATTATAAGAGTAGGCTTTTAACCATTTCCATTGCCTAAGCTCAATTATAAATACCTGTTCTGGGATATGGATTATTGAAGTTTGAGTAAAAAGGGCTCAGTTCAACTAATAAATTATTTTATACAATATCTCATAGACACTTTACACAAAAATTGTTCTTCACAAATCTACATTTAATTTTAATTTTTGTTAAAAGTTACAGTTTCCTAGTAATACTAATAAATAATATGGAAACTTTGTTAGTGGATTCAACATTTTTGTAATGGTAAGAATGCTGACCAAATATGAAGTCCTGGTGGTTCTGTTAATTAGTTTCCGAGACAAGTATGACAATAATAATGTGATGGACAAAACACACAAATGGACAGAATTCTTGCAATATAGCCAGTACTTCTAGAGTGGTTGTATAATAATAATTACACTAAGAACACATTTTTTCAGTTATAATTGCTTCAGCTAGTTTGTTGAAATTGCATCTGACCTTACTCTCCAATACCCTTTTTACATAGCAATCAATATGAGGGCATTCCAATGTATTGTTGCCACAGAGATTTCTACTTTCGTTTTTGACTGGTAACTGATCTATAAATATGCGTACCTTATCGAGTGCAAAATAATTTCTTTTTGAGTTAGATCTGATAATTTATATTTCATTAGTGAATATATGTTATTACCAAAATATCTCCTTCATTTAAGCTCTGACTCATAGTTCCTTTTTGTTCTTTGTTATGGTACATAACAGCATCATGATTGACAACCCATGAATCGCTATCTTGTCCAAGCGGTACTGCGTTTACATTACATCGCTTTGTGGCAAGACCAACTCCCCATACACCTAAATTAATATAAAATAGCATAATTATCAATGCAAAAAAATAGATGATGTTGTGTTTTATTTTTTTCTTGATTTTCTACTGCTCACAAATAAGTTTTTACACAAAGACTCTCATAATGTGAAGTTGAAATCATCCCTAAGTAAGTTTTAGAGGCACCAGTTGTTTGACCATTATGGAATATACATTTCACAGATAATATAGGGTTATTAAATGAATATTGGCCCAGGGGAATATTGTTCTGAGTAGAATTTTATATTGCACGAGCTTGGGAGTGCAATATATGTTCTACAAGGTACAATATTCCCCAATATTCATGCAATAACCCTTTTATTGTATAGCAATATAATATTTGAAAGTAAAAATTGGTTAAAACTAAGATTTTGTCATTGATGACGTCATTAATTTTGAAGATTTAATGCACAAGTGCAATTTGGAAATTTATTGCATGCTAACTTTTGGTTACTTTCTGTGGGAAATATTATATTGCTATACAATAATAGTGCATATTGTGCTAATGATATAACTACAATGAATCCCGTGCCCCTTTTCAAGATATAATTGATTACCTAGTAAAACTTTTTACATAGTTTGTACTACCATAAGCAACATAACGGGTGCAACTTGTGGAGCAGGATTAGCTTACCCTTCAGAGCACCCGAGATCAACCCAAGTGTTTGGTGGGGTTTGTGTTGCACAGTCTTTAGTTTTCTATGTTGTGTTTTGTATACTATTGCTTATTTGATTGTCTTATTCTTTTAATAAGACCTCATCAAATTGAAATTTTTTGGTCATATATTGGTATGACATTGGGGTCGTTGTCGTCATTGTCCAATTCCGCAGACATTTGGTTAGCGCACTATAACTTTAGTAAAAGTAAATAGAAATCTATGAAATTTAAACACAAGGTTTTAATCATAAAAGGAAGGTTGGGATTAATTGTGGGAGTTTTGGTCCCAACATTTTAGGAATTGGGGGCTAAAAAAGGGCCCAAATAAGCATTTTTTTGGTTTTCCCACAATAACTGTAGTATAAGTGAAAAGAAATCAATGAAATTAAAACACAAGGTTTATGACCACAAAAGAAAGGTTGAGATTGATTTTGGGAGTTTTGTTTCCAACAGTTTAGGAATTAGGGGCCAAAATTTAACTTTGTTTGATTTCATTAAAAATTGAACTATGGGGGTTCTTTGATATGACGAATCTAACTGTGTATTTAGATTATTTAATTTTTGGTCCTGTTTTCAAATTGGTCTACATTAAGGTCCGAAGGGTCCAAAATTAAACTTAGTTTGATTTAAACAAAAATTGATTTCTTGGGTTACTTTGTTGTGCTGAATCTAAACATGTACTTAGATAATGGGCCCACTTTTCAAGTTGGTCAAAATTAGGGTCCAAAATTAAACTTTGTTTGATTTCCACAAAAATTGGATATATGGGGTTCTGCAATATGCTGAATCTAACCATGTATTTAGATTGATGATATTTGGGCCCAGTTATCAAATTGGTCCACAGTGGTCTAAAGGGTCCAAAATTGAACTTTATTTGACTTCATCAAAAATTGAATTCTTGGGGTTCTTTGATATGCTGAATCTAACCATGTATTTAGATTTTTGATATTGGAATACCACAAAGGGATGGTTAGAATTGTCTTTGGGAGTTATGGCTAAAACTGTTAAGGAATAAGACACAAGGGGGGGAAAATGGCTTCCAGGTAAATGAACAATTACTTTAGTACAAAACACAATTTAAAAGCAGTGCATTTGGTTTTCGCACTGTAACTTTAGTATAAGTAAATAGAAATCTATGAAATTTATACCCATAAAAGGAAGGTTCGGATTGTTTTTGGGAGTTTTGGTCCCAACATTTCAGGAATTAGGGGCCAAAATGGGCCAAAATTAGCATTTTTCTTGGTTTTCGCACAATAACTTTTTTTAAAGATGAAATCCAACAAAGTTTAATTTTGAACCCTTTTGGTCCCTTATTCCTAAACTGTTGGGACCAAAACTCCCAAAATCAATCCCAACCTTCCTTTTGTCGTCATAAACCTTATGTTGAAATTTCATAGATTTCTGTTTACTTATATAATTATAAATACTAAAGTTCTTGTGCGAAAACCAAGAAAAATGCTTATTTGGGCCGTAAACTTTTGGGACCAAAATCAATCCAAACCTTCCTTTCATGGTCATGAACCTTGTGTTTAAAGGAGTAGGTCCGGTAAGGGCCGAATTCGGCCTCAAATTTCAAGTTCATCTAACGAAAGATTTTAGACACTTTCTAAAAACTTAAGTGTCTATTTCAATTGATTCAGTTAGTTAATGGGGAAGATTTTAACTTAATAAGTCATTTAAAACGCCCTGATTCAAGCTTAAATATGAAAAATCTATCAAATATGCCAAAAATCGTCACTTTTCAGATGATTTTTGTCAAAAATGAAAGTGGCCGCATCCGTGTTCATCCTCAACCTTTACATATATTATGTATTATCATCAAATACAACTTACATTTCAATATTATGAATGAACACGGATGCGGCCACTTTCATTTCAGACGGACACCGTCTAAAATTTCACTAAAATGCTACAATTGTGAAGATTTCAGTAATTTAGCATGACTTTATGATGCTAGTACCAGATATATGTGCATTGTTTTGTCAAAAACAGCCCATATTTATGCAGCAGAAGCATTCTACTTTGCAATAAATATCTAAACGATTACATTTTCACAATTTTCTAAAACTGCTATATTTTGAGGCCAAAAAGGGGTCTTACTGAACCTACTCCTTTCATAGATTTCTATTTACTGTGCGAAAACCAAATGTCTTCGGACGACGATGACGACGACGCCAACTTCATACCAATATACGACCAAAATGTTTTCAATTTTTGCGGTCGTGTAATAAAAGTAATTAGCATTATCAATAAGTCATTTAAAAATGCCTTGTAGTTTTGGGACAACCAGGATGAATGTCCTTAAGCATAGGCATTATAGCTCTATGCATGGAACTAATTTTTTGTGTCTATGGTCGAAGTTTTATAAGTCTAGGCAGATGCTGTGACATGGGAATCAATTAATTACAAGTGCCCGACGTTAAAACGTTCCAATTAAATATAGCGTGGGGAAATGTGTCGTTTTCAGCCAAAATGCTCAAGGAGACGGTGAAAGTAAACAAAACGGAAGAAAGGGGGAAAGTGTTAAAACAGGCCATGGTATCAGACCATACAGTTCAGACTGCATTATAAATATAACCATGGTATGTAACATATTGAGTACTAATTTCTTCTTTTTTTACAGGGTTATGGCCAATCAGCATTTTAACAGAAAAAGAGGTACAGTTGTAAAAGAAACAAATTGAAATGCAGTCCGAGTCAACTATTTGACACATGAAGCCAACTAGCAGTCCTTAAATCAGCCTATAGAGGGATACTTACTGTTTATAAAAAGGAAAAAATGGCACAAAATAACATACTTTGTCAGTCTTGTGAAAGTTCTGATAAAATCAAATGGAAATGTTTCAACTGTGAACTGAATTTATGTGATAAATGTAAAGATAGTATTCACACTAAAAGTGAAGCCTTAAAGGAGCATTTTATAACAGACATTAAAGAAGCAGCTGAGATGATTCACAGACTAGATCCAAAAAATGTCCTGTGTTCAAAACATAAAGAAAATTGTTCAATTTACTGTAAGATGTGTTTAAAACCAGGCTGTCAGCTCTGTTCTCCTCTCCATGCCTCTCATGAAGTGGTCAAAATTGAAAAGGCCTATGAAGATCAGATTTCAAAACTTTATCAAGTAATGGCCACTACAGACGAGGACGTTAAGTTTTTAAATGACAATAGAAAAAATATATTTGAAAAAATCCTGCCAGCTAATTTGGAGAATTACAATGAAATCAAACTCAGAATTAAAGAAAGGGAAAATAAACTGAAAAAAATGGTCAGCAATGAGGCCAAAACATTAATAAGAGAACTTGATGAAAATAATGCATTAAAAGAAAGAGAACTTTTAGATCAAAGAGATAAGATTACATCTAAAATTGATGTGATTAAACAAAGAAAGGTAAAAATATGTGAAACTGTTCAATCCCGCTCAGCAATATCTGTTTTGGATACTATTGACAAAATTGATGTGAGTCCTTTGGATAAGAAGGAAAAGGAAATTTCTGATAATAAATTAGCATTTACATATCCACTTGAGATGCAGAGCAGTATTAAGTTTGGATCCTTAATCAAAATTCCAACTTTACAAATATTGCATACTTATGACCATGATGACATTGATATTTATCATACAACTTTTATGAAATCTCTACCAGATGGAACAATTATTATAAAAGAAGACTGTACATTAAGGTACATGAATTTTAGAGATTCTGATGTTGTCCATATTGATACGAAAATATTTGAAAATTTGCCTATTGAAGATATGACTGTATGTGATAATGGTGATATTTTGTTTACCGTTTCTGAAAGATCTTCAGCATCAGCAAACCCCACGGACATTATGTGTGTTAGAGCAAATGGACAAATAGAAAAAATTACCACAATAGAGCCTGAAGTTATTTTAAGAGGCATTCATGCAACCAGCCACAATATATTTGTAGGATATCATAGCCTAGACTTATTATATGGAGGATCATTCATGGAATATGAAAGCCAAGACAAACCGGTATTAAGTGTCTTGATTTTAGATATGCAAGGAAATGTCATTGTAACTTTGAAAGAACCAGGTATAAAAAGAGAAATTACAAACGATGAAGAACAATATCATGATGACGAAGCAGTTCCACGGAAACTTACTACAAATATCAATGGAGATATACTAATAATAAGTGGGGATTGTTATGACAACGATGAAGGAAAGGTAGTTGCCCTTGACCGCACGGGACAATTTAAATGGGTATATTTTGGAGTAGAATCTTTTTACTTTGGACCTTCTCACATTGATACAACTTCAAATGGTTTAATTCTGGTGCTAAATTGGTCACATGATGATGACAGTATTCATGTGATTTCAATGGAAGGAGAGTTTCTTATCAAGTTTGGTGTAGAAGAAGGTATAAATAACCCTGGCTGTCTACACATTGACCAAAACGATCAATTGTATATTGCCTGTTGCGAAGATGACAGACTGGTGATAAAACTTTGCTTGCTAAACTCTCTAATCTAAGAATAATTTGTAACCATAATTTCTTAATGCATACAATGTATCAATACAATGAGAAATAGTCTTTCTCTTGATAGTTATATTATTAGTTACATGCTGTGTTAGGGACCTAATACGATATATGTGGGGTCAGTAAATGCCATATTGGGTGAGAGCAAAGCTGGAATCCCCATATGGAATTTTCTGACCCAATATATGTGGTATTTTGACTAGCTGCCTATCAAAGTTATCAAGTCTTCAATTGATATTTTGTATTAAGATCCTACTTCCTTTTGTCTATACAGAAAATAAATGACAACAATAACAACTTTATAGCTTTAAGGTTGTTTTATGAATTTATTTCAATCGTTCATTACAAGTATCAATTTCTTCATCTGTTGAATCCTTTCAGATCTCTTTTTATGATTTGAAAGGGAAGTAACTCCGGAATGCCAACAGTAACAACTTGTTAACTTTAATTTTGTTTTATGGACTAATTTCAACCTTTCACCATTAATTTCTTTGTCTGTTGAATCCTTTCAGATTATTCCTCAACACCGTGTTGTTTTTATAGAGTTGTTTTTTTTAAAGGAAAGTAACTCCTTACTAACCCCATATGGTTGTCGCCCTATATGGTAACTAGGTTGGTCCCCTCTGTAAAACATTCAGTATGCCTTCAGAATATACAAAAATATAACAAGAATTTCAATAACGGCCAGGAAACAGACTATATGGTAACTAACCATGTATTTTTTTTAGGACAACCTATATCAAATATGCATAGTAACCATGTGTAGCCCATTAAACAATCATTTCTATAAGAGGTAAGATAAGTATTTATATATTATGACTGCTTGAGCCAGAAATACAAATTATCTATAGTCTTGTATGCAGACTTTTAAGAAAATCAAATATACTGGTACATGTCAATACAATTTAATCAATCCACACATAATGGACATGTAAGCATGAAAAAAAAAGAATCCACAGTAAGCTTCTCATAATGAATTGTTTGGTGTATCAAATATTGTTTGTGTTTTTCCTTTTCCTTGTGAATTCTTCTTGTCTAATCAAGTGCAATGAATGAGAAAAAAACTGAGATGACTCTTGTAGGAAAAGATTTGTTTTAAATTAAAAAAAAGTTGTTTTGTATTATAAATTGTGTTTTTTAATGATTTTTGTTTGTGGTTCATGTTCAATAAAATCTCAGAAAATCATTTGTTTAGATTGATTTATTTACTTTAATATATATCATGTATATTTAACAAGATGTAACCAAGTAAAATGTGTTTCAAATAAGTTGAAGATTTTTCATTTTAGGGAGCTATGGGGGGGGGGCTAGGATGAAATTTGAAAAAAATAGGCAGGACAGGAGTTTTGAGTAAAAAAAAAGCAGGATGAGACACTTGCAAAAAAAAAATGTCAGGACGACAATTTAGGTAAAAAAAAGTCAGGATAAACTAAAAAAAAAAAAAGGCAGGACCGAACAGAGTGAAAAATAAAAAGGCAGGACAGAGATTACGGCTAAAAAAAAATGCAGGACAAAATTTTTCATCCTAGCCCCCCCATAAAAATCAAATGGTAGCTCCCTTAGTTCAATCTGTTTTTTAATTGCTCAAACTATAGTTATTTAACTGCATTGTTTTTACAAATCCAAAGTTGTAAAGCTTGTTTGGTGTTTTTCAAACTAAAAAGAAATTAAATTTATACAAAAATACAGAAATGTGATATGAATGCAAATTAGGCAACTGATGATCATATGTTAAACCATGGAATTAATATTGAATTTAAATATTACTTCCATGGTTTAACTATCTATTTCAGTCTGTAATAATTTTACTGCATCGTAGTTATAAATCCCTTGTATCATGGAAGTATTATATATATCATGTTCAAACTAAAAAGAAGTGAAATTTATTTTAAAATACAGGGATGTGGTATGATTGAAGATGAGACAACTATCGCCTGAGTCCAAATGGTGCAGATATAAGCAACTTAATTTAATGTACTGTGATTAATAGAATTGAGAATAAAAATGGGAAATATGTCAAAGAGACAGTAACCTGACCATAAAGCAGATAACAGTCCATTTAAGAGTGCTTAAAAACTCTTCCCTATCCTGAGACAGTTGTGTAACCAGCTCAACATAAGATCAAACTGTTGTAAATGACTTGCCAACAGATTGGTTATGTTGATATGAAAGACAAAAAAGATTCTAACAAAAACTTTAAAGACGCAAAGAACCAATCTAAGAGTACTCACAGTAACTGAAAGCTAGTTCAAAGCTAATTACAACAAAAAAAGAAATCAGTTTCTCTCTGACTAAATTACATCCAACAGATTTAGTGTACAGACAATCAACCCACTCTGGGGAAACTTCTTTTATTGTTCAATTTATTCTCACTTTTAAGTATGCATGAACAAATTGCCAGTGGACATTATGTGAACAACAGTCAATTAATCACAAACTCAATTTAGACAATGTTTAGCATTTGTCTTCTTGTTTTATGGTGGTTGAAAACTCATGACTTAGGACAAGAAAAATGAACACAACAGTAAGCTTTCTTTACATGTACAATTATAATATTATTACCAAACAAAGATTTTGACAGTTGGAGAGTAAGACCTTAGAAAGTCCATTACTTTCAATTCAGAAATTATTGCGATGTTTTTTATTGCGAAAAATGCGACAGGGTTATAATCGCAATAATTTAAACTCGCAATTTGAAATTTTTATATGAATTAAACAGGATTTTTCTCAATATCGCAAAAGTTTAAATTGCATTGTGATCCCAAATGACAAATTTCGCAATAATTTCTGAATTTACAGTATTGCCATCTTCTACACATAATATTGACATTAACATGATTAATATGGCTGCCATTCTGACTAGGCTTCTTTAGCAGATGAAAAAAAATATTTCAAGTCTATAAATAATATCATTATTCCGGTTTTTGTCGCTCCTTAAAAAACCTGTTTTAACTGAATCATGAAGACTTTCAGTGGCAAATATATTGTATTTTATTCCTTTCACACAAGCAAATGACATATTTTAAAATGAAGTTCTGTGGACGAATTTTTTTTTCTTTGGTTGAGAAAAACTTGCATTTTATTGGGTATTTGGTTTTGTTGATTTGGCAGTTTCTGTATACATTCCTATAGAAAACTTTTACTTGTCATGCTTGTTGAACATTTTAAATTCATGGTTCCCCTGTACCCATGAATTCCATTAACATTGGTATTCATAGGTATATTCCTACCCCCAAAAATCAAATCATTTCAGGTTAAAACAATTGAAATAATTTTGAATTATCAACACTTATTTAAAGCTTCTCATGGTTCTTAAAAATCACTGTATAAAAGTCTTTACCTAAAGTTGGAAGTGCTATCAAAGGGACATAACCAGTACACTGCTGATCTGAACCACTTTGTCAGAAATTTAACAAATCTGACATAGTGTTGTCTCAATATTATTGTGTAAGCAAGGAGATGAATTTATCACTTATATTCCTAAGAATGACCTTTCAAAGACAAAGTATTTTTCATACATGAAATAAACATGTATTTAAAAGTTGGGCTCAAATTTTTTGTTAAAAAAAAACCAAATATATACAATTACTTTAATAGTCTCCATTACAAATTTGTTCTTTTTAAAAATATATTCAATTCAAAGGGACTTATTGTAGAGGACAAAACACCAAGAGAATTAGCTGAGAAAATCAAGCCGTGGATACCACCAATGGAGGCAACAAAGAAAATAGATTGGAAAAAAACACCTACTTTCCGAGTTATAGCTAAATCAGATCTCGACAATAATAATATTATAAATCTTGCAGAAGATTTATACATCAGCAGTGACGAGGAGCAAGAAGAATCACAACCAGAGGAAATAAACACACCACCGGAACAGGAATTCACTTATACAGTAACCACGTTAGAAACAGCCCTGCAGTTATCAATATATTCCAGCTATGAAGGCCTTGAAGGGTATAGACATATCCCAGGAGAATATCCGAACATAGAAATGAATGGAATAGACAATAATTTCACAATCAACTGCTACAAGACAAGAAAAAACTAACATTCTATTTATAACTTTTTATTTTACAATTTTAATTTCTATTTATACTGTTTATACTTTCACTTTCATTTTGTAAACAATAACGTCGTCAAGACTACGTTCATTATGACTTTAAATTCTGTGAACCGCACAACCGCAGAATCTGCACCTCAATGTAATTTTTCATTATTGTAATTGTCCTGAAGACGCCACGCTTGTTGGCGAAACATGTTGACCATAATAAATTAATCACCATGCGGTAATTGATGGGTGTTGTTGTCTTTAATATCGTTTATTTTTAAAAATAAGTTAAATTCTGGTTAGTTTTCTGGCTGTAAGTAATAAATTAATACTTGGTTTCAAAATCAATCTTTAAATTACCTGTACTCTGTAGCTTAACTTCAAAGTAAGCTTTATCTTGTGCTATAGGAGCATTTGACAATGCTGCACCTGTTCCACATATTCTTTTACCATTTTTTACAATCACAACGTCATTACCTGAAATGTTAAACATATGTACATTTCTACATTTAACCATAAAACAACCAATTATCAACTGAGCATAAATTAACAAATATAACAAAAAAGATATTGTAATAGCTAGGTATTACCAATGTTATTTCAACTGATCGAGCGGAGCTTACACTTTAATTTGCATAAGGACAGTCTATTTGAAGATGTGTGTGATAAGGATGATTGCCATTTCTAATCACCTATCAGTGTCACCAAACGAATTAACAATGACCATAACTGGACACTTCTGAATATTGCACTGCTAATGCATGCTAACTGTATAAAGTTTCAAAAGTATCCAAATTATTAGACTCCTGTCGATTTCAATGTCAGTTTATAGTAAAAACAGTTCACTTCTTGTGTAACAAATCATTAAGATATTTATATGGAAGTTATCTTCCCAAGTTGACATTTTGCCATTCACTCGTTGTTACGCATATTGGTAATTACCCCGACCATACGTGTACCATCGGACCATTGAGTATATACCCATATGGTCATGACCATACGCGATACTCATATGGTCCGGAACATAAACACTATCTCAAGTTTTTTTTTAATGAGGTCAATTGTTGTAAATAATGTCATTTAATTAACAATCAGCAATTACAAAGATGTTCTGTAACATAAAAATTGATCATCATGTCGTCTATTAAAAACACTGACATGACTGAAGTATTATCTGAAATTTCATACTATTTTGTGTGAAAACGGAATTAACATGTCAGATTAAATGATGTTGGGCGTAAATGTAAAATCACAAGGCAGTTCTAGTATTGCAATACACCTTATCGCTATTTGTCCGCCATTACCATGATTACTGGATATCACACAGGTTCCCGTAAATTTTGACGTCATAAGGCAAAATATCTGACACAACAATGGAAAAGTGATTGTTGTATGCGTCAAAAGTTCAAGCGGCTGGGTCAGCCGGGATAAGCAATAAGGTGTATATATATTATATTATATGATAGCATGATAAGTTGGACACAGGATTCTGACAAAACAATAAACGGGTTCCAGAACCCCCAAATGAGACCTCCTATATATCTTATTTTTGTTGATAGAATTTCCTGTGACATATTAAACCTGGGAACAGTATACCTAATATCATGAATATATGCAATTTTAAAAACATTTAGTGATTTTACCCATGTGATTGGTGTCAAGTTGTACTGTTGGAATTTCCTTCAAGGGTATATGTCCTGAATTGCCATTTAGCATTCTTAAACAGCAAAGACATCTTGTAAGTGACATTTTACTATATATATTACTAATTTTGAGTCAAAATTGTTTTGATGTGGAAATCCGGAAACTAGTCTGTGGGTAAAGTTATGTTTGAAACTGTAAAGACAAATTTGCAATCTTTAACATAAATCGTTGCCTTATATGTCAATTTTAGACACTTGGTTACATCATTTGTTCTAATCTTATTCTAAGAAAGACATTATTTTGGATGAAATGTGTATTTTCCATGACTGCTTTATATTCGTTTCAGCTCGGAAAGTGGTCTTATTTTATGTTTCCACGTAAGCGCAATCTTGCTAATGTTTTAAGACAATTTAATAAAACGAAATCTAGGTAAGCGTTTAATTGACATTGATTTCTAGAAATGGACCGGATTGTGAACGAAATTTGCGACGAAAATGACTTAAAGGTACGAATAAATGACTAGCATCTCTTCATACATTTTACCAATCCATGCAATATGAATAGAATACATGAAGGGACAATAAACATACAAAAAACCTAAAAGTGTTGTCAAGAAAGATGTCAAACAAGGTAGAGCCAGAGTGCAGAGAGAAAAACAGTGGTCCGTGTACTACAGAACTGTCACTGTCAGAAGAAGATTAACAGAGAGACAGCAGTTCACAAAAAAATATACTGCATTATTACACATTTAAAAAGTTGAACTTATAAGATACACCTTATCATGCTTATCGCTAATCCCAGCTGACCCGGTCGCTTGAACTTTTGACATCATACACAATCACTTTTCCATTGGCATTGTGGCTTCAGATATTTTGTTTTATGACGTCAAAATTTTACGGGAACCTGTCTGTGTCCAGTAATGGCAGACAAATAGCAATAAGGTGTATTGAACAGTGTTCTAGGATTCCCATTACCCGTTACCCGGGGTAAGTGGATTAGGACAACGGGTAAGTCATTTTTTAGCCTTTGTCACCCGGTGGTAAGTCAATTTTCAAGTTCGGGGAAGCCGAAAAACTCTTGAAATTTCCCGGTCCTCTTCAATTTTCCCATATCTGCTTTTTATTTTTATTAAATCACGAGAAAAAACTTTGATAAAAGATCGAAGATTTTGTTGATGTCTATCGGCGCTTTTATTCAAGCACTCGTTTACTAGGTGTAATCAAGCGCAAAAGAGACCACATTCTTCTCCTATCATTCTAAAAGTCGGTCACGGTGTCGGTAAAATCGGAAAATCCGGATTGATAACTGGTGCTTAAATCGGGACATAAACGATTTTTTTTTTTCTTGTCATCGGAGGAAAATAAACTTACAGTTGCATTTATTATAGCTCTTAATAAATGACATAGTAATAACTATAACATATTTGTCAAATTTAGTAAGAAATCGTTTTTTTTAAATTTTGTACAAAATTCAATCGTATCCGAATCCAGCTTTGTTCAGACAAACTTCACAACATATAATTAAAGCATGTCATAAAAGTTTTTAAATTTAAAATCTATGTGCAACAAATGACTTATCCTTAATCATTAATGTTCAGTGAATCAGCCTGAAAAATATTCAGTATTTTATAAGGAGCATGTCTGATTTTTAAAAAGAGTTGCATGTAAGTCCCTTATTTTTTTTACAGTGGATTATTGGTATGAAAGTCAGTGAAGTACTGTTATAGTTCAATGTACTTTTCTGGTGGTATAGGTTTATAGTTACAATTAAGCCATATATTTCAAATACTTTTCAATACACTTTAGTCATCATTGCTTCATACAAAACATCATTTGACATCACAAAAAGGGTACTTTCTGAAGCATGAAAAAGGTGCCAGGAAATGGCTAGAATGCAGGATTTTGCATCATTTACCCCAGAGCTTCTGGGGGCCTTGAGTGGCCCCCAGACCCCCGGCCATAAGGGCGCAGCGGACTGCGCCGTCCGCATTGGTTGGCGGATTTAACTTTTAGATGTGGGTAAGTAATTTTTTTATTGATCTTACCCGTGGTAAGTCAAGGTGCCAAAAAAATCCTAGAACACTGTTGAATATTCACAACCCTGACCAAAAATGGGACTATACACATATGTGGGTCTCATTGGGGTCTAAGCGTGACGTGGGATTGCCGATTTATTGTAAGCGTGACATGTGAAAGTCAAATTATTGTGTCGTGAAAACGGGAAATGAGGTCTAGCGGAACCCAGGAATTGACAAAAAAAATAGAATTGCTTATGTACATAGTGTAAGCGGGATACAGGAATCTGACTAAACAGTAAGCAGGATCCAGGATCGGAACCCCCCCAATCATGCAATGAGACCCCCACATATGCTCTGAAAGTGACAGAGTTAAAAAAAAAAAGCAAGGCTAAATCTTTCAGTGACAGCTAGTAGTAAAACACTAGTTTATAGAAAAACACAAGTTTACATACAATACACCTTATCGCTATTTAGAAATCTGTCCCGATTGAAATTTTGACATCGTACAAAAATCACTTTTCCATAGTGTTGTCTATTATCTACATATATTTCAAAATGTATGACATCAAATTTTAATGAAAACTTTTTGATGTCAAGTAATGGCGGACAAATAAGGTGTAAAGTTAATATGAAAGTATAGTTTTTGCTCGTCTCCGAAGCACTGTCTTTTTGAGAAGAAAATGGAAAGCAAATGATTTTAGTTTGATTTTTTGATGCATGAAGATACATGTATCACTCAAACAGGGTCTCACTAATTAGCGACAATAAGCATCAAGAAGTGACAAGAAGAATCATTTTAGCGACAAGAAGCGACAAGAAGACTATTTAGCGACAAAAAAACATTTTTTTTACAATGTTTTATTAAATATAAAGAAATATGCATTTAATTTAAATTATTATTTTTTTAGAAATAAATTGATATTTTTTCTATTATATTGATTACTTTATATTGATAGATAAATGAAGAAATTTAACATTTGTAAGGAAGAAAGAGATTGTGTAGTTTTTATACGAGCGCAAACATTAAAAAAATTTTGTTCGTATATTGGTATGACATTGGCGTTATGGTTGTCGTCGTCCGAAGACATTTGGTTTTTGCACTATAACTTTAGTATAAGTAAATAGAAATCTATGAAATTTAAACACAAGGTTTATGACCAAAAAAGGAAGGTTGGGATTGATTTTGGGAGTTTTGGTCCCAACAGTTTAGGAATTAGGGGCCAAAAAGGGCTCAAATAGCATTTTTCTTGGTTTTCGCACAATAACTTTAGTATAAGTTAACAGAAATATATGAAATTTTGAGATAAGGTCTATGACCACAAAAGGAAGATTGGGATTGATTTTGGGAGTTTTGGTCCCTCCCAACAGTTTAGGAATAAGGGGCCAAAAAAAAGTCCCAAATAAGCATTTTTCTTGGTTTTTGGAAAGTTTGCTATAGCTTGCTATAGCTACTTTCCATAGGCATCGGCCTTAACTTCTGATGAGACAGACTATCGCAATGTTCTGCTCCATGATAATGTAGTACTAGTGTTCGAATTCTGATTCTTGGATATTTTGAGTTGCTAATCTTTTGAAAAGATTACAGCTTGAAAAAAAAGGAATAAATGTTCACCGACAATTCAGATGAGTTAACATCATTTTGAAAATAAATATCACAAACACTACTTTGCGGATCGGCCATTGGCTGAAGAGAAAATCAAAAGAAATCTACGCGAGACAGCGTTTCATTCATGAATATTTCATGAATGAACATTTTCCCGCACTATTTTTTGACTATGTACGATATTTACAACTGTTTATTATTGAATAAGTAAAAGCCCGAGTGTATCGAAAGATTCCGGTATGCGAGAACAAGTAGATATTTGACCAAGTTGTCAGATAATTGACAAGTGATAATGGTTTGATTTATTTTAACAATACACAGGTGATAGAATATAAAATAATCGACAATTATATGGCTTGTGTCTCACGCCAAAGACGAGTAAAGGTAAATACCGGCTTTAATAGAAAAGTGCCAAACTGATATCGATCTGAAAGTTTTGATGCCAAAAATCATTTGAAAACTTTATTGCGTTATTTAAATATCTAGCTGTTTCACATTCTAATGTGGATATAAGGACCTTCACTCGTTCAGCATGCTCAAGTGGATCAAACTGACAACAGAAAAACATTGTCTTAATGACAATTATCATAGCATCCGCATAATTTAAAAACAACCAAGTCATCATCTACTTCTTAGAATATTATAGTTCAGTGTATCAAGACCGAGGTCAAGCTAAAGACAAGTGCTGTAGAAATTATTAAAATGATCTAATAACATTTGTTCATGTACTAGCTTCTTCTTTTCTGTATCTTCCTCCTGCTAATGAGGAGCACATCCAAACGGATTTTAAGAAATAGTTGGCTTATATCAATATAGAATGTGAGGCTTATGTTACACGGCACAATATAATCCATTTTAAAAGTATTCCACATAGAATGTTATTTAAAACTTCTATCATAAAACTATGGACTGTTTTAAATGTTAATATATACAGACTAACAATTTCAGACTGAAATTTTTAAGAGCTAAAAAGTTTTCATATAAACGGTTTTGTAATCAGCACATCATAGCAAGACAAGGCCACTAATATTTGCTACTGTTAATCTAGCAGGTAAGCCAAGCCACACAGATTAAGCCATTCAAATTACAATAATGCTATAGTTAAGCATGCTAAAGTCTAAGCACACAGATGATATATAAACGATAGCTATTGATTAGTCACTATGGTTCATACTGAGTACATGTACATATTCACTTTTGTTTTAATCTATGTTCATTGCGTTCAAACGCTTTACATGCATATCATAGCACATTTTACGAGATGTTGACTCTATATTGTTCATAAGCTCTGCATCATAGGGCAGATATTCTCCAGTGAGTTTCCTACAGTCTGTTATCAATTGGCATATAATGTCTCTATCACGGAACTTGTTATTCCACTGAATGCTTCCAATTTTGTTCACTATCTCTTGCTTGATGGTTCCATAGTGTTTTCTACGGATACCTTCGAGGACAGGACATCTTGTAATGAAATGAATAAGGTTTTCTTCTTCAATCCTGCAAATGGGACAGGTTGAGTCAGCATTTTCTATTTGGAATTGCTTCAATGGTAATTACACAGCAGCAACTAAAATGTGTTACAGGGTTATAAGCACCTCAGATCAACATTGTATGAATCTAATTATATAAACGTTTTATTCCTGAGGTCATACTACTATTTTTATGCCCCCACCTTATTGAGTTTTATCCTTGTTTTTTTCTGTAAATATGTACGTCCCTTACTTGTAAGTATGTCCATGCATCCCAAAATTGATTTCTGTTCTCTTACTTTAGTTTGCATGAACCAAATTTTATGAAACTTATACGCATTTCTTATATTAAACACAAAACACAAGTCAAGTTTGAATTTTGTTGGCGTCACTTTTACCATTCTAGATGTAAAGGGGTGAAATGTTCAGTATACCCTATCAAGTATATTTACCCTTTTATATAAGTTTGACTTGTAGCTTTCTTCGGTTATACATTTATCAGGTGAACATAAAAACAGTCTTTAGATTTAGAAGTATAGATATGTATATATATAAAACGAGAATGTGTCCATAGTACACAAGTGAGTACAAAAGTTTAGGGTCGATACCAATACCAATAGTACATGTATATTCACCTATTACCTATGGGGTTCGTGTTGTTTATTCTTAGTTTTCTATGTTGTGTCGTGTGTGCTGTTGTTTGTTTGTCTTTTTCATTTTTAGCCATGGCGTTGTCAGTTTGTTTTAGATATTTGAGTTTGACTGTCCCTTTGGTATCTTTCGTCCCTCTTCTATTACCTTATCTGTACATTTCTCATCTGACAGGTGCACCACCAAACGGTGTATTTCGAATTTTGCTATATACACGAGTCATAATTGCAGGGTTGACACTAATAAATTCAATCATTGTCAAATTGTTCCCTATTGTAGTATTTTAATCAGTAAGACTTTCTAAGATGACAATACGAATACTAAAATTTTTAAAATAAGGTGTATAGGTACAGTTTTCAATTTGTTAGCGGGCATGACATAAAACAGCGAATCAAAGAATTCAACTTTATTTATAACTAAATGAATAAATATAGGACAATGCTGCATGTTGATTAAAAAATTAAAAAATACTTCAGGGCCTTTTGTTTTCCGAATAATTAATATTACCAATAATTGATAAGTTCCAGGTCGACAGGTTCAAAAAGAAAGATTTTGAAAGCAGAGGAAACTGTGCATCTTATAATGGGCATGACTTTATCATATGACAATCCCAATACTAAAATAAGGCTTACGCATAGTTATATACATTAGTTCAGTCACGGACCCCAAATATCACGGGTGTGTTCTAAGTTTCAAATTGATTGGACTTCAACTTCATCAAAAACTACCTCAACCAAAAACTTTAACCTGAATGGGACAGACAGATGAACGGACGGATGAACGGACGCATAGACCAGAAAACATAATGCCCATAAATGGGGCATAAAAAGTGATTTTTGGAAATTGCTGCGAGACAATGGTTTAGTTTGAAAAATCAAAACTGTGATTAAATACATATTTGAAATAATACACGTCTATAACCTATTTGAAATAATGCACATATACAGTTGCAAACTTTCCAGAGGTGCTATCCAGCACTTTGATTGCACAATAACTTTAGTATAAGTTAACAGAAATCTATGAAATTTTAACACAAGGTTTATGGCCACAAAAGGAAGGTTGGGATGATTTTGGGAGTTTTGGTCCCAACAGTTTAGGAATTAGGGGCCAAAAGGATCCAAAATTAAACTTTGTTTGATTTCATCAGAAAATAAATTATTGGGGTTCTTTGATAAGCCAAATCTAACTGTGTATTTAGATTCTTAATTTTTGGTCCTGTTTTCAAATTGGTGTACATTAAGGTCCAAAGGGTCCAAAATTAAACTTAGTTTGATTTTAACAAAAAATGAATTCCTTGGGTTCTTTTATATGCTGAATCTAAACATGTACTTAGATTTTTGATTATGGACCCAGTTTTCAAGTTGGTCCACATTGAGGTCTAAAGGGTCTAAAATTGAACATTATTTGATTTCATCAAAAATTGAATTCTTGGGGTTCTATGATATGCTGAATCTAACCATGTATTTAGATTTTGGATATTGGACCATAATAGGTAAATGTCCAATTTAAAATTTTTAAGTTTTTAGACCACATTCATTCTGTGTCAGAAACCTATGTTGTGTCAACTATTTAATCACAATCCAAATTCAGAGCTGTATCAAGCTTAAATGTTGTTTCCATACCTGCCCCAACTGTACAGGGTTCGACCTCTGCGGTCGTACAAAGCTGTGCCCTGCGGAGCATCTGGTTATTATTATATTGATAGACAGTACACACAATGTGGAACATCAAATGAGATTAATGAGGCGCTTGTCCCTTGTTTTATTGCTACAATAACATCCAATTAACCATGTTAACACCTTCAACTTTGTACAAGCGTCAGACTATACAATTACACGTGCCATAATATACAATCATTGTAAATAGTTATTGCGCACCCTATTGAACCTTTCCATAGATTCACCTGCAAGTTACCTGTCCATTTAAACTTTTGGCAGTTCTATTGTCCCATCTAACAAATACAACAGGTTTTGTTCTCTGTATAGTTTATTCACTCAGACCTTTAAATTTCTTCTAACTGAAATCTATCACTCATTGATTAATCCACCTGAGTAAAAAGTTTATCTGCTAAACTGGTAGAAATTACATGTTGACTATAAGTATTAAAACTGTATATTAGTTTGAATGTAGTATATTTTCAAACTGTTGAATGTAAACACTGATTCAAACATTTAATAAAAGATGATTTCTGAAAAAAATCAACATTATTCCTATTTCCAAAAAAAAAATGATAAAAAAACCTAAAAATGCAATGAAATGGCGATTTTTATATATATGAAGGCCTTCTTAAAAGTATTCTATAACTAAACATAAACTAAAAGATGCAAATTTTCATACGAACAATACTTTTTTTTTTAAAACAAACTTTTTACGGTTAAATTGTTATCTATTTTGAACAGATTGAAAAAAATATAATAAATGTTTAATAAACATGTAATCACAGGCATTTTTTTTTATGTGAAACAAGAAATTTCTATCAGTTTAGCAGGTAAACTTTTTACTCTGGTAGATTAATCAATGAGTGATAGATTTCTCTTAGAAGAAATTTAAAGGTCCTGGTGAATAAACTATACAGAGAACAATACCTGTTGTATTTGTTAGATGGGACAATAGAACTGCCAAAAGTTGAAATGGACAGGTAACTTGCAGGTGAATCTATGGAAAGGTTCAATAGGGTGCGCAATAACACCTATTGAAAACTAAGATTGTAATTCATTTCCTTTAATCTTCAATCAATATGTATAAACATGATAAATGTCATTAAACTGACAATACACCAAATAAAATAATGAAAATTAATATTCACATTTTAATTTTGTATTTGTGTCTGTATTTTCTGGATTATGATGCACAAATAATGCATTTTGCAAGTTTCTTATATATATTGTTCAAAGAGAGTTTAATAAAACAAATTATAAGATAAATATATTATTGTTCTCAAACACTAGTAAAAGTAATATCATAATACGACAGGTTAAATGTAATACTTGCTGTTATACATAATAAATAATAAAATATCATGTAAATAAATATGTAGCAATTAGATCTATGTTTCAATTTTTTTTCTATCCATATTAACTTTCTTGATGCTCAAATTGGTTTCTTTTGCATATTCTTTTAACATTTATTTGGAATAAGTAATTTTATAAAAAAAAAAATGATTTCTTGTTGCTTAATAGTTTCTTATTGCTTCTTGTCACTAAAATTATTATTCTTGTTTCTTCTTGACGCTTCTTGTCGCTAAAATTCTTCTTGTCGCTAATTAGTGAGACCGCTCGAACGTGTTTGAGTGTTTTTAATTCTGCTTTCAGTCAAATTTTAGGGAAATATGTGACATATTCTCACCTCTTTTCTCAACAGTTGATTGCAATTAAATGCAGATTACTTATATAATAGTTGCCATAGATGCACAAAAATCATTTTAACTGCTGCAATGGAAGTCTTTTGAAGGTAGTGATTGCATGCATATGTGCTAATTTGATGAAAACAATAAGCTTATTTTGTAAGGAAGCAAGGAAAAGAGGATGGTAAAATTAACATAACCTGGATGAAAAATCAAAGAAAAAATGCTTTAGACAATTAGGATACATGTGTATTATCTTGGATGCCAATGTACCCCAACAAATGGATGACATGCATGGGTAAAGTTGTAATCTTCTCCTCTGTAACTTACCTTTTCTCTACTTTCTGAATTTTTATTTTTTCAGAAATTTCAGATCTTATATCAAGAGCAGGTCAAGAGAGGTGTTGTAGATGAAAAAGCACAGTTTGAATATGCTTGGTGTTTAATCAGGGGTAAAGCCCACTCTGATACAAAGAAAGGAATTGCACTTTTGGAAGGTACGTACACTATAGCTATTAACCATAGAAATATATTTCATTATAATTATATAGCAATCTTCCATTGCAAATACTGATTAAAGAATTGGAATGCCGAGAATATTGGATAGATTAATGAATATTCAAGGACAGATTCCATTCTATAAACTTATACGAATACATGGTTTTTTTCCAGATTTATTTAGAAGAATAAAGGAAGATGAAGGAAAAAGAGATTATTTATTTTGTTTATCACTTGGATATACAAGGTTAAAAGTAAGTATTACAATATTTTTTGTAAGATGGTTAAAATTTCATATTTACTTATGCTTATTTAAAATAAGAAGTTTATAAAATCTTACTTGTCTTACAGCAGGTTTTAAGCAAGTCAGGAGCCTGTATTTCAATGCTTGTTTGTTGCTGTTTTTATACGACCGCAAAAATTTTAATTTTTCGTTGTATATTGCTATCACATTGGCGTCGTCATCCTGCGTCGTCGTCGTCCGAATACTTTTAGTTTTTGCACTCTAACTTAAGTAAAAGTGAATAGAAATCTATGAGATTTTAACACAAGGTTTATAACCACAAAAGGAAGGTTGGGATTGATTTTGGGAGTTTTGGTCCCAAAATTTTAGGAATTAGGGGCCAAAAAGGGCCCAAATAAGCATTTTCTTGGTTTTCGCACTATAACTTTAGTTTAAGTAAATAGAAATCTATGAAATTTTGACACAAGGTTAATGACCACAAAAGGAAAGTTGGGATTGATTTTGGGAGTTTTAGTTCAAACAGTTTAGGAATTAGGGGCCAAAAAAGGGCCCAAATAAGCATTATTCTTGGTTTTCGCACAATAACTTTAGTATAAGTAAATAGAAATCAATGAAATTTAAACACAAGGTTTATGGCCACAAAAGGAAGGTTGGGATTGATTTTGGGAGTTGAGGTCTGAACAGTTTAGGGAATTAGGGGCCAAAAAGGGGCCCAAGTAAGCATTATTCTTGGTTTTCGCACCATAACTTTAGTAAATAGAAATCTTTGAAATTTAAACACAAGGTTTATGACCATAAAAGGAAGGTTGGGTTTGATTTTGGGAGTTTTGGTCCCAACAGGTTTTTAGGAATAAGGGGCCCAAAGGGTCCAAAATTGAACTTTGTTTGATTTCACCAAAAATTGAATAATTGGGGTTCTTTGATATGCCGGATCTAACTGTGTATGTAGATTCTTAATTTTTGGTCCCGTTTTCCAATTGGTCTACATTAAGGTCCAAAGGGTCCAAAATTAAACTTAGTTTGATTTTAACAAAAATTGAATCCTTGGGGTTCTTTGATATGCTGAATCTAAAAATGTACTTAGATTTTTGACTATTGGCCCAGTTTTCAAGTTGGTCCAAATCGGGGTCCAAAATTAAACTTTGTTTGATTTCATCAAAAATTGAATAATCGGGGTTCTTTGATATGCCAAATCTAACTGTGTATGTAGATTCTTCATTTTTGGTCCTGTTTTCAAATTGGTCTACATTAAATACCAAAGGGTCCAAAATTAAACTAAGTTTGATTTTAATAAAAATTTAATTCTTTGGCTTTTTTGATATGCTGAATTTAATCATGTACTTGGATTTTTGATTATGGGCCCAGTTTTCAAGTTGGTTCAAATCAGGATCCAAAATTATTATATTAAGTATTGTGCAATAGCAAGAAATTTTCAATTGCACAGTATTCAGCAATAGCAAGAAATCTTCAATTGCACAGTATTGTGCAATAGCAAAAAATGTTCAATTGCACAGTATTGTGCAATAGCAAGAAATCTTCAATTGCACAGTATTGTGCAATAGCAAATATTTTCAATTGCACATGTACAGTATTGCGCAATAGCAAGAAATATCTAATTGCACAATATTGTGCAATAGCAAGAAATTTTGAATTGATTGGAGTTATCTTTCTTTGTCAAGAATAGTAGTTGAATCAACTTAAATCATTGTTTTATACAATGCACAATGTATATTCACTTTTACTACCAACTGATAAATTAAAACACTCTTTACCATTCAGTGATAACAAGCACTTTTTGTTACATTTTAATATTTTATGATGTATTTAAATGAGTAGTTATTGTTGCAAACTCCATTAGAAATTTGAATTGAGATCAGTTTTGAAAAAAGGGAAAGGGGGATGTGAAAAAAAATTGGTGGGGGGGGGGGGGGGGTAATTTTTCTCATTTCAGATTTCATAAATAGAAAGAAAATTTCTTCAAACATTTTTTTGAGAGGATTAATATTCAACAGCATAGTGATTGCTCAAAGACAAAAAAATTATTTTAAGTTCATTAGACCACATTCATTCTGTGTCCAAAATCTATGCTGTGTCAACTATTTAATCACAATCCAAATTTAGAGCTGAATCCAGCTTGAATGTTGTGTCCATACTTGCCCCAACCGTTCAGGGTTCAACCTATGCGGTCGTATAAAGCTGCGCCCTGCGGAGCATCTGGTTTTTATTTGTTTTTGTCGAGCCTGCAACTTTTGTTGCAGAAAGCTTGACATAGGGATAGTGATCCGGTGGCGGCGGCTGCGGCGGCGGTGTTAGCTAACTTCTTTAAAGGTTTATATTTTAGAAGGTGAAAGACCTGGATGCTTCATACTTTGTATATAGATGCCTCATGTTATGAAGTTTCTGTCAGTCACATGTCCAATGTCTTTGACCTCATTTTCTTGGTTCAGTGACCACTTGAAAAAAAAGTTCAGAATTTTTGTAATGTTGAATTCTCTCTTATTATAAGTAATAGGATAACTATATTTGGTATGTGCGTACCTTGCAAGGTCCTCATGCCCGTCAGACAGTTTTCACTTGACCTCGACTAAGTTTTGGTGGTCAAGTCCATATTTCAGATACTATAAGCAATAGGGCTAGTAAAAGCCTAGTATATTTGGTGTATGGAAGGACTGGAAGGTGTACATGTCCAACTGGCAGGTGTCATCTGACCTTGACCTCATTTTCATGGTTCAGTGGTTATAGTTAAGTTTTTGTGTTTTGGTCTGTTTTTCTCTTACTTTATGCAATAGGTCTACTATATTTGTTGTATGGAATGATTGTAAGGTGTACATGTCTAGCGGGCAGATGTCATCTGACCTTGACCTCATTTTCATGGTTCAGTGGTAAGTTAAGTTTTTAAGTTTTGGTCTTTTTATCTAATATTATATGCCAAAGGTCAACTATATTTGGTGTATGGAAATATATTATGATCTATATGTCAGTCCCGCAGGTTTATTTGACCATGACCTCAATTGCACGGTTCATTGCACAGTGTTAAGTTTTTGTGTTTTGGTCTATTTTTCTTAAACTATAAGTAATAGGTCAACTATATTTGTTGTATGGAAGCTTTGTAAGCTGTACATGTCTGCCTGGCATGGTTCATCTGACCTTGACCTCATTTGCATGGTTCATTGGTCTTTGTTTAGCTATCTTAGTTAATGTTAAGTTTATGTGACAGTTGTAATAAAGCTTTATACTTAGGACTATCAACATAATATCAATGATTAGTAAAGAAGGCGAGACATTTCAGTATGTGCACTCTTGTTTTATTTTGTACATAACTCAGACTTAGTTTTCTTGTTTCAATTGTTTTACATTTGTGGTTATTTGGCCTTTTAAAGCGTACTTTGTAGTATAGGTTTTGCTCATTGTCAAACGTTATACTGAGACCTATTTAGTTAACTTTTATGTCTCTGGTGAAGAACTTGTCTCTTAAGAATTGATCAACATCTTCTTGTTTTTGGGATACGATTACTTTCAAGCAATCTGTAGACTTATACCGGTGGCTCAGAGCAATTTCCCTCACGTCAATCGTTTTATTCTAAACAGTAAGGAACATCTCAGATTCTTATGATTGTCTTGCTTTAAAGAGTAAAAACAAACAAAGGGATTGAACCTAATCAACTTTCCTATAATGTTCTTTTCATAATCTTCATGTTTGATAATTCCCTGGACTTCGATGCATGTTTTTAACAACACGGAAAATCAGAATTAAGCAGTATTTATATTTAGTGTAGTTATAAATTTAGAAACACGTCAGAGGGAATTCTCAGTTTTGATAAAATGCGAGAGTTCTCTGAATACCGATAAATCTATTTCTGTCATATTAGAACTGAAGTGGAGTTTTTCTTATATGTTACCGTTATGAAACTGATATTTCAGATTGTACTTCCATAAAGAAATTGAGAACCATCTAGGTCGTTTAATAAGCATTTAATATATCTTGGTCCAGGGTTTGATTTGGAAATTATGCGCATGCGTATAGTTTTCTTGACTTTAAGGGGTTTTAGATTGAATGGTTGCTCTGGATTCCCCACTCAATTAATTAATTTATAACTCATGGGATCTTTTCTATGTATGTCTGCTATTGAGGGTTATTGATGTTGCATAATTTTAAATCATATGCATCATTTAGATTAAAATAAATATATTCCACATCGTAGAACACCCCTTCAGGCGAAATGGAGTCTTCCATATTATCGTTTCGAGTTGTCTCCCTTCCGGCAGTAACTTCCGTGAATTCTGAATATAAGCAAGACGTCGAGTATTAGCTCGTTCTGTCAATAAACGTCGTATTATATTAATTTATATTGTCAAAATGTGTCCGGTGGACATTTTTTCATGGAGGACATTATTAAATCCTACAGAGATGTAAGACATAATAGTGTCCTATGAAAAAGTGTCCACATGGACAATTTTTCATTGAAATTTGGTATTTAATAATGTGCATTGCCATGGAATGGTGTCCCTCAAAAGGACAAATTTTTACTGCTAACAATATAAAATAGTGTCCACTCACAGGACAAATTTTCATAGGAGTTGCTATTAAATTGTGTCCTCTTAGGGAAGTAATACAAAGGTCATTACAAAGTTTTATTATACTTAAATTTTAATTAAAATATGAAGGATAAGTGAGAAATTGATCAATATACAAATGTAATTTGTATATTGATCAATATACAATTTAACTATTGTCAGTTTATTGTCTTAATTTTGTATGCCATAACCATTTAATGTAAATGTGTTTGTGCGAATAAAATATTGTCTATTGTCTATTGTCTATTGTCTATTGTAAACAAATAAATAATGGATGGAAGTGAATATAGAGAAATTTAAGTTCTAAGAAATTCCCAACAAATGGTTATGACAATGAAAGAATAACAATAAGAAGGAAGTGTAAAATCAAATTTATATGAAGAACTTTGTAATATTTGTTATGTCAGATAAGAAGGCAATAGAAAATAAATAATGTCCATTGCCATGAAATATTGTCTCCTAAGTGGACAGCATTTTACAGCAACAGTTATGAAATATGGTCCATCTGCTGAACAAATTTTCGTAGTGAATGTTATTTAATTGTGAAAAGGAAAATAAAACAGAACAGCATCTAACATGTATATAATTATATTAAAAAATATAGATATGAAGATAGGAATGGTATGAGTGCCAATGAGACAATTTTTATGTCAAAGTAACAATTAATTCAAGTTCGTAATTAAAGTTAAAATGCGTCCAGTAATAACAAGGCAATGGAATCATTTAATACTTTAATCATATCAAAAAGTGCCCTGGCGGACACAATGTCCTGTGAAAAAAATGTCCACCTGGACAATATTATGGTAGTGAATAATGTCCATGCGCATGGACACTTTTTCATACCTAAGGACATGTTTTCATAGGAAATTGTGTCCAGGACACATTTAAATAAGTAAATATTGTCAAAATGTGTCCGGTGGACATTTTTTCATGGGGGACATTATTAAATCCTACACATGGACACTTTTTCATACCTTAGGACATGTTTTCATAGGAAATTGTGTCCAGGACACATTTAAATAAGTAAATATTGTCAAAATGTGTCCGGTGGACATTTTTTCATGGAGGACATTATTAAATCCTACAAAGACTTGTCCTCATTTGAATTAAATCAGATGAAAAATATTGCTCCCTATTCTGAATTTCAAGTATCTTCTCCTCTATAACTAGAAGGAAAATGTTTTGAAACTTAAGAAAGTTGATGGTAAGAAGATAATCTGCATCTATGTTGATCAGGTGGGGAACCAGGGTATTTGTAATGGCACTTACACCTGTCATGGACACATGATTTTGTTTATCAGAATGCATCATTCACTCATGTGTCAACATCAGAATTAACCCTCATCTTTGAATAAGTATATAGGAGAACATGTGAACAAAGGAGCATTAATTATTTACATGTAGTAGTTTATTAATAACCATTTATATAGGCATTAATATATTGTAGCTATACAGACTACAAGAAGCCTCTTTTTTTTTTAAAAGAAAAAAATCTTTGATTCAATTATCATTACAATACAACTTTAATATATGACATGTCTAAATATATCTTGTTCATGTAGGTATACAAATCAGTTTACATTTAAAATAAAGAATATTCAAATTTGTATAGTTTAGCAGAGTGTGGGGACTCCCTATTAAAGTGACACACCCTGTGTAAAGATGACCATCTTTGTTTAGAGCCAGAGAATATGGACCATCTATTTCATTGGTCCTTGTAGAGTAATATTCAAGAATTTCTCCATCACAGGTCAAAATATGAAAGTAATGGTTGTATGGGTCTGCCAAAATAATCTTGTTTGATTGTGTTATAATTACATCTCTTGGTTGAAAATGTTTGTCAGGTTTGGTATGAGGACCTGTGTAAATTTGTAAAATGTCTCCATTTTGCTTAAGCACAACAAGTCTTCCTCTACCTGCCTTGTCTAGCTGGTCAACAACACATATATTGCCACTTTTTGTTGAAGTAATCCGAAAAGGAACTTTGAATAGTGGATTTCCATTGCTTTGTTCGTATTCCATGAGGTGCCCGCCTCCCTTGTCCATTACAATCACAGAGCGCTTTCCTTCAGCAGTAAATGCTGATCCTGCAGGAATGGCACCCATTATTATTTTCTGGTCCTTTGTAACATGAATTCCAGAAGTTATTAATGGTGCAATGTCAAACTTAGAATCAGTCATTTGTCCAGTTTTCCCGCTTATTAACTTCAACTTCTCTCCTGCAACAGACAAAAGAATATCATAAGGAGAAATTACTGCCATGTCATAAACCCTAATGTTAAAACTGGATAAAATTTTGATGCTGTCTTTTTCTGGTTTAACATGTTGCACAACTTCAAGGGCATTGTCTCCTAGCCATAAAGAATCGTCTTGGAAAGAACAAGCAAGAAGATGAATATTTTTCATATCTGTTGTATACTCATTGATGACTTTAAGCTGCAATAACTCCTCGCTTATTTTGCCTACATCTTTGATATCTAAAATCCTATGATTTCCAGCATTTTCCAATTTTGAATGAATTGTATCTTTACATCTGCTACACATCAACATTACACACTCCTGACATTTCCACTGGACTTTATTATCTCCCTTACAATGCAGGCAGCCATCTTGAATTTGTTCTTTTGATATTGTTTTTACTTTTATTGACTTGGTTGTAGCCATTTTTGTGAAATAATGTCATCTCTCTTTGTTCACACTACGTCATTTCTCAGAAGTTAAAATAATATGATGTGGAAATTTGAATTGCATAATGTTTTAGTTTCAGTTTTAAATTGATAAATTAGAATATTCAATAACTTATCATATTTGATTACATGTGCTTCTGAGAATTTAAACAGAAAAATAAGGTCGTGATCATGCATTCAAAATACAACTAAATGAAAAGCACAAGTATCAGATTATAGATTATACATGTAGTACATCAATGTATTGTGGAAAGTCACATGATTTAGGTGGTGATTTAATTTTTGACATGTTTCTAATTTCAAAATGTAATTTAACAATTCATAATATATTATCAGTGATCTGAAATTTGAATAGTTATACAGACTCATATATATATAATAGGAAATTTAAACAAAGTGTAATTTGATATATGATGCAAATGTAATGTGTATGTTTCACCTATTAACAAGGTAAAGGAGATAGGTTTAGATTTTAAATTGTTAAATTTCAAAAGAGTTAAACAAAATCTTGTGTTAAAGGTAGATCATGTGTCTTCTTCCTCTTGTCAAATTGTAAAATAGCAGAATGCAGTTTTATGGTCTAGATCTTTAATAAGAAATGGCAATTTTTAAAGAGGAAAGTGGTTCATTTAATATGTTTGTAACAGAGAGGCAGAACTCATGACTTAAAAATTACAATGATGAACATTATGTGTTTTATCTCAAGATCACAACTATATATACTAAAACTTTTTTTTGTAAGATTTTTTTTCATCTTTTCCCAATAAGGGGAGATAAGTCAGATACCAAACTTTTTGAAGGAATGTGAAGTATTTTATCTATTTTATTTGGTAGCAAGAAAATGAGTCTGTGACTCCCCTTATTGTTGTTGAGATTGTAATCATGCAAGTTGATGCAACACCTAATGAATCTGGCTTGGTAGTCTCAAATTTACCAATTTTATTATGATTTTGGTGATTAAAAAAATAGTGCATTTGGCACAACATTGATTCTATACATCCTATCAGTCAATTAAATTACATAATTTGTGTATGCTGCACGAATCTATAGTATCTGTTCTTAAAATATCAATGATGTTAAAGAAATATTTGAAATTAGAGTTATCTTTCTATGTACATAATTGTATTTTAACCAAATTCAGATACAAACAAATGTACAATGATATTTGATGTTTAGTTGTTACAGAAACACGAATGCAAAGGTTGTTTGGAAGTCATTAATATAAAAGTTGAGCCTAGAATTATTTTCTGTTTAAAAAAAATTTCTTCATATTTTTGTAGGAATATGAAGATGCATTAAAATATGCTAAGGCCCTATTAAAAGTTGAGCCTGAAAATAGACAAGCACAAGGCTTAAAACATTATATAGAGGATAAAATGAAGAAAGGTAAGATCTTGTGTAGAGTAATTTCAAGGTATGCTTAAAACGCCTTATCAAAAGGTATACACAAAAACACTTTCTCAAAAGGTATACACAGATACACTTTATAAAAGGTATACACAGATACACTTTATAAAAGGTATACACAAAAAAAACTTATCAAAAGGTATACACAAAAACACCTTATCAAAAGGTATACACAGATACACTTTATAAAAGGTATACACAAAAACACCTTATCAAAAGGTATACACAGATACACTTTATAAAAGGTATACACAAAAAAAACTTATCAAAAGGTATACACAAAAACACCTTATCAAAAGGTATACACAGATACACTTTATAAAAGGTATACACAAAAACACCTTATCAAAAGGTATACACAGATACACTTTATAAAAGGTATACACAAAATCCCTGATCAAAAGGTATACACAAAAACACCTTATCAAAAGGTATACACAGATACACTTTATAAAAGGTATACACAAAAACACCTTATCAAAAGGTATACACAAAAACACCTTATCAAAAGTTATACACAAAAACACCTTCTCAAAAGGTATACATAAAAATACTTTATTGAAAGGTAAACACAAAAACACCTTACCAAAAGTTATACACAAAACACCTTATCAAAAGGTATTCACAAAATCCCTGATCAAAAGGTATACACAATAACACCTTACCAAAAGGTACACACAAAAACATCCTTATAAAAAGGTATACACAAAAACACACCTTATCAAAAGGTATACACAAAAACACCTTATCAAAAGATATACACAATAACACCTTTTCAAATGGTAGACACAAATACACCTTATCAAAAGCTATTAAACATATATAATGTTAAGGAGGGGTATAAAATACCAGTCGAGAGAATGTTAAATTCCGCAGCCGTAAGGCGAGGGAAATTCATTTTCAAGACTGGTATTTTTCAAAAATACCCCTCCTTAACATGATATATCTGTTTAATAGCTTTTGATAAGGTGTATTTGTGTCTACCATTTTTTGGCAAATACCACGGCAGAGAGGGTATAAAAAGCATATCCTTTTTGCAAATACCCTGGCAGCGTTAAAAAATGAACGATATTCATTTGATAATAGTAAATTGGTAAAAATACACTGGCTATCAACCAATTAAAACCCAGGATTCTTACATAAGGTGTAATTAACACTATAACACCTTATCAAAAGTTAAACACATTAACACCTTATCAAAAGGTAGACATGAAAAAACACCTTATCAAAAGGGATCTACACAAAAACACCTTATCAAAGGTATACACATAAACACCTTATTAAAAGGTATACACAAAATTTGTGACAAACACACCTTATCAAAAGGTATACACATTGGAAAACGGAAAGAAAGTCACAGGACAAAAAGTCACAGGACAAAAAGACACAAATAATCTGTTGACAATTTTTTGAATATGTAAGAGAAATATCTTGAAATATTTACTTTTTTATACATATATTCATATTAAAGTTTAGGAAATGTGTCATTATACTTGAAAAATAAAGATTTGTTTAATTTTATTGCGAACCCTATCCTAGTTTTCCATAGATTCACCTGCAAGTTACCTGTCCATTTAAACTTTTGGCAGTTCTATTGTCCCATCTAACAAATACAACAGGTATTGTTCTCTGTGTAGTTTATTCACTCAGACCTTTAAATTTCTTCTAGGAGAAATATATCACTCATTGATTAATCTACCTGAGTAAAAAATTGAACTGTCAATGAAGAAAAAATACTTATACCAATACTAAGTAAGGACTCACAAAACTGCATGTGGTGTTGTATTTATTCGATACCTGGTGTAACTCGTTTTTAATGTGTTCAATATTACATTTGTAATACTGATTCAAAAATTAAAAGTTGATTTCTGATCAAATATTCAATATTTTTGTGTGTTTGATAAATAAAAAATTGAATATTATTATTTTTAAATTAAGGTCTTCATAAACATAAGTCTATAAATGAACAACAACAAAAACATGTAAATTCATTGGAAAATACTAAAAAATGTGTCTGAAATAAACTTTTTAGTATTAAACCAGATTTTATATTGAACAGATTGAAAATATATTAATGATAATATTGAATAAATACAATATTGCATACAGTTTATGTGAGTTATTAGAAGTATTTCAATAAAAAAGAAGATAATTTTTTGGTCAGGTAAATTAATCAATGAGTGATATATTTCTCCTAGAAGAAATTTAAAGGTCCCAGTGAATAAACTACACAGAGAACAATACCTGTTGTATTTGTTAGATGGGACAATAGGACTTACAAAAGTTTAAATGGACAGGTAACTTGCAGGTGAATCTATGGAAAACTAAGATAGGGTTTGCAATAATAGTGCAAAAGAAAGATTTCTTGGCACCATGAAGCCATTTTGCCATTTTGTTTTTTTAACAATTATTCAATTATCTATGATATTTTTTTGATAAATTTTATTTACAAAGTTGGTTTATGTACAATAGTTCAAGAAAAATACAAAAATATTTTTGTATAAATAAGCGTTTTTTATTCAAAGAAAATAATCAGAAAAATGAACTGTGACTTTTTGTCCTGTGACTTTTTGTCTGTGACTTTTTGTCCTGTGACTTTCTGTCCTACATGCTACAAATTAACACCTTATCAAAAGGTATACACAACTACACCTTATCAAAAGTTAAACACATAAACACCTTATCAAAAGGTATACACATAAACACCTGATCAAAAGGTATACACAATAACACCTTATCAAAAGGTATACACAATAACACCTTATCTAAAGTTAAACACATAAACACCTTATCAAAAGGTATACACATAAACACCTGATCAAAAGGTATACACAATAACACCTTATCTAAAGGTATACACATAAACACCTTATCAAAAGGTATACACAATAACACCTTATCTAAAGGTATACACATAAACACCTTATCAAAAGGTATACACAATAACACCTTATCAAAAGTTAAACACATAAACACCTTATCAAAAGGTATACACATTAACACCTTATCTAAAGGTAAACACAATAACACCTTATCAAAATGTATACACAATAACACCTTATCTAAAGGTATACACATAAACACCTGATCAAAAGGTATACACAATAACACCTTATCAAAAGTTAAACACATAAACACCTTATCAAAATGTATACACAATAACACCTTATCTAAAGGTATACACATAAACACCTTATCAAAAGGTATTCACAATAACACCTTATCTAAAGTTAAACACATAAACACCTTATCAAAAGGGATCTACACAAAAAACACCTTATCAAAAGGGATTACTAATAAAACACCTTCTCAAAAGGTATATACAGTAACACCTTATCAAAAGGTATACACATTAACACCTTATTTAAAGGTATACTCAATAACACCTTATCAAAAGGTATACACAATAACACCTTATCAAAAGGTATACACAGAAACACCTTATCAAAAGGTATACACAGATACACTTTATAAAAGGTATACACAGAAACACCTTATCAGAAGGTATACATGAAAATCCCTTTTCAAAAGGTATACGCAAAAACACCTCAAATGGTATACACAAAAACACCTTATCAAAAGGTATACATAAAAATCCCTTATCAAAAGGTATACGCAAAAACATGGCTGTTATCTTCCTATGGATAGGATTGTGTCTCTTTGGCATATTCCCCATTTCCATTCTGAATTTTATCAAATGAACTGACTCTACTTTTTATGGGGTTTATCATCTTCTTCCAATACCTAAATTTAATCTTAAAGTAAGCTTCAACTTCATTTAATAGAATATTGGTCATGTGATAGAATGTACAAGGTTATTAAATTATATTATATATTTGCCAGTTTGATAAGGATTGTGAAGCTATTGTCTTGTCTATTGTAACAAAATAAACAAATCGCTTGTTTTTGTTCTACTTTTGACCTTTTCGTTTATTATCTCCCCTTATTATGAATTCTTGTTTAGGATAACTGGAATTTTTGGGTATTTATCAATGAGACACTGACTAGAACTACCAAAGAAAAAGAGAAGAGACATTTTGAGCTCAATATAGGGTCAACAATAAACAAGTGTATAAACAATATGTCAACCTCTAAATCAACCTGGCTCTTGAAAATTAAGGTGGTACCCAACACTTTCACTAAAATTAATTTGGCTCGTTTAATTTTCATAAAATTTTGTCAAAGTATTTACTTTGACCCTTTAACAAAAATATAAAAATTTTGAACCAACCGTTTTGTCAGAAAAATTACACTGGTTATATAGGTTACAATACACCATTAGATTTTATGGGCGCAGCCATTTTATGAGCATAACATGGTATTCAGAATTAAGAGTATGACTTATCCTGATTGGTCGATATGTGCGCCCGTTGTTTTTTATTATTAGAGACTTCGTGCACTCTGCTTTATACAAAAGGCAAAATAAAAATTATTCCGTAGCCCTAAAGGCACTGAGATGACTTTTCAACGCTAGGACAAGACACGTATTTTTAAGGGCAAAATTGATAGGCATGGGAGATAAGTACAAAATACGCTAAGAAAAGCAACGCGAACCTTATATTTTTTGGACCAAAAAATACTGTCATAATAACTTTTCTTTGATTCTAGCAAGGTTTCGTTAAGAAAATCAACTTTCTAAAGTCTGTATCTCGAAAAAGGCTACCATTGTCGCCTATGGGGAAATTAATTGTTTATTTCAATCTATACAGCATCGACATTTCTTTATCATAGTGTTCAAAAAGTGTCAAAAACAGCCATTTTACTTGACATTTGATGTGAAACCGTATTTTTTGGTGACAAATGAAATATTGATTATCTAGTTTTTAAGCTATAGTCTGTTTCATATTTGTATTGCGTTTTACCTTAGAAACAAGGGTGGGCTCGACTTTTGACTTACTGTGGAGCGAATATGTCATTTTCTGAAGTTCTGTTGATTTGTTCGAAAAGAGCAAGTACACATCTAGAGTTTGTGAATATAAATCGATTTTTAAACATAACAATCTCGACCCAAATGCTGTTATCGAAATTATCAAATTCAGCGAAAATGTACGAAAATGATCCCCTTCGAACATTGAAATGTTCACACGAATTACAAATAAAAGAATAAGAATAGGCATGCCATTTTGTAGTTAACAAACAGTTATCGATGTTAAAACACAAATTTTTACACATATTTCATATTTTGAAATGCTATAGTCTGTTTCAAAAATGTACTTTTTTACGAAAATGGTTTCATTTAAAACTGTTGTTCGAAATTCACCGTAGTAGTTACATATTGGATTGGTTTTGGTATCAATATAATCAGTACTTGATGATATATAAAGAATCATTGGAGAAAGTGGGCATTATCTTCAGGCCGTTTTTAGCAGTACCGCATTTACTCAAAAAAACAGATTTTTTTTCTTCACATTTTTCGACTGGGGTCACCTCCGATAAAAAATTGTAAAAATTCAGAGAGGATTGCCAGAACGTTTTAAAGATGATTTATTTGTGGCATATATATTTGTGCATCTAACGCACTATGAATTGCACGATACAAGAAAGTATTAAATGCCGTATAGGTTACAATACACCATTAGATTTTATGGGCGCAGCCATTTTATGAGCATAACATGGTATTCAGAATTAAGAGTATGACTTATCCTGATTGGTCGATATGTGCGCCCGTTGTTTTTTATTATTAGAGACTTCGTGCACTCTGCTTTATACAAAAGGCAAAATAAAAATTATTCCGTAGCCCTAAAGGCACTGAGATGACTTTTCAACGCTAGGACAAGACACGTATTTTTAAGGGCAAAATTGATAGGCATGGGAGATAAGTACAAAATACGCTAAGAAAAGCAACGCGAACCTATATTTTTTGGACCAAAAAATACTGTCATAATAACTTTTCTTTGATTCTAGCAAGGTTTCGTTAAGAAAATCAACTTTCTAAAGTCTGTATCTCGAAAAAGGCTACCATTGTCGCCTATGGGGAAATTAATTGTTTATTTCAATCTATAGCAGTTTGACAAACACCAATTTTGATCATTGAGAAGCTTAATATTCCTTTTACAACACAACGTAAATAAAACGTTAAGCTGACTTTACAGAGTTATCTCCCTGTAGTGTTAGGTACCACCTTAATAGCATATTCAGGAAATTACAAAATAGCATTAAGATATATCTAAGTACAACACTGATAAGATTCCTGACTTTGGACAGATGCATGAAGATGATGAATATTCAGAATTTTTTTATAGCTGACTATGCGATATGGGCTTTGCTCATTTTTTAAGGCCGTACAGTGACCTATAATTTCTATGTTATTTTGGTCTCTAGTGGAGAGTTGTCTCATTGGCAATCATACCACATCTTTTTTTTTTATATTAAACTAGTGTATTTTTTGTAAAATATGTATTTGAATTTCAGATTCTTACATTTATATGAGGTCACACTAAGACATTTATAGAAATTAATTCAAGATTTTTGAAGATGATATCATTTAAATTTTTATTTTATTTTGCTTACAGATGGTTTGATGGGTATGGCAATAGTGGGCGGAGCTGCACTAGCTATAGGAGGTCTTGTTGGATTAGGAGTTGCATTAACCAAAAAAATGAATTAGCAAACTACTTGCAGGGGATCATAACATTGAGGACCAATATAATAATGATATGTATGTTTTACTGTATTTGAAACAAACCCATTATTTTTTTATGTCAAAATGTTTGTTATCCTGTCACTATAAGAACTAGTTTATTGTATTCTGCAACATTTGTTTGAGGGATTTCACTATTTTTATTATTGACAAAAATTGAAGAAAAAATACATAATTCAAAAGTTATTTTGATAGAAGCTGTAACTGGACATTATAGTATACTACACAAATCATTGATTTGCTTTTTACTATATATAGGTCAGTGATTTGAACTATATATAGTAAAAAGCAGCTTTCTATTTAGTGATTTTTAAAAGTGCAAATGTATACTTACAAAAAATATATATATATATAAAATATGTAAATTTTCAATTTTTGTAATTTGTTGTAATCAAACAAATAATTTGTAAGAAATTATGTTTGAATTGAAGAGTGAGATTTATTGTGTTTTTTGTGTTTTTTCTATTATTTTAATATTTTGAGAATGGACATTTTCTGGAATCTTCTTTCAAGGGTTTGAGAGAAATTAACATGGCGTCACGTCTAAAAAATATATATTTTATACATACATTTGTCATTTGCTGTTTATTTATAGAATGAAATAAAAAAAATGTAGGTGCCCTGCAACTCTTTTATCTAATTTTCTTGTGACCAAAAAAACACTTTAAAGTCATTTGAAATGCAAATTCATTGACTCGTAAAATCTACAAACTTTTTATTAATGCGAAAGGATGAGTATCCCAAGGTTAAGACCTTCCTTTAATTGCACTAATTAAAATCATATATTTATCCAGTTTTCAAAAATTTCAAAAATAAAACACTCACTCAATCAATACAAGTTAAGCCTTTCTAAATGAGGAATTGTCAGGTCCCCCTCTCTTTGCAAAGTTTTAATAGAGTTTTATGTATACAACCATTTTTATGTGCCAATCATGTTTTGTTAATTTTTTGTGTTTTGTCTTGTGAAAGTTTAAATTAAAAGTTTGCATTTATTACATGCATTGTGTATTGCAAATTTTATTAACAAGGTACTTGTAGCAAAATTCAAGTATGATTCCTGTTCATTTTTTTTATGAAAACAAACTTGAAAATAAAAATTTGAGTTGATTTTGTTTTGTTACTTTTTATGTTCCACCTACAATAGAAGAGGGGCATAATGTTTACTGGTCTGTGCCTCCCTTCAGTTCGTCTGTCTATCTGTCCTGCTTTGGGTTAAAGTTTTTGGTCAAGGTAATTTTTGATGAAGTTGAAGTCCAATCAAATTGAAATTTAGTACACATTTTGACTCCAATTACCCGGTTCACTGAATGTGTAAAATTATAGTGCAAGTGGGGCATCCATTTACTATGGACACTTTCTTGTTTAATCACTGTTATATACTTGTGTGTTTTCAACGGTTAAACGTTGGGAGGACCGAATATTGAATACCAAAAACGCTAACGGGTTAACCACACTTTTTTTTTAATTTTAATAGATTAAATATAATGTGTATTGAAACATTAAATAATTTTGATCTATTTAAAAATTATTGTCATGATAATTAATTTGATATATTAATTGTCCAGTATATTGATTGCTTCTGTGTATAAAAAAATAATAATAATTAGAACCTAGACATTTTGTTTATCAGCTGGGGGCAAGATCTTAAGTAAACATAATTAGTTTACAGGTTTTTTAAACCATACCTTTAAATCAGTAATTTGATTAATTTTACGATTTACTTCATTATTTTATTTTTGATATAATATTGCGTAGTTCTAAATCTAAAAATGCAACCTCCACTGTGCAAGGCTTTTTCATACTTTAAACAAAATGCCAACTCAAAATTTGTGAAATACAAATCAACGTGAATGTTATTTAAAAGTAAAATCACAAAAATACTGAACTCTGTGGAAAATTAAAAACAGAAAGTCCCTAATCAAATGGCAAAATCAAAAGATATAACACATCAAACAAATGGACAACAATGGTCATATTCCTGACTTGGTACAGGCATTTTCTAATGTAGAATAAATGGTGGATTAAACCTGGTTTTAAAGCTGGTTAAACCTCTTACTTGTATGACAGTCACATCAAATTCCATTTTATTGACAATGATGTGTGAACAAAACAAATATACATAATAAGTAAGAATGTCACAAATATGGGTACAGCAGCAACACTAATCCCACTAAAAACTGAGGGGGATCTCAGGTGCTCCAAAAGGGTAAGCAGATCCTGCTCCACATGAGGCATCAGTCTTGTTGCTCATGTAATAATAAGCTGGTAAATAGTCTTAATTCGGTAGGTCACATTCATGAAAAGGGAACAGGATTGAAGTTACAACAAAAGGAACATCATCTGTGTAATGGATATTCAGTAACAGTCAAGGCCTTAACTACCATTTAGGCAAGAGGGGCAATTGCCTCACTAAAATTTCGACAGTGATTTTTTTTTTATGGCAAATATTAAATACGAAATATAATTGTCATTTGTTGTTCTGTCTCAACCTTAATTTCCATAACTTGTCATCATTCCTTTTAAATTATTCTTACTGGATATAACTCAGCATCTCAATGGGTGATGTTTCTCAATTAAATCAACCTAGTAATGATAATCATTGTGGATCTCTGGTTAAAACAGGCTCTTGCAGAAAAAATAAAAGCGATACTGAAGGTAAATAAAGAATAATTCTAGTAAACTAATGCTGTTTGTGAACAGAATCTGAGTATTGAAAATAACTTAATTGGAACTAATCCAAAACTGTGACCATAACATGGATAAGTAGACTGACAAATCAAGTACTGGGCATCGCAAGGGGACAATCCTGTTTGCGTATTCATTTCTCCGTTTCACCAAATTTACTTTTTCTCTGTTTACAGATAAATAAAATATAAATAATATGAAACATGCATGGATTAATTTTTATCCATGTTTCTTTAACCTTAAAAATTGAAAGAACATCCCGTATTCCAATTTGACATTATTGAGGAACGGTAGGACCTTTAAAACGGCATTTTGTCTTTACTTATTCAGGACTACGGAATTTCGTGTCTTTATATTCGTGATTTCGGAACCGGACACCCCCAACCACTAACCCCTAAATTCATAGATTCTGGAACTAACATATCTTACCACCGACTATTTCCCGAAATAATTTCAGTGAAATCACGGACCTCCATGGAAATGGCGAAAACTCCATTCCAATTCCCCTGTACCCATATCATACAAGTAAACTAACTCCAGATAAAATCATAATCATGTATCTTATCTCACTCTATCTCTAGTTTGTTTACTCTTTGTCAGCATAAAAGCGAGTTTAATATTTTGTAACAGCGACAGTATGATGGTGCTAACAGGAAAGCTAAATTCCTTTTTTTTCCAACCCAACTGTTACTTCCGGTGTTGCTACCGAATTGCTGATGGAGAAGGAATCAGAAGAAAACGTTGATCATTATGTTGATGATAGTGTGCTACCGCTAAAACACAGTCTGCCCTGAAACGATTGAAAACTTGGGAAAGGGCATGCATGAGTGGCGAGAGATTGTGCTGTCTTGTCATGCTCCATGTTCATCGTGATAAGAATAATATCATATCAGCAGACAAAATATTCTGAAACGATTTGACGAAACCGGCCATAGAAAAATTGGCAAACTCTACTGAAGTGATGTCTGTTCTAAGTTCTGGCGACAGACTCAAATTGATATTTGAATGTTTATCTGACATTTATAATAAAATTGTTAAAAATTTAGTGTTAGTAAATGTTTTTAAATATGAAAAATTTATAAAAAAAGTGTCCAAATTTAAAACATTGTCAAGCTCTCTTGAAATGCCTAGAATGCAGGATTTTGCACCATTCATTTCATACTCTCCCATCTCTCAATTATTTTGCCTCACTAAAATAAAAGGCCTAGTTACGGCCTTGACAGTCGACCAACTTGTGATGGCGTTCGTAAGGTTTACAAAGTAATGATTTCAACTTCAACATTTGGCCCTCTTGGTTTAAAAATGTAAATTCACAATTGGGAAGCTGAAATCATCTCTTTTGTCATTTTGTTTTCAACCTACCCTCATTGTCAATTTCTAGATATAAGTCCTAATCAAATGGCAAAATCAAAAGCTCAAACACATCAAACAAATGGATAACAACTGTCATATTCTTGACCTGGTACATGCAAATGTTTTATGTAGAAACTGGTAGATTGAACCTGGTTTTATACACGAAACCAGACTTATTAACCAAGAAAACTAAATATTGACCAAATTAATGAATCATGAACTTGAGGTCAAGGTCAGATGATCCATGCCAGGCAAACATGTACAGCTTACAATCCTTATTATAAATACAACAAATATAGTTGACCTCTTGCCTATAGTTTAAGAAAAATAGACCAAAACACAAAACACTGAGCAATGAACCTCGAAAATGAGGTCAAGGTCAAATAAAACCTGGGAGACTGACATGTACATCATAAAATATTTCCATACACCAAATATAATGACCTATTGCATATAGTTTAACAAAAAAACAGACCAAAACACCAATAAACTTTGACCACTCAACCATGAAAATGAGGTCAAGGTCAGCTAAATCCTGCCAGTTGGACATGTACACCTTACCATCATTCCATACATCAAATATAGCATACCTATTGCACACAGTATACGAAAACCAGAGCAAAACACAAAAACTTAACTATAACCACTGAACCATGAAAATGAGGTAAAGGTCAGACGACATCTGCCAGTTTGACATGTTCACCTTACAATTCTTCATACACCAAATAAACTAGACCTAGTAATTGCTTATAGTATCTGATATATGGACTTGATCACCAAAACTTGACCTAGTTCACCGATCCATGAAATCTGGTCAAGGTCAAGTGAAAACTATCTGACGGGCATGAGGACCTTGCAAGGTATGCACATACCAAATAAAGTTAACCTATTACTCATGATAAGAGAAATTATCATTACATAAAATCTTAATTTAGTCACTGAACCATGAAAATGGGGCCAAAGACATTGGCCATGTGACAGACGGAAACTTCGTAAGGGACGACATCAAAAGATCAATGTAAGATAAAAAAAAAACTTAATTCAAATAGTTTGGCGGTGGGGGTGGGGGTGGGATTGAACTGCTGCAATATTTGGATATCCGACATTGATTTTTACATATATTCATATGGGTCAATCAATTTTTCCCAAATTAAGTTTAGGGGGGGGGGGGGGGGGGTGGTTCAGTGAAAAAACTAAGTGAATTAAGTTTTTTAATCCTTCATTGAACTTTTGATGTCGTCCCTAATATAAGGCATCTATTACAAAGTATGATGCATCCAGGTCTTCCATCTTCTAAAATAAAGCTTTTGAGAAGTTAGCTAACGCCGCCGCTTCCGGATCACTATCCACATGTCGAGCTTTCTGTGACAAAAGTCGCAGGCTCGACAAAAATAAATGTTTTTGTCATATGAATTTCTCACTTATTATGAGAAGTAGGATAACTATATTTGCACATTTCTTGCAATGTCTTAACGAGTGTTGGACAGAGGTCACCTGCCTGCGACCTCAATTAATGGATCAGTGATAAGGTTAGCAGTGGCGGATCCAGAACTTTGCCTAAGGGGGGGCCCGCTGACTGACCTAAGGGGGGGCCCGCTCCAGTCATGCTTCAGTGATTCCCTATATAATCAACCAAATTTTTCCCACGAAAGGGGGGGCCCGGGGCCCCAGGGCCCCCCCCCCCCCCTGGATCCGCCTATGGTTAGACTTTCATGATTAGGTCAGTTTTTAAATACCATAAGAAGTAGGTTAACAGTATTTGGTGTGTGGAATGATTGTAATAAGTACATGTCAGTTTGGCAGGTTTCATCTGACCTTTACCTTTTTTCATGGTTCATTGGTCCATGTTAAGTTTTGTTGTTTTGGTATGTTTTTCAAGTACTATAATCAATAGTTCAACCATATTTGGTGTATGTAAGGATTGAACTGTGTTCATGTCTGTCTGGCAGGTATCATCTGACCTTGATCTCATTTTTATGGTTCAAAGGTCAATGATAAGTTTTTTTGTTTTGGTCTGTTTTTTCAAAAAGTATACAAAATGGGCCAATTATAATTGGTGTATAGAATATTGTACTGACATGATTTACCTCATTGTCATAGGTTTTTGAAAATCTTAAGTTACTGAAATGCTTTTGAGTAAGACTTTTATCTTCAGGAATTATATTAAATCAATGGTCAGTAAAGCGGCAAGCGCGACATTTTAGCGTGTGCTCTCTTGATTTACAAGTCATGCAATAATTTGTCTGTGAGTCGAACTACGAGTCCTGTCAACACCGACGCTGTGAGCTCGAATCCCGCACATGACAGGAAGCACTCAATCTAATTAAAAACCGATCTCTCATCGCTCCTGTTTCTGATATGTCGCGTGGGACACGCGACATATCAGAAACAGGAGCGATGAGAGATCGGTTTTTAATTAGATTGGGAAGCACTCGAACCCATTAAATCTAAATTAACTAAGGTTGTCAGTTTTTCTACCCATTGTGATGTTCTCCGGGCAATCCGATTTCCTCCACCAATTAAAACTGATGCCACGAAATAGCATGATACTACTGCTGACAATGGCGTTAAGGTTCGGGGCCATATTTACACTTCAAATTTTACTCTAAGTACATACAAACCTGTGCATACAAAAAGGCATGGCAGGTAATAGATAATTAAATTTTAAATGGTCATGTTTTAGATAATTTTAACCTTTTCTGAATTTTGAGATTCCTTTTTTCCGTTCCTACAGGAGGTCCAAAATAAACTAAGTCAACAGACGGACAATACATTTATATACTAACACAACAAAAGGTGATTCAAACTGTGTAAATGAGTGGCCCCACATCAAATGAAAAACAGGTGTTTGTTTATTTTATAAAATTCTTCAGCCTTAAAAAAGGGAATCTCAAATTCCAGGTTAGTGTTAGTTTTCTGAAACATAAAACGCATTAAAATTTTACTTACCTAGTTGCACTCATGCCTTTTAAAAAATTCCAGGTTCACAGGTTTATGATCTTTCATACTCGGAAAAAATTGCATACTCTGATTATTTGAGTCTGAACAATAAAATCCTGTATGGTGTTGTTGGCGTGATGACTGATTGCAATCATCAATTTATAGCAATTACAACAGGTTTCATATCGACAATAGTTGCAATAAAGACTACAAACAACCGCTTGTTCGGAAACTGTTAAACTCTGATTCGTTGATTATTATAAATTGAATGTTGAAATATTCATATTTAGATATAATGTTTAATAAATGAGGGGGAGGACAGGGGGGTACCCTTCTCCCTTCTCCCACCCCTCTTCTCCTTTCTCCTACCCCGTTCTCCTTTCTCCCATTAGAATAAAACATCTCCTTTTGAGATATTTTTTCTTGAAATATTAGAAATTTTTTTAAAAGGAGAGATATTTTATTTTTTCTCCTTTCTCCAACTTTTCTCCTTTCTCCCAGCCTTCCTCTCCTTTCTCCTACCCCCTTTCTCCTTTCTCCCACCCCCTTTCTCCTTTCTCCTACCCCCTTTCTCCCTGTCTCCCTTACCCCTGTCCTCCCCCTCATAAATATACATTTAAAATTCAGAATATTCAAATTTGTATAATTTATTTGAGTGCAAACTCCCTATGAAAGTGGCACACCCTGAGAAAAGATGACCATCGTTGTTTACAGCAAGAGCATATGGGCCAAATATATCATTGTTTCTTGCAGAGTAAAAGTCAAGAATTTCTCCATCACAGGTCAAAATATGAATGCAATGATTGTTCGGGTCTGCCAAAACAATCTTGTCTGATTGTGTTGTTATTACATCTCTTGGTTGAAAATGAGAAAAAGGATAAATGTTTTGAAGACCTGTATACATTTGTAAAATGTCTACATTTTGCTTAAGCACAACTAGTCTTCCTCTGCCTTCCTTGTCCAACTGATCAACTACACATATATTTCCATTGTTTGTTGAAGCAATCCTAAAGGGAACTTTGAATAGTGGATTTCCATTGCTTAGTCTGTATTCAATCAGAAGTCTGCCTCCCTTGTCCAGAACTACCACAGAGCGCTTCCCTGCTGCAGTAAATGCTGCTCCAGCAGGAATGACACCCATAATTACTTTTTGGTCCTTTGTAACATGAATTCCACAGGTTATTAATGGTGACTGAATGCTAAATTTTGAATCGGTCATTTGGCCAGTGCTCCCACTTATTAACTTTAGTTTCGCTCCTGCGACGGATAAAAGGATATCATTTGAACAAAGTACTGCTATCATAAACCCTGATGTTAAAACTGGATAAAATTGTTATACTGTTGTTTTCTTGTTTAACATGTTGAATAACTTTAAGTGCATAGTCGCCTAACCATACAGAGTCATCTTGGTTGGAACATGCAAGAAGATGAATATTTTTCATATTTATTGTATACTCATTAATGACTTTAAGTTGCAAATTGTCTTCTCTTATTTTGCCGACATCTTTAATATCTATAATTCTATGAGATCCAGTATTTTCCAATTTTGAATGAATCGTTTCCTTACATCGGCTGCACATTAGAATTAAACACTCCAGACATTTCCATTGGATTGCATAGGTTCCATTACATTGTTCGCACCTAACTGGAATATGGGCTGTTTTAACTTTTAATGTCTGGGTAAAAAAAGCCATCTTAGTAAAATACTGTCATCTTAGTTTACATGCAGTACTTAACTTCTAATAGTTAAAATTTATATTGGTTTGGAAAGTGTGTAATTCATCAGGTTTAAATTTCAGTTTTTCAAAGTGATGAATTTAAATTACAATTGACAACTTCTGAGAATTAAAAAAGAAAAGTTTGTCATTTAAAAAGAAAAAAAGTTTTTCATTTAAAAAGAAAACAGTTTGTCAATTTAAATACAATAACAATAAGTCATCTTGGTTGAAACATGCAAGAAGATGTATATTTTTCATATTTATTGTATACTCATTAATGACTTTAAGTTGCAAATTGTCTTCTCTTATTTTGCCGACATCTTTAATATCTATAATTCTATGAGATCCAGTATTTTCCAATTTTGAATGAATCGTTTCCTTACATCGGCTGCACATTAGAATTAAACACTCCAGACATTTCCATTGGATTGCATAGGTTCCATTACATTGTTCGCACCTAACTGGAATATGCGCTGTTTTAACTTTTAATGTCTGGGTAAAAAAAGCCATCTTAGTAAAATACTGTCATCTTAGTTTACATGCAGTACTTAACTTCTAATAGTTAAAATTTATATTGGTTTGGAAAGTGTGTAATTCATCAGGTTTAAATTTCAGTTTTTCAAAGTGATGAATTTAAATTACAATTGACAACTTCTGAGAATTAAAAAAGAAAAGTTTGTCATTTAAAAAGAAAAAAAGTTTTTCATTTAAAAAGAAAACAGTTTGTCAATTTAAATACAATAACAATAAGTCATCTTGGTTGAAACATGCAAGAAGATGTATATTTTTCATATTTATTGTATACTCATTAATGACTTTAAGTTGCAAATTGTCTTTTTTTATTTTGCCGACATCTTTAATACCTATAATTCTATGAGATCCAGCATTTTTCCAATTTTGAATGAATCGTTTCCTTACATCGGCTGCACATTAGAATTAAATACTATATAGACACCTCTCTCACAAGCAAACAACCGCCTGACTGTAAAATAATAAGGGCAATTACTTGCCTTCATACTATCTTGGACAATTCAATAAATATATTTTCTGATCTATCCCTATCTGAATAATAAAAGTCATGACACATAAGCACGAAAGTACTCAGAAAGCTAGTTGATTGATTTGATTGCTACTCATCAAGTGACAAATAGTTCATACATGCTTAGAACGAAACAAATTACAATAGGTAACGATGTCCTCTTATAGAGCCAGGGAAGTCCAGGATGAAAGTCTTAAAAATTCCATGCATTGGAAAATGAGGGTTTATAGGATAGGAACAGAAGTTTCAGTAGATCACCTACGAATTCCCCAAGGAGTTGTTGCAATTTACTTAACGTCTAAATTGTCCTTTAACTAACCAGAAAAACCCTTGTTTCCCCCTACTTGCTTAATGATTTGACCCATTACCTCCTATAGCCATCCCTTTGTAGTATGGAAACTTGTGGTATAATTTCAGAGAGATTTATACACTTTAACTGTTTAACATCAGTTATTGACTGAAAACTACAAAAATGCTTATTTGGGCCCCTTTTTTTGTCCCTCACTTATTGAAACCCCCCTTGGAGCAAGAACCCCAAAACTCAATTTCAGTCTTTCCTTTGTAGTAAAAAACCTTGTAGTGTAATTTCAGAGAGATCCATACACTTAAACACAAGTTATTGTCTGTAAAAACTAGAAAAATGCTTCTTTTTGGCCCCTTATTTCTAAATGTTCAGGATATTAACCCCAAGCCTTTCCTTCATTATATGGAACCTTGTGGTACAATGTCAGAGAGATTCATACAGTTGAACATAAGTTATTGTTCCGAAACTTCAAAAATTCTTAGTTTTGGCCCTTTTTTTGCCCTTTATTCCTAGACTGTTCGCCCCAGAACCCGTAAAATAAATCCCAACCTTCTACTTAATGATAAGAACATTGTGGTACAATTTCAGAGTAGTTGAAATACTTATACAGTCTTTTTCAGTTTGTATGTTTGTATGCATGCACAATTACTACTGAGACTAATACACTGTTTGGGAAAAAAGTGGTCTTTTTGGGAATAATTTTAAGCCACTTTTTTTTTTAAATTGGGATTCTTCTCCAGGGGAAAAAGCCTTTATTCTCCTGTAATTTACGGCAAACAATATCACTGTAGGTGGAGGTGTGTTTTTATTTCAAACAGAGGGGCACTCAACCTATATCAATTTGTGCATGAAGCAAATTGATAGTTGCTAGATACTGAATGATTATACCACAAGAAAGTTTTAACCTGTGCATATATACTTAAAATACGATAAAAAAATCAGGTCTTTTTCAGGACTTTTTATCCAACCATGTAGTATGGCATGTTATTGAGATATGGTTTTGGTCGATGGATGTTCATGAAGGACCTGTAGTACAAAGTATATCACTGGATTTAGCTCTTTGTCTAAGTGTATTATTAAAGTACTTTGCTTTGAGCTCAGTTCATTGTTATGCAATTCATTCTTTGTGAAATAAAGATTTGACAGACAACTCTCATGTACAAGGATTTGTCAAAGAAGTATTACCTCTATGTACAATGTAAGTAATGGGAGAAAAAAGCATTCTATTCAACTTGAACCAAACATTATACAAATGTATGTCCATTGACCAAATTTACCCGACAATGCTACTTCCGCTACTAGCAGTATGATGCTAGGTTGTTTTAATACATCTGTTCTGCCTACTGATGACTCGGTCCTGAGTGTAAATGGTCCTTCAATTCAATGTTTAAAAAAAAGTTATAAGGCCTATCTGGCCTAATCGATTTCTTAAACTATATTTCATTGTACATGTTCAACATTTTTCATTCATTTGTTTATTTCTTAATTTGTGTGAATTAACATTGTTACAGTACATGTTAATTACTACACTTTCATACTACAACAAATACTGTATTGGTACATGTATCCCTTATATTTGTATCCATATAACCAAAAAAAATGAAAGGAGAATAATTTTGCATAACCTTTTGAATACTAATACTTTGTAGATATTTAGACATATTAAGACTAATTAAGTAGCTGTTGATAATATCCACTTGACATGCTTGAAATTCTATCAGATTACTTTTGGAGCAGTTATGAGTCTTTGAAGCATGCTCACAAAGGTTCTTTTGGTGAAATCATTGTCATATTGGTCAAAAAATGTCTTTGCTTCGACCGGATTTGGAGGAAATATTATCAAAGAATTGATAAAAATCAGCACAAAGGTTTACTTCCTAGATCATCTAGCCCCAAGCATCATGTCAGGCATTGTCATTACTAAAAACCAATAAATGTATTCTAATCTGAGGAACATTTTAACAAATTTTTTTACTAATGATACTGATGATCCACCACAAAATAATATAAATAGAACCATACAAATAGTAAGCAAATACATATAAAAAAAGATGTGGTATGATTGCCAATGAGACAATTATCCACAAGAGACCAAAATGACAGAGTTAACAACTACAGGTCACCATATGGCCATCAACAATGAGCAAAGCCAATACCCCATTATCAGCTATAAAAGGCCCCAAAAATGACAATGTAAAACAATTCAAACGAGAAATAAAAAATTAACGGCCTTATTTATGTACAAAAAATATACGAAAAGTGAATATGTAACACACAAACAAAAGACAACAATTGAATTACAGGCTTCTTATACCATGTTATCAAATCTATATATCATCTCCCATTTAGAAAAAAAACACATGAAAAAATGAACCTATAATGTGTTGTTCTCCTATCTACAAAATGTATCCAAAATCAAAGATGTGGAACATATTCTATCATAATCATTTGGCAACTAATGTAATTACTGTCTCTTCCATGCCCGTCTGGAACATAAAAAATAAATATTAAATAAACAATACTCCTAATGCTCAGGTTGGTTGTCATCGTGCAACACAGTTAAAAACACCATATAGGAAAACATAGAACTCCCTTTTGTCATAAGACACTGTCAAACATCCAAACATACTATCCACACTCATCTGTGTCCACACTTGTTGATAGAAAAAATGTTAGATATCGGACTCAGACTTCTCTTTAACTGTGCATATTGTTGCACGTTTTTTTTTTTTTTGCATTGGCTAGAGGTATAGGGGGAGGGTTGAGATCTTAAAAAATATGTCTAACCCCACAGCAATTTTGCGCCTGTCCCAAGTCAGGAGCCTCTGGCCTTTGTTAGTCTTGTAGGATTTTTAATTTTAGTTTCTTGTGTGGAGTTTAGTATTTCTACTTCTACTTCTACTTTTTAGTGACCGCCTTCAACACGTTGAAGTTTATGTCACTTGCACTGCGCATTGCTTTGTGGTCCACAAATTGTGGAGACGTATATACAGTGAAAAATTTTAATTTTATGATTAAAAGCAAAAATTAATTATAACATTTTTACATAGTGATAGTGCATATTTTTTTATTTTTATTTATTTATATATTAAGATAAAACTATTTACACATGATGAATTTACTGACTGTAGGTGTGGGTTGATATGGCTGTTTTGAATGACTCTATAGAGTCGCTCATAACAATACTCAGAGGAAGGCTGTTCCAGTTTTTTATTGTGCGTGGAAAGAATGATTGTTGGCGTATTTGGGTTCTGCAGGATGGAATCTGATATGAGAGTGCGTGCATGTTCCGGGACTGTCTGAGCGGTTGTATAAGTCTGTCTGTTTTTTTGATGGCTATGAGGTGGTATATCTTATCATTATCACTGAACTAGTATACATATTTGTTTAAATGCCAGCTGAAGGAAGCCTTCAGGTGCTGGAGTTTATCACTGCATTGAAGACTCATTGGTGGCCTTCGGCTGTTGTCTGCTCTATGTCCAGGTTGTTGTCTCTTTTGACACATTCCCCATTTCCATTCTCAATTTTTCTAACAGCTAATTTTGGTTTCGTGGAGATCTTGGTAGATCCAGGTACATGTGTAGAATGGAGTTTGTAATGATACATATTTATTATGAAATTATCATCTCAGATCCAATATTTAATCTTCTGATATAAACTTTAATCAGTCTTGATCTCTTTGTAACCCACAATTTTTTTGAATTGTCAATGAAAAATAGCCATAGACATCATCTTAAAGATTGACATGTGAAACAACACTGTAGTTTTGTTAATATTTTGGATCTCATAAATATATCATGTTATCAGTTGAACATTGATGAATGATGTTACTCAAAAAATAAAATATAGTACATGTACAACAAAATATTTTTATCTGCCTTTGATTTTTTTTCTAAATGATAACAACTCAATCTTTAAAATATGATAGTTTTATGCATAATTTATTTGTTATAGTGTAACCATTTAGCAGTCATAACTTCCAGTTTCATTTTGTTTTATGATGAAGTGTGGTTCAAAGTGCTCTTTAAACCACCCTGATAGTGAAGTTTTTCAAATCCATAAATAAAAAATAATATTATTTTTTTTATCTCATATTATTAATCAATAATTTTGTAACAGACTAAAATGTCAGTATTTTGACAGATAGATCACTCCATTCATACTTTTATATAACCAGAATAAAAAAAAGATATCATAAATTACAGCTTATCGTTTCACCCCTTATCTATTTCTTTTGATTATATTCCAATAATAAACTAAGGCAAAGTTGACTTTCATTTCCATTAAAATAATGTATGAGGGACGACATCAAAAGATCGATGTAGGATAAAAACTGCATGATTTCGTCTCTTAATTGATTAACGTTTATTTCCTGACAATTTGTAGTTGCTAAAATCTAGCTCAATACACAAAAGTTAACCAAAACCATCAATGCATAAAGTGAAGGTTAAGATCAACTTATTTTAGTGTGAACCTTCATCAACAAGAGTGACGTATCAACTGACAAAATCTAGTTCCTCCATGAATCATTGTAGCTTAGATATAGACCTAAACAATCACCATTGATGCGTAAATGAATGTCAAGATCACTTGATTAATATAACCGAATGCATCAATTAACATATAGATAGTTATTTAAGAAGATGTGGTATGAGTGCCAATAAGACAACTCTCCATCCAAGTCTCAATTTGTAGAAGTAAACCATTATAGGTCAAAGAACGATCATTTATATATGATTTGTAGACACTTAAAAGTGGACCTTAACCAAAGCCAATAACGCATAAAGCAAAGATCTAGGTCAACTAATGTTGACATTTGTTATTAACCTATTGAATCTACTGACAACAGATTATTTTGATATGATTTGCTATTGCTTAATTTCAAATTTTATTGCAAAACTTAACAGGAACAGACAATCTACATGTACAGATATTACAGTGACTTGACTGTTAGTGTTGCTATCCGACTATTGCAACTCATTCAAAATTCTAACCAAATTGCAATTTGTTTTACTAAACCAAACTGTTCAACTGGTCAGAATTTTGAACTAACTGTTCAGTCAAATTGTGAAAGTGCTAGGTGATAAAATAAAATATACTTACTGTCCTATAAGACTTTAACTCCACTTTGATGTTGATGTGACAAAACTAGTCTAACAGTTTGTACAGATATATTATAGTTATTACCATGAAAGAGGTTAAATGTAATTTTGAATTGCTATACAAATGTCCAAACTAAGCTTTCATATAATTTTTCTTTTGAAAAGTCTTCTATATTCATAAGAATCAGACAACATTTGAATTAAAACATCATATATCCGGTAAAATATGTGTGAAATAACAATACTTTATTGATAAGTTTCCATGGGGAGATAACCTAAAACATTATTCTTTTCAATATAAACTTTTTGAAAGAAAAAATGATTATCTCCCATGGAAACTACAAACATATTGTTATTTCACACATTATGAATTACAAAATATGTTGAACCACAAACGTCAAATTCCTTCAATCACGTAGTGGAATTAGCTATTTGTGGATTCTTATAAATTCTATATAACTTTTAGACTATTTTAAATCTCGGTCTATTTCTGAAATTTATTTTTACATACTTTTGATTTTTTAACCCTGTATGCTAACATTGCCTATGTCTAATTCTTGTAAATATAAAAGACATTTTGAAAGAAAAACTATATGAAAGCTTAGTTTGGACATTTTTACAGCAATTCAAAATTACATTTCACCTTTAGCATGAAAATAAACTATAAATATGACTAAAATATCTATACAAACTGATAGACTGAATTTTCACATCAACCGTAATGAGGAGTTAAATTCTTATAGGATTGTAAGTATGTTTTATTTTATCACCTTGCACTTTCACGACTTGACTGTGGTTTTCTACAGCAGTTTGTTCAAATTCCTGACCTCCTGACCTGGTTTTATAAAACAAATTGCAATTTGGTCAGAATTTTGAATGAGTTGCAATAGTTGGATAGTAATACTAGTGAATATCAAACACCAATTATGTATCAAAATAATTTATTCTGAAATAATCAATCAGAAAAACTTTTAAAGTTTTATGTGTTGGAGTTGATACAGGAACAGTAACAACTATGACTTTCTTCTAAGGTGAAACAGCACATTCAAAAAGTGGAAGGATAAAACTAGTTTATGGCTTTTGATACAAGATTTTAAATAAACATAAAGTTCTACTACAAATACATGCATAACAGAAGAAAGACTTTCGTTACTGTATTATAAAATATATTCTATAAAACAAAATATATATCAGATATACTGGTATTGTCTTTTTTCAATCTGAAATAACCCTCAATTGTCCAATAATTATTGTGAAAATGATCAGATATTTTTACAAATATAACAGTTTCATAGCACATTATGAACACATATTTTCAATATTGCAAATATATGAAAATAAACTCATACAGTTGTATTGTATACAGATTATCATGGATACATCATGTTTCTGTCTTTGCTAGTTCTAAAGTCTGTACTATATTGATCATCTTCTTCACTTGGCTAATGGCTTTAAGTGTGTCATCTTTAATATCTGAAACTGAAATTCAAAAATAATACATAAAGATAAACAACATGTTTATCCTTGTAATAAACAAATTTAATTCTTTACAAGAGTTTAAATTTATATAACTTCACCATATTTTCCAAAACATATTTTCCTTATTCCTAATGATTATCTCCCTTAGATGAAATTGTCTACCATGAAAATAAACATGGTCTACTTAGTTTAATAAGAAAATGACAATGGAGTTGTGAAAGTATGGGTCTAGCTCATGAAAATAGGCTAACAATCACAGTGTTCTCCCCAGGATTTTTTTCAAGGCGCAACATTCAAGAGCGCGTAACTCCTTTTTTATAGTGAACTTTTATGATCTGAATCAATCAGTCATAAATCATAACATGCAATATTGCTTTGTGTTGTGTGTTTAATAATGCAGAGTATTAATGAATTTATACAAGAATATAATAGATATATGAAATAAATTGATTTTAAACACAAAAGTTATTTTTTATTCAGTCAATTAAAGAAGTCAAAATATAAATATTCATCTCTGTACTCTCTGCTTCTTCTAGGGATATTGTTTCAAGATAGTGTTATTTTGTTGGACAGTCTGTTCCACAACGTTGTCTTAATCCTCTTCAGGGTTGAAAACCCCCTCTCAATCATAATAACTTTTGCTTATATCCCCCTTAACATTTCGAATTCTAAGCCATGAAACTCAGTCAGTCATTTAATTGTCACTGAAACTAGAAACATGGTACTTGCTGTTATCACTTGCTAAAACTTTAGCTAGGTTGGGATTAGGAGAAGCAATTATAACATCTGCTTATACTGACAGCTGAGTGTAGAGGGAGGTGTATTCCCCTTTTCATTAGAAGTCATTGATCTGGAAAAAAAACCTTCTACTTCCATCATGTCTTTTGCTTAGAATTCACTCTTTGTTATTTGCAGAGAACATGTTCATTCAGAATTAATAAAATCGAATATGGTTAAGATAGTTGGTATAAAGATAGTTGGTATACAACTTTTTAAAACAAAAATATTTTAATGAACAGCTGACTAGTTTCCGTAGTTTGACATTAATTTACGCTTCCGTGTGCATTATTGTTAAAAACTATCTTTGGCAGGTAGATATAAACCAAATTTCGTTAAAGTTCAGACCATTGGAATTATTTACTAGTGACATTATACAGAAGCCGCGGCGATTCCGTACCCGTGTTGATTGTCACATAATATGTTCCCGACGCACGGACTCACGATCGATGTTCAATGATAATTTTATTTCTAAAAATATGACAGTTTGAAACGAATTTACCTTGCAAGCAACATTTTTCACTTTCAATTAAAATAAATCGCTTCTCGTTATCTTTAATCGAAGTTTATTTTAATTTTTTCAACTACAAATACTCTCATTCATAATTTTCATCGTAAATATCTTTAGCAATGTGTATTCAAATCTAGCACGTGTATTGAACACGTTCATTGGTCGTGTTTAAATAGATTCTTCTTCTCGACCAATGAAAAAATTCGTTATATAAACGGTCAAGTAATCACACACGATGCTAAATACAATCTATTTGCGATCTATTTCTTCAATTTCTACACTGAAGTTTTTATTTTTTAAAATTTTCTCCTGAAATATCTATCTTCTTGATGATCATTTACGCTATTACATGATAACATAGTCCGATAAGGCTGAGATAAGCGTGGCTCAGGTAAACCCATATTATCAGATATTGCGTAACACTGACCGACCTCTCAGCGATGATCAGCAACTTGACAATTTTAAACAACATTTATAATGAAAATGTGAAAATTAACACGCTGCGGGATCAAGTAGTAAGGGACAGCGGCCAATTAAGACGCTGCGGGATTTAACGAAAATATTATGAAGGCGCTGCGGTGCCGCAGCGTCATATCGGCCTGGGGAGAACACTGAATCAGTAGTAGATCAGTGCAAAGGATTTCGATAAGGTTACAATTTCAATTGTTTTTCCCAGATTAAGGTTGCAATTTCAATTGTTTTTCCCAGATGCTACAATAATACCAACTGAAGAAAGTTTATTTTCTTAACAGAGCTTTTTCATAAATAAAAAAACCAAATCATTACATTTCAATATCCCTGTTTCTTTTTTTTATGCATTTTTTTTGGTGTTTTTTCTTCCTTTACTGAACAATTCTGCAGTTTAAAATAAATGTATTATTTCAGCTTTTGGTATATGGAAGAGTCCATATAAGATCCGAACAACCACCAGTCAGGATAAGTCGTACACCTAATTTTAAATAGCATGTTATTTTTATTTCAATGGCTGTGGCTATTTTACTCAATGATTTCTCATAACCTAAGGGGAAATAACTCCTTGAAATCACTTGTACATTTGTGGCATCATTTTCATATTTTTTAAAATCTTATAAAAACACCAGATATTTCATGAATGCTTACAGGTATGAATGAAATTGACTTTAACAAACCCATTACTGACTTTATCTCCATAAAAAGAGGCCCAACCACTTATAAATAAATTGTATTTGTAATACTAATGGCTGTTATAGAGTCTGCACAACAACCAAATTAATAAATAAAAAAACCGAAGATGCTGTGTGATTGTCAATGAGACAACTCTTTACAAGAGACCGAATCCCCCCAATTATTGGTCACTGTAAGGTATTCAACAATGATCAAAATCCATACCCCATAAAAACGCCCCGATATTACAAATGTAAAACAATTCATATACTGTAAATTCGTTATTTTTCGTTGGATAACAATTTCCCTGATTTGGTGGGTAGAGGTGAACCACAAATTTAAATGTTCAACGAATAACATATTTTCAATAGGCTTTGTATACAGAGATTACTAAACCACGAAAATCAAATATCCACAAAAATGCAAGTTTTCAGCAATCCACGAAAAAAATTGATACCCACAAAAATAAATGAATCCACAGTACTCCATAATAAAACTTACTTCCACATTGGCTTGTCATATCTTCTATTGTTTCTAGTTGTTTGAATGATTTATCAAAGATAGACTGTACTTGATCCATCTCTGACAGGTCTTGTCGAAGTATACCATTTGCATATCTTATCTGAAATTATATTGGAATCATTTTTCGATATATATCATACATATCCTGTGTGAATCAAACTAAAGTGGCATACAGAGGAATTAACAGCATTTTTATTATAAACATGTATCTTAAGCTTTATGTGTATTTGGAGATTTTAAGCAATTAGATATACATGTAAGAAGATGTGGTATGAGTGCCAATGATACAATTGTCCATCCAAGTCACAGTTGTAAAAGTTAACCATTACAGGTCAAAGGCCTTAGTGTTTGCTCACACCGAACAGCAGGCTATAATCTCAATGAGACAGTATCCCAAATTTCAGACACAAAAATTGAATTTTTTTTATGTTCTTCCCAAATATAGAGTTTGTTTGCAAAATATGGAGCCCTACCTTGCTTTAAAGTAGTTGAATTCAGTATATTTATTGGTCAATAATGAGAATATAATACCATCTTGTCCTATCAAGATTATAAGGTGGAGGCTCTATATAAGAGGCAGTTGGGAAATTCTAAACACACATATTATTTTTCTGCCTTGTCAGATGATACATACTGTAAGTAATTTGTCCTCAAGTTGTTTTATTTCAAGATCAATCTGTTTCTCATCTTCTTCAGTATACTGGTTGCCTGCTTGGGCTTGATCCTCTGGTAGTACAACATGGTCAGGGATTTTAAACACATTTGTCATTAAATATTGCTGAAAAAGATAATTTGCAACATCTGAGTATAATTTCAAATAAAGTTGTAAATCATCTACTGCCTGATATTCATATCATGAAGACATAATCTTTCAATCAGTTTAATTGAGGTCTGGAGCTGGCATGTCAGTTAACTGCTAGTAGTCTGTTGTTATTTATGTATTATTGTCATTTTGTTTACCGGTAATTTCTTTTGTTACATCTTCTGACATCAGACTCAGACTTCTCTTGAACTGAATTTTAATGTGCGTATTGTTATGCGTTTACTTTTCTACATTGGCTAGAGGTATAGGGGGAGGGTTGAGATCTCATACACATGTTTAACCCCGCCTCATTTTTTGCTCCTTTCCCAAGTCAAGAGCCTCCGGCCTTTGTTAGTCTTGTATGGTTTTTAATTTTAGTTTCTTGTGTATAATTCAGAGTTTAGTATGACGTCCATTATCACTGAACAAATATACATATCTTTAAGGGGCCAGCTGAAGGACAATTCCGGGTGCAGGATTTTCTTGCTACATTGAAGACACATTGGTGGTCTTCGGCTGTTGTCTGCTCTATGGTCGGGTTGTTGTCGCTTTGACACATTCCCCATTTACTTTGCCAATTTTGTTGATGAATTTCCACAAATGTTTTCAGTGCATGATGTAATACATATCTGCTATTAAAGGGAGAAATCATTTTACATGATGTATCTAGATCTGTGAGCCAATAGTTTGTTTGGGAATTGTTGTAAAGAAGTTTGACTGAAATAAAATTGTAATGGTATGGTTTTGATCATTAATAGGCTGTGCTTTGACCTTAGTTGCTTAATACATTTACACCATTAGGAGTCGAGTGGATAGCGGTCTCATTGGCAATTTTACCTCTACTCCCTATTTTTATAAACATATATATTTTACAATGTATAGTTATGTGTACTATTAGTACATAGGTTTAATTATGTTAATGTTTTGTCACTTTGTTTTGCTATACAAAATGTTGACAGTTTAGAGTTGTAAGAGCAATGGAGCTTTAAAGAAGTCAACATTTTTGGTAAATTTTTATGGCAGTACAAATGTATTTCCAGTTTGTTTCTTGTACTGTGAAAGTAATTTAATACGTTGGTATCAAATTTCGTGGTTTGAACAAAAGTTACATGTTCGTGGGTTTTTAAATTCGTGTATTTTAGTTTTCTAAAAAAAAAAAAATGGAGTGAAGAATAGAAACCATTAAAAACAAAGATTACAAATTGTCTTGATTAAAGGAAATTGTTAAGTAAACACTTGAAATGTTGCACTGCCACCCCTGTAAAGTGTTGTGATGACACTTATTAACCCGAGATCAATTGATCAACAGATTAAAGACCACCAGGTGTTAATTAGACCATAAACATGTCACTTACAGAAAACAAGAACATAAACAAATGCTATAAATGTACCTTGAATTGTAAAATTTTTTGTTATCAAAATCAAGCTAAGCATGAAATTCTTTTTTCCCCAGACGAGAATTATGAGGATATAAAATGAACACTTTATCATAGCAGATCATCACTGGAAAGCTGACTTTCATCGATCAAAAATATTTTTTTATGAGAATTAACAGATCAAAAGTTGTACAGTTTAGGATTTTAAAATTAAATGGGTATAATCCTGCCTTCAGTTGAAGTTCATAGTGCATTTGCCCTGAGACTTCATTATAATAGTTTCAGATTTGCCAATATTCGATGTATTCTCTAGATTCTATAGATAGTCAAACCTACATGGGAATCTTTCCATTCCATGTCTTGATTTGGACAAAAATTGTTATATTTCATTGGACACTTAAATTTGTGGATAAAGTCATCCACAAAAACCACGAAAATTGGTTCCCCACGAATAAAAGTACTTTCACAGTATAAAGGATAGGTAAATATGCATGATGAACATTCTGCTAATTGTAGCTACATTTCTTATGGCAGCCATTTATTTTTGTAGCAAACAAAAGTATTTAATTGCTTGGGGAGTTCTTTCAGAACTAAAACAATCCGTTAAATATAAGTTTCATAGGTTTTGATCATATAGTATTCAACATTTTACACTTACTTTAAAAGAAACATGACCATTGCTGCTAAGTGTCTTACTTTTAAAAATGTGATTATGAATATCATTATTTTAGCATTATGAAAAACATTTTTTGTCCTCAGCTATTGTCAAATGTAATTAGGTAAATAGTATGAGACCAGGGGCAGATCCAGCCATTTTTAAAATGGGGGGTTTCAACCCAGGATAATATAAAAAGGGGTCTGACCATTCAAAAGCATTGATTGATCATCAAAAAAAGGGGGGGGCCCAACCTGAACATGCTGGATTAAACTAACATGATCTTACCTCCAAAATATCAAAAGATCTATTTAGCTTTCTTAAGATGTATTTCATCATGTTTTCTTCTCCTCCTTGCAGTTGAGTGGATGTCATTCCATTTGGATACTATAAAAGAATGAAGAGTTATCTCCAATGTTCGAATTTCATCAAACAAACATAATTTAATCCTATAAACAACATAAGACAAAAAAAAATGCAATCAAAGCAAATTAAAAAAGTGTACCCCTGTTTGATAGGGTATATAAACAGATCCACAGTTTAACATTATACATTCTCATACTGATTCACAATTAACAAATAACAAATGTAAATTATTTATATCAGAGACGAAAGTTCGCCAAAATTTGATATCTTGTGTAAAACTATAACTGAACAATTTCATTGTTTAACAATAGTTCTTCAAATAGATTTTAGCAAAGTTATGTAAGAAAATGTTTGTCCTTACCTGTGATTTTATATATTCTGCTAGAGCAGCCAGACTTTCTCTAATGTATTCTGCTAATGCATTATACACTGAAATTATCAAAGGCAATACAATATAACATGTACAATTACATGATTATAATAATCAAATCTGTATATTTTTAAAAACACTTATAGTATACATTAAAACAAGAATGTGTCCCCAGCACATGGATGCCCCACAAGCACTATCATTTTCTATGTTCAGTGGACTGTGAAATTGGGGTAAAAACTCTAAATTGGCATTAGAATTTTTTTTATTAGAAAATCATATCATAAGGAACATGTGTACTAAGTTTCAAGTTGATTGGACTTCATCAAAAACTACCTTGACCAAAAACTTTAACCTGAAGCGGGACAGACAGACGAACAAACTGATACACAAACCAGAAAACATAATGCCCCTCTACTATCGTCATACTATTGATTAACAGAATTCTAAATTTTGACAGCGATATAGATGTAACTCAACAACAGATGTCTCTAGTCTAACAGGAACTTCCTTCAACTTTCAAATTCAAACTTGTTAACTTTCTATTTTTCTGGAAATTTGTATTCAGAAATTATTGCATTCTATTTATTATTGCAATTTTTGAAGAATGGATAGAAAGGAGAGATTAATTATTGCAATTTTCTGGAAAATATGCATATAGAGATATGCGTCAGATATCAAAATGTTAGTTCTTATTATTGCGATACTCAAGTGCACTCAGTAGCAATATTCGCATTAAATAAAATCCTCTCAATAATTTCTGGATTAACAATACATACAACTACTGTATGATTGATCTCCTTCAATTTGACATCTTAAACCTTCTTTTAGTACATTGTACTTCAAAGTCAAACGAAGGACTCATGATTTTTTTCATAATTTCATATTATTTACCTCCATTCATGAAAGATTTTGGGGTAAATCCAAAATACTGTGTTTCATATTCTTCAAGTGGATCCTCATCAGAGTCATCTCTATCACATTCACTGACACTTCTCAGTACAGATCCTTCAGAAAACACGCTGTCACTCACAGACGCCATTGTTTTATGTCCTGAAAAATTTAAATATTGTTAAAGGACCCTTAAAAAAAAGATCCATAGAGTGGATGCATGGAAAACGCTTTTTTCCAAAGCAAAATATCCACATAAAAAATTGTCTTGCTTTATTAAAGAGTGTCTAACAATGAGAAAATCTTTTATATATGTGTGAGCATGAAATATATATATTCTTTTTTTGTTTTGTTCCAACTATTCAATCAAATGACTCGTCTTTTCGAGGGGGTCTTATTGGTGAGGGGGTGTGGTTGGTCCCCAATTCCGCTTATTGCTTGGTCAGAATCCTGTATGTCACTTGTCATTGTTATAATAATGCTTGTAATTTCAAGTGTCCAGCTTGACTTTGTTTCCTGTTATCATCCAAAATAGTTTTTGCTTTCATGTGTCACACTTACAAAAATGGGCAAATGTACAAAAACCACTTTGCTCAAATTACAGTTGAAACAAGTTCATAAATTATCTTTAGTTTACCTTTAATTCTGTTGACTTCTGTTGAAACAAATTTGGTTGCAGGATTTTCAACTGAACTATTTTGCGGATCATTTGTGGAGATACTAGCACTTACACTATCACATGATTTAGAAACATTTTCAGGTGATTTAAAAGTGTGTTTATCACAGTTCGACAAATTTTTATTTTTATTTTCATGCATTTCGATATTCTTAATTTTTTCTATTGTTTCTTTTACTAATAATTCATCTGTTGTAGCAATGTTAGAATTTCTATGTGCATCTTCCAAAAATGATGGAGATGTGACTGTTATTGCAGGTATTCTTTCCTCTTGATTGTCTTCACATATACTTCTACGTTTTCTTGTTTCTTTGTCGTCTTGACATGACAAACTTCTCTTTCTGTTTCTTTCTTCAGACATAATGACTAAATCTTTAAAATAAAATCACTTATCATTATGTATTTATATAATATGCAAGCTTTCATTAAGTTTTCTCATCTTTCTCTAGATTTTAAGTGGTCAAAGAATCAATATGGATTTTTATCTTTTAGAAAATTTTCAAGCAAAAAAGCTGAACAAAACATCATGAACATTTAGTGCCATTGGAAAAAAACTTGGGGATCCAGGCTGGTCCTTGGAGAAAATGTTAAGTATTGTTCCTTATTTATTGCATATTAATGTGTAGTTTTTAAACTGACATGCACAATTCATTTCACTAGCGTAATGAAAACAATTCTTCAAAACAGCTCTGCACTCCACATTGCAAATTCACCTTAGACCCTCCATGCATCAAAATTTGTCTAGGGAAGACACTGTTATCACCACCAATTTTTTTGACAAAAAAGATCATGGCACAAAAAGTCCAGGTGATATTAAAATGTCCCTACCCTGCTGGAAAATAATCTCTTCAGCTGGGTATGTAGTGGCATCAATAATAAGAAATATTGACTAATCAATTTCTCAAGAGTTCATATTGAATCATTTGTATGGTAACTCATTGGTCAACAGTAAGTCCTCTTTTAATATGCTATATTGTGTAATCAATAGGTCATTTTCATGTATATTTGGTGTATGAAATGATTATCAAATGTATTATAACAAATTAAAATATCAAATAAGAGGATGTGATATGATTGTAAATGAGACACAAGAGACCAAATAACACAGAAATAACTATACATGTAGGTCACCATATGGACTTCAACAGTGAGTTAACCTATTCTGCCTAGTTGTTTTTAAAGGCCTTGAAATGACAAATGAACAATTTAAAACATTTCAAATGAGAAAACTAATGGGTGATTTATGTACAAAATAATGAATGAAAAACAAATATGTCTGTCTTGAGGGTTAATCTGAACTTAACCTCATTTTCATGGACTTGTCTGTTTCTTGAATTCTAAATATGTTTCAAAATATTTGGTTGATGGGATGATTGTTACAGAGTCCAACATAGGGTGTGGGCTCATTGGTTGATCATATTGCGAATAACTGAAGCCGGCCCTGCTTTGGCAGTCAGTCCCCACATTGCCACTGGAGAAATAAAATAACTAAGAAAAAAAATGGTATAAGAAAAAAAATGCTGAATCACGATAATTTCCTGTCGATGTGCACATCTACATAGTATGTCCTTATTATCTACAAAGTTTCATGAAATTCTGTTGTGTGGTTTCAGAGGAGTTTCGATGACAAGCTGTTTGCAGTAGTATACTGAAGCAAATAAGTTCAAAGGGGCATAACTCCTAGAAAAATAATTCGTAATTTCCTTTATTTCCAGGAGTAAGGCCCCTTTAAACTTATTTGCTTCAATATACTACTGTAATTCTATTGTGCGGTTTGAGAGGAGTTGCAATGACAAACTGTTACAGTAGTATATTGAAGCAAATAAGTTTAAAGGGGCCTTACTCCTGGAAAAAAAAATATGTACATCTAAATAGTATGTCCTTATCTAAAAAGGTTTCATAAAATTCTATTGTGCGGTTTGAGAGGAGATGCGATGACAGACTTGCAGTAGTATATTGAAGCAAATAAGTTCAAAGGGGCATAACTCCTAGAAAAAAATTGAATCGTAATTTCCTGTCGATATGCACATCTGCATAATAAGTCCTTATTATCTAAAAAGGTTTCATGAAATTTTGTTGAGCGGTTTGAGAGGAGTTGTGATGACAAGAAACAGGACTGATAGACTGGCTGATGGACGGTCGGACGGGTCAAAAACGTTATATGTAACCCTGCGCCACTTCGTTGCGTAGGGTATAAACATAGGAAGATGGGGTATCATTGTTTATGAGGCAACTCTTCACCAGAGACCAATTTACATAGAAGATAACAATTATGTCCCCGTACGGACTTCAACAATTACTATAAACTGATATACCACATAGTCAAACAAATAAAAGTCCCAGAAATTACGTTTTTTTTATATGATTGCACAAAATGAAAATCATTAATCTGTGCATACTGAATGATCACTGGCAAATAATATATTTCAAGCATAATACGGATGAGAACATGCAGATAAGTATCAATTATGAAAGTTATGCAAAGAAAGAGGAGCTAGATATATGGACTGCCATAAGAAAATGAATGGACAATTATGCTTGGTGCATGTACATGTATAGGCAAAATTCCCCCTTTCTACCCTATAATCAAGGGATCATCTGTCAGATTAGTCATTTTTCTATGTTAACCATACGATATGAAAATAAGCAGATGTGATATGATTGCCAATGAAACAACTATCCACCAAAGTTCAAATTTAAAAATATAAAATTCAATATTATAAATAAAAAAAACATTATCTCCTTTTATCATCACGCATAGATCGATGATTAGTTATGCATTTTTTTGCCACGGTAAGATCAAATCAGTGTTCACAAACAAAATTGCCATTCACATTTTTTGCCGCAATGACATCACTCAACTATATTTTTTTTATCAAGAACTTTCCTTATTAGCTTACCTTTTAAAAAAGCATGTCAAAAATTAAGATAGAAGTTAAAGTTTGCCAACATCACCGGCTAATATAGCGTTCCTGTGTAGTGTGCAACTTTTTAAATTACAATCCAAACTTTTCCTGAACCTAGTAGTATAGATTTTTTATATATATAAAGTCTTTAGTAGTGTTTGAGACTGCCCGGCACGCTGCGGGTGTATGTCCTACATGGTGAAACCAAAAATTTTGCGGTTCTCCGCAAAGCATGCAGTATTGAGGAATTATATCATAGACCGATATATAAGGTCGGAATACTAGGCCAGTCCAGGTTACTTTTGACAGTGGTGGATCCAGGGGAGGGTTCCGGGGATTGGAACCCCCCTTTTTGGACGATCAATGTTTTTGAATGGGGAAATATAGTTGGAACACCCCCTTTTTGTCCTGGGTTGGGAACCCCCTTTTAAAATGGCTGGATCCGCCCCGATTGATCAATTTTCATCTTCATGAAAAGGCGGAAAACAGCAAATTATTGAAGTGTCGTTTTATTTCTGCAGGAAAACAAATAATCATTTTAGTGAAATAAGTTGCTGGATCCATTAGTCTATTTTAATAACACTCAGTCCTCTGATTCACTTATTTTAGTTTTAATGCTGATATATATTTCTTTTTTTTTATTATTATGAACTCGGTTGACATATTGATAGATACAACAGAAAATTGCAAATCAACAAAATAACAATTCAGCAAAATAAAGAATAGAAAAGTAAAACATTGGCCCCGAGGTCTTAGATTATAGGACTTACTAGTCTAGTGTTCCGGAAATCATGGAATTGTGATACGAAAAAATTATCAGATGATTTTCGAGCAGGTAAACAAATCTTTAAATGAAAATGTTAGGTGTGCCTGTCAAGTATTAAGTCTGTTTGAAAATTGGCATGTTCAAATTTGTTTTGGGGAAAATAAAAAATATTTAACTATAATTATAAAAATTTTGCAGTGGAAAAATATATCGCATAATCGGGAATAAACTCCCAAAAATACTTGGAAATAAAGATATTTCAAGTTTTAAATAGATTTATGACAGAAACTAACTGTTATAAAACGCCAAACGGATTATAGCTTGAAAATAAACCCGCCCCGATGCTTTTAAAGCATGCTATACGCCGGGCAGAGACATATATTATCAGATTATTACATGGCATTTTTCATATCGCATGAATTATCAGCCCTAGGTTCAATATCTGCCTAAGAGCCGCATGGCTCGAGGGCTGATATTGACCGAGGGCTGATAATACATGCGATATGAAAAATGACATGTTATGTTCTTTTTATCATATGCTTCAACAATGGAGAAAAATAACATATTCATATATTGATCCTTTTACGTGGCTCTCAAATAGAAGTTCAAAGAGTAACAGAAAAAGTAACTTTCTAAATTAGGTTTGAAACTTTAAAAAAAATGCATTTATTTAATATTTTTTTTTATTTTTTTATTTTATTATTATTAATTTTCACAATATACTTTTCAGTATCCAAATAATTGTTTGTACACTACTTTGTAATGTTTTTTCACTGAAAACGTAGCATTGGGGTGTATTTTCCGGAATATGCCGAGTATCACCGGAATGCCATGCGATAACGTCACGGAAAGGCATGTGATAACAATCGAACCATGTGATAAACTTTTCATATCAGCCCGCTAAGCACCAATTCGCAAAATATGGAATTTACGTAAATTTAATGCTATTATCATACAGTAAAATTTATATGTTATTTAGTCTAAGTATATGATAAACACATTTATGTCTCTGATACGGGTCACACAAGTTTACCTGTTTTTGAAAGCTGTACGATGATATGAAGTTCTTTACATCGCTATCATTTGTTTACAGTTAATCATTGCGTCATTGGCAAAACATTTTCAAAAATAAATCTCCAAGACGTCATTTAATTCAACCGGTATTTAAGTAAATTCAAAATATGGTACGAACGGACCTAAGAGGCGACCGTGTAAGATGAGAATGCGTTTTGGGAGCGAAGCGGCACCAAATACCGTCGACGTCATACATGTGACTTTGTCAGTATTTATATATTCTCTTTTTTTTTTAATGTTATGCTTAAATCATGTATTTTTTTCTCCTTTTAGATTTTTATGCGAAAAATGAAGAAAGCACACTGAATTTCTGACCGTTCGTATTTCATGTTTTGAAGAACGTTTTGCATCACTGTTTACATCGTCAAGGGTGCTTTCATACACGCCCGCGTTCCAAGGTCGTCAAAGCTATTTTTGAGAAGACCCCTTAAGGCGACCGTTTCCAAGGCATTCGTCGTAAGAAACATGCGTTAAAATATGCGCATTGTTAAAGGGCCGAGCCACCTTAATTGATAGAAAATAGGGTTATTTTGCTGCTTTCTGTTTAACTGCAATAATCGGTTCTTAACATTTACCCCACATTTGTCGTCAATGTCCCCTAGACCAAATATATTATTCCAATCTATATATATTGTCACCAATTAAAATCTATCTGACTAACATAATAAACTTAGCACTAGCTGCTTATCTATAATACTAAAATAACGAGGTCCAATTTGTCAGCCATCATCACGTAAAAACGATGAATCAAAGAATTCAACTTTAGATATAACTAATATAGTACAAAGGTGTAGATTAAAAATTACACCACTCCAGGCCCTTTTGTTTTCCAAGTAATTAATATTGCCAATTGCAATAATTAAGAAGTTCCAGGTTGAGTCCAATACCGATACCATTAGTATATATATATTCACCTGTTACCTATTACCTTACCTGTACGTTCCGCATCTCAGACAGGCGCACCACCAGGATTAATATGCTATATACATGTACATGGGTCATAATCACAGGGTTGACACTACTAAATTGTCAAATTGTTACCTATTGTAGTATTTTAATCAGTAAGACTTTCTAAGATAACAATACGAATACTTAAAATCTGGACTAAAAATAAGGCGTATAATTACCTGGGTACAGTTTTCAATTTGTTAGCGGGCATGACGTAAAACAGCGAATCAAAGAATTCAACTTTATTTATAACTAATGTAGGACAATGCTGTTGATTAAAAAATACTCCATTCCAGGACCTTTTGTTTTCCAAATAATTAATATTACCAATAATTGATAAGTTCCAGTTCGACGGGTTCAAACAGAAAGATTTGAAAGCAGAGAAAACTGTGTATCTTATAATCGGCATGACTTTATCACATGACAATCATGACAATACTAATACTAAAATAAGGCTTGCGCATAGTTATATACTTTAATTCAGTCACGGACCCGTGATATCACGGGTGTGTTCTAGTATAATTAATGATGATCAAATGTTTTGAATGTCAATGCAAATTCATTTGAATTTAAACTTTAACACAAAAAAGACTAAGAATTTAAACTCATCATAGGTACATGTAAAGTTTTGTATGCAAGATGTGCCTTTTTCACTATAAAAGATCTATACTATTCAGTATTTAGTGAAGCTTGAATGAATAATAAAGCTTATAAGCTAAATAAAGTACAAGTTGCAGAGCATTCAGCATGTTCAGGAATTGGACTCCAAATGCTAAATGTTTTGCCAAAAACACAGTATTAAAATCAAACTTTTTCTTCAGACTGCTGAACATGTGTTGGAAATGACGATGCGTACATTTTTGTGAAATGGTGATAGAAGTCATATGACAGATGTGTCTGAAAACCATATTCAGTTCTGGCCTATCCCTGTATCAGCTGATTATTCATGATTTTACATGTTTTATGTCAAAATCATAACGAGTTCAACGAATTTCCAGTATTGTCGATGCTAGTCCGAGATTACTCTGACGTCCAACGGCTGTTTTGCCAGCTGTTTACAAATTGAAAACTGTACCTATACCCCTTATTTTTAGTCCAGATTTTAAGTATTCATATGGAGAAATAAAGGTTGGTAGGTAGGTGAAACTTACATAAATGAAGAGATAAATGAAAAATGAACAGATTGATGCCCCATTTACATGTATCAGTCAGGGGTGCTACTTAAACAAGTGATTTCAGTATCACCTATTTCAGTGATTTTTTATATTCAGTTATCACCTATTTAAGTGATTTTGGTGTTTTCTTTTATCTTCAACTGCTATTTTCATTGATTTCCCATATTTTCACAAACTTTTCTATAATTTTCCTACATAAATCAATTATCCCTTTATCTTTGGATATCAATTTCACCAGTGCGCTTGGGCAGTAAGTTAGTGCAGTAAGTTAGTGCGCTAAAGCTTCTAAAAGAACCCTTGGGAATTGATCTGTTATCAAATATTCATTAACTACTCTTACTATCAGACAAAGATGAACAATATTAGTTGACCTGATTGGTTTTCTTTAGAATTAGTATGATTTATTTTAAGGTTATGTCCTGATCTACAAAGTATTCCAGTTTTTGCATATTCAAATAAACTGTAAAAACTGGCAGGCTTAACTTATCAAGCAAATGACAATTTCTGCATGTACATAGTTGTTTTTTCAATGGAATTCTGGTCTTTTTACCAATAAAAAAATCAAGCTTGTGGGAAAGATATCCAAAAAATGTTATAAACACTTATTGAAGTGATTAAATTTTAACTTCTCAAATTACTTCTTTCAGTGATATTGAAAAGTCTGTGCGAAAATTTTAGATATTTCACAGCCAAAATCACTCAAAGAAGTGATTTTGAAATCACTTGTTTAAGTACCACCCCTGACTGTTTATATAATTCCAAGGCCCTCAATCAGCACCAGAAGCGACGAAGCAGCGCATCTATTTTGGGTGGGCAAATATCCACTTTTTGATATGGGACGAGCTCTGACGTCCCACGGCCCCAGCTTGTCTGGCAAAACAGCCGTTGGACGTCAGAGTAATCTCGGACTATGTCGGTGCAGGTTAAGTCTGAGAAACCTGATAGAAGAAAATTACAAGATGATGTCTAGTGATGAAATAAAATGGCTGTATATCTCTTTCGCCAATACTCAGCAATAATGAATTTTAATTAATCGCCACAATTTTTATTCTTTCACCAAATCCAAAATGTTGACTGACAGCGGAAACCCTGGTTTCCAGTATTGTTATCAATTATGCTTTGTTTTTTTCCCCTTGTTATCTGATATTGAGTGATAAAAAATCGAACTTTGTTAATCATAAAAATTATCTGATATAATTTTGTTCAGTAATAATTTTTGTGTTTTCAATTTCCATCGAAGTTTCCCTCAAATGGGCTCAAATGTAACGTTTACAACAATGGGAAAATTTATATATTCGTATATTTCACTTCGTCTGAGAAATGAGCAGCAAACCTTTATTTATTTTGACCTACCAAAAAAAAGAGCAAAACTGTGGATGTTTGTTCTGTCTTTTCAGTCTTTTCAAAGAAAACTGTAAAGTTCAAAATTTGGCGCTTTTATCTGCATAATCTCTAAATGTAAACAAAGTTTGGTGAATACAACCATATCTTGTCATTTCATATAATACTTATTTTCTTATCTTTGTTTTAATATCTAACAATATTAACGTATACAACATTCTAATCTTTTATCTTTTCGAATCTAATTTTGTTGAGATTATCTTTTCATCATAGTCAGTTGTGCGATTCTTTTAGCTAGTTTCCTTCGCTTTTAGAAAGTGTTGCGGTTTCGTTTGGTTATGCAATCATTGATGTGGAACATGTGCTAACAGACGATCATACTGTGGTTGAACGGAATAATAAGTGACCATGGATGAAACATTGAAACATTACAATCCGAACCCGACCCTCACCACCAATCCAATATCGAAATTGTTCTTTTGGTAAGCATTTTGTACTGATTGATTATGTACTAACACTTTTAATAGCTGGATTTCATATGCGATTATTTAGATAATAGTGTCAAAATTTAGGACTAAAATTATACAATGATGCCAACAGTAATTATATCTTGATTATAGATTTCAGCAGATGCAGATTGATTTTCTCAGTTTTAATCCAATGTCAAAAGGTCATTTTGTACCTTTTAATTAAATCATCAATATAATGCCAATATGACCTATAGTTGTTAATTTCTGTGTCATTTGGTCTCTTGTGGAAGTGTCATTGGCAATCATACCACATCTCTTTTTTTTTTGAATTTTTGCTTTGAATATGAACAGCTGGTTGGGATTACATGTATCTAACCAAATGTTTTATCATATACAATGGGATATATAATTTTATTGTGTCCAAAAGTTTTGTTGGATTGAAGAGAAAAATATTTCAATGAGCAAATGATAATATAAAAGCCTATTACTATAAAAGGCAACAGATTTGGGTTAACGACTTTTCTAAATACTGGATTGTTTAATTTTAATATGAGTTTTTAATCACTTGCACCAAGAAAGATGCTGATTTTCAAAGGACTTATTACATGTATCTGAAAAAGTTGCTAACCAAATTTAAGGTGCTTCTATTGACCCTAAACAAATTTATGCACTTTTGATTTTTTTGTTTAATTAAAAAGAAATAGATTTTTTGCACTGACATGACTTCATGGTCTTATCTAACTTTAGCTATAATATGCATATAGGTTGTTATGATCATCTTTGTGAACAGGTACAGAAAATGTAGGTGAAAATCCTGATATGGATATTATTCCCATGAATGGGTATTATGTGACGGAAAATAATTATTTCGATTTACATTTGTACAAAGAGTTGCATCACATTACAGATACAATCTCTATGTATTATCAAAGTTTATGAAAATCCAGGTTACTGGTTACACTTTATCACTTTGATATGTTTATAAATATTTGTGTAGTACAAATAGATCTTGAATCTTAATTAATAATCCAATACATATAAGTCAATAATGAATTATTATTCATATTGTTGAAATTTAGGTGTACATGCACATGTATAATACCACCATTGATTTTCCCCTTTAATAGTACTAGTTATAAAGTTCTACAAGTCTTTTTTAAATTTGCACTTTTCAAAAATTGTGCAGAATTTATTTTTGTTTCAAATAAAGAATTACATGTAAGTTTCATCCTGTCCAGTACTATAGATTAGAATAAATACATCATAGGAGAGGATGTTTGTACTATTTTATCGGTATGACGAAAGGACAATTGATATATATTGGACTCCAAACATTAGGGACATTTACTCTTTAAACTTGAATACATCTGAAATAAATTGACCGTTCATTTGCGCTTTTTACCTATGGAAGTCTACCTGTAATCTGAACCAAATTTCTCAAAGTCAATTAAGCCTTGAAGATGTTCACACAACTTTTTTTTTAAAGTTATCTTATACAGACCACACAATTAGATTATTAAAGAGACATTTTATTCAGCTAAACCCAATGGACAAAATGATAATAAAAATGTCATTTTTAGGGATGGTACATTCAAAATTGGCATTAAATTCTTCAAGCAGATTTTATATTATTAATGGATCTGAAAGTAGAAACTTATTTCCTATTGTGCTTATCCTACAATGCCTCGAAAAGTCAAAGGAACTATAAAAAATTTATATTAACTTTTTCACTATTCGTGAAGACCAGATTTTCTTGATATTTTGAACACCTGCTGTTCATGTTGACTTTTGATAAAAGAGTTGTGATAGATTAATAATGAATGAATACACTTTTTGATTATTTTTTTTACTTCAAACATTTATAATGTTAAGGATTTTAAAAGTACAATGCTTAAATTGTTTACATGTAGTTTTTTTTTATTTCAAAAAATTTATTAGAAGTACAAATGTACATTGTTCTTAATTTTATCCTGATTAAATGGGTTCAAATAATTGTAGAACTGGGCAAAGCCGCATGCCCAAATAGAAATATATACATGTACAAATGTATGGAACTAGTCAGGCATGCATCATATGTGCATAATTCTGCAAGTTTATTATTTGTGCTGAACACCATTAGCAAAATACTGCATACATTTTACATCCTATTACATGAATGATGTGATTAATTGAAGTAAAATTATTTACATTCAAGTTCACAGTTTATCAACCTCTTGCATGATTATGCATCAATTAAAAATAAAATGAACTGCTCTTGATCACTTTACAATTTCCAGAGGGAAGTGTTTATGGTGCACATGTACAGAGCATATACAAAATGAAAAACAATGCATGTCCTGCAGTTCAACAAACAATTGTTGGATGATTCTATCAATGTAACATTGACCAGACCTGTTATCAAGGTCATTCTTGTTGATTTTACTGTTGTTGACCCTTTTTATAGTAAATTTATAGCCAATTACAATCAAATTCCAATTGTAAAATTTGTAAATTACCATCCCTGATTGACCTTTAGGATTGTCTTGTCTTGGACAGATATTGACAGTTATGTAAGGATGTACATGTAACTGTTTCACAATTACCTTATAATTATTTTACATTATTAAACCAGAAATATATGTATCAACAACATATTTAAGCAAAAACAAATTTATCATGTTTATGGATTGGCAATTGGAGATTTGGTGCTTTTATAGCGAACCCTATGATAGTTTTCCATAGATTCACCTGCAAGTTACCTGTCGATTTAAACTTTTGGCAGTTCTATTGTCCCATCTAACAAATACAACAGGTATTGTTCTCTGTATAGTTTATTCACCAGGACCTTTAAATTTCTTCCAAGAGAAATCTATCACTCATTGATTAATTTACCTGAACAAAAAATTGAACTGTCAATGATGAAAAAATACTTATACCAATACTAAGAAAGGACTCACAAAACTGCATGTGGTGTTGTATTTATTCAATACTAAAAACTCGTTTTTAATGTGTTCAATATTAATACTGATTTAAAAATTAAAAGTTGATTTCTGATCAAATATTCAATATTTTTGTGTGTTTGATAAATAAAAATTTGAAAATTATTATTTTTAAATTAAGGTCTTCATAAACATAGTCTATAAATTAACAAGAACAAAAACATGCAAATTCATTGGAAAATACTAAAAAATGTGTCTAAAATAAACTTTTTATTATTAAATTAGATTTTATATTGAACAGATTGAAAATATATTAAATGATATATTGAATAAATACAATATTGCATACAGTTTATGTGAGTTTATAGAAGTATTTCAATAAAAAAAGATAGTTTTTTGTTCAGGTAAATTAATCAATGAGTGATAGATTTCTCTTGGAAGAAATTTAAAGGTCCTGGTGAATAAACTATACAGAGAACAATACCTGTTGTATTTGTTAGATGGGACAATAGAACTAACAAAAGTTTAAATCGACAGGTAACTTGCAGGTGAATCTATGGAAAACTATCATAGGGTTCGCAATAAGACAAATTTAATAATAATACTAGGAGTATACATTTGTAAAAGAGGAACGAATTAATCCAAAGGGACATTCAACCTCACAAATTGAAAATAAATTGACAATGCTATCTACATGTAACTGTCTGAAAATTTAATAGTTAGTTTTTTTGTTTTTTTTTAACCCAAAAAGCCTTACAAAGATACATCCGTACATGTGACCCCCAGAAAAAACCTTTGATTTTAAAGGTGTGTTATGACTGTAACTCAGACACTTTAAAGGTACAAAAGATTCAAATTATGGAAACATATTTTTCAACTTACATGTGATTTGAAATTGAAAATAAATTTAGGAAATTTCATTTGGAGAGGGACTTGTATTAAATTCATATTATATTATTTCATGTCCCCTTGCTGACGCCTTTTTTTTGGGGGATCCTTTTTAAATGTGGATGAGTCACTTGGCAAAGATTCTTTATTTTATTAAACTTTAATTAAAAGAATACAAAAAGATATATAGGTCTCTGAGATATAGGTTAGGAAAGTGATTAATTTTTTTTTAATTGTTGCTTTTTTTGGTACTCATGTGAACTTTCAAAGAAATGAATTGGATGCAGTCAAACTTAATCAAGATAGATGAAGTAGATAATTTGGCATAAAGACATGATACCTTGACCCTCTTATGAGACATGCATTATTTCAATGATGCTAGCTCATGGTTGCATAATATTTTAAAATCATAATCAGTATTTCTTTTTTTTATAAGAAGAATCAACAAGAAGGCAGTGCAAATAGATTCAAATTTATTAGTAGTTTAAAGTGTTGAGAATGTTGAAGTCTGATAAAAATGGAGAGAGAGAAAAAAAATGATCAAAACAACAACTCTCAGATTTCCGATTCTGACATTGTGAATTATTTCTGTATGACAGGTGTTTGACAGTTTCCAGTAAAACATAGTGAATTCTTTTGACAGGTCTTGGCAATTGAAATATATGTTTATAGCTCTTAAAAGATGTGATGCTTTTAAAAATATCATATAATGATAAAGGAATCTTCTTCTTGTCCCATGCTGCTGTGTTTTGACTGACTTTATTGTGTAATGTCCATTGTGGTAGATTCAGCTTTGGCTTTTATTCAAGTATTTTGTCGATTAATTTTATCATCTTTTTCTAGGTCAAGTAAACTTTAATTCATGACACACTCAGTAATTAGTCTGATATAAATCACAAACTAGAGTAATAAGTAAGAGCCTAACTGTTAACCATTTGCTTCTTATAAAAATTAAGACAGAAGTTATGAGCATAAGACATTTGGAGCAGGATCTGCTTACCCATGTTTTTTGTTTGGGACCATCTTGATCAGTCTTCAGTTTTCTATGTTGTTTTATATACTGTTGTCTGTCTTTTGATCTGTTCTTTTCTTGACAAGACATTGTCGGTTTATATTCCACCTATGATTTTGAATGTCTTTTGGTATCTTTCATCTTGATCAGCTCTCAGTTATGGTACAAAGTTTTATTTACAGTTAACAAATTTACATACAGCCTTGGAATATATTTTTAGACATTAATAACTTTATTAAACCTTCATAGAATGTTTTGAAACTAGGAAAGATTAATAGCATCTGAAAAAAAAGACTTGAGAGTTCATATTTTTTTTTCTCTGTATTTTACTGATATGAATAGAATTAATTTTTGCAAACAACATACAATTTAACACTGGCAGCAAAAGACTGAAGACAAGACACAGTGTTGCAATTAACCTTTTTACAAATTTTTCAAATTCAGTAAACATGCAATCTTGAGACACAAATATTTTGTGTCTCAAAATGCAAGAAATTCTTAGTATCAGTGCACTACTCAAAGAGAAATTTAAAACAATCAACAAGTAACAGACTATTATTTAAACTTGGTATTATTTTTAATTATGGAATTTGCATAATTTCTTGTGCTTGAAATTTATTAAGCTTAGATTTTTTAATAAATTTCATGTTTATTTTGTACTATAATGTTCTGTGCTTTCTATTACAAAGAAAATAGTACATTTTCCATAGAATATGTACTGTGCCACGCACAACACTACTAGTATCCTATAATACAGAATACATTGTATGGGAAGTGTTATGAACTGCTGAAAACATTATAATACCAAATGATAAACATGTGGAATTTATTAAAAATTTCAAGCACAAGAAATTATGCAAATTTCATTATTAAAAATAATTCCAAGTTCAAGTTAAGCTTCAATTATTATTTTCAGTTGTGTTATGCTGTGTGCATGTAATCAATACATGTACTCTAAACAAAATTGTTTATTAGAGGTCTTTAACTATAGATGACATGATGCAAGTGTAGGTTAATTTATGACCCTCATTCATGTTATGCCCCAATTTTCAACAAGTGTTCTAATTGTTTGACCCTTCTCCTTATCCTACTTAACCTACTTTTCATGCAGGAAAACAATATTGTAGTCAAATTGTAGTCAGCCAGTTGAACCATTTGCCCTGTTTGTTTGTATTGTAGCATTCAGCCTGGGAAATTTTGCATTGGATGGGCCAGCCAAGGTCGTTAAAGACTTACAACATTGGATGGGTTTTGATAATTAGCTTCAACATATAGAATTTAAATTCTGCCTCATTTTATGTCTGTATGGGACAACACACACTACCAAAACCTAAATTAAAAAAAAAAAGGAAGTGAGTCTAAAGTGAGATGGACACATATGTCCAGTCCAGAAATTGAACCCTCTCACCAAAATCCTTATCTTTACATACAAATAAAAGATCTGTTAAATGTACAGTTAAGGTGGCTCGGGCCTATTGGAAGTTTCTATCAGAAGTGCCGTATTTTTTGTTATTTTATTCTTTACAGAAAATGAATCAAATTGGTCGAGAAAAAAAAGGGGGTCACGGACCATTTAAGCTCAAAATTTTACTTTTAAACAGATATGTAAAAGGGACCATTTTTCAATGAAATGATAGGGAAAATAGAGGTGTTGACATATTTTTATCAGAATATCAAAAAAACGTTCTATGACACTTGGTCCAAAACTCAATTTTTTAACTGTAATATAAAAAGCTGAAGTATAGCTTCAAAGAATGAGCAAATAAAAAACAGGTCACCGATAAGGGAAAAATTTATTTAGCCAACCCAAATTTTGGCAGGAAAATGGTGAAAATGGGTGAAATGTCATTTTGAGCCTATCACAGATACACATAATAACGATAATATTCTTTTAGTGACATAACTACAACGATTTAACATTTCTAATCAATCAAAATATTTAAGAAAATAATATCTAATTTAGGACACATACTTTTCGTGTGCATTGTAATTGATGGGTGAAATTATACGCAGTCGAATAGTCCCGATCCACCTTAAATGTTTCAATTAATCGAAACATTTGAAGATTAATTATAATTTTTAATAAATCCACACGATTTTTAAGTCATCACACAAAAATTAAAAATATCCATCAATCAAAAATATTAATAAAGAGAAATATACAATAAGTCCAACAAAAATATACAACAGATAAAAATGTCGAAAAACTAATCAAGCTCATAAAAATTCACGTATGACCTCGGACAACAACGCGACGGCCCAATGACCTTGGACAGCGCCACCTGGCTGTCCTCTAATAGAAAATCCTCTATATCACCAGTTTAATAAAATGAGGCATTTGCTCTAAAGATAAGCCAAAAAAACCAATTCAATTACTTTTGGTGCAACATTGGACCTAAATTAATATCCTTACTGAGCGTTTATCCACCTAGGACAAGGAGTTATAGGCCTGCAACAAATGTTTTTACACTAAGGTTAATTTAACCTCTTTGGCTGAACTCCATTCTGAGGATAATAGATAATTGGTCAGAATTCATCTGATTCACTGCTGGTGGTCTACATTTTCACATTTGGCAAAAATAGAAAAAGCTGTTGATAAAAGAATTGGGGTTATCAGATGATTTTGGATCATGTTTCTAAAGTGTTGCCAATCTATTAGTTCAATTATTTACATCATTAATTAGATATCAAATGTGTGAAGTAATACTGTAATTTACTAGAGTTAAACTGTCTCTCAAAAAAAATCACAAACTGCCAAAGTAACTGATACTAAAATGCTGATAAGAATAATTCAATAATCTTTGATGTACTTTAAAACAATATATTTTGGCATTCAGCTTTCATGACTGATTCATAAGTAAGCTAATTATTCAATTGATCTATTTTTTTTTACTCCTGAGATACATTTAGAATCAATGATCAATTTTATTGGTTGTTAAAAAAACAGAGCTATCTGAATCTGGATTACTTTTGAATTCTGGAAAATTGATGAAAATGTGTGATGAAAACTAAACCAATTAAGGGGTTAGAAAGGCCATAATGATTATATCAGTGAAAGTAACATGAACCCTCTATAGTTTGGTTACATTCAGCATACATTTCTTGTCTTTATTCCAGAATCAAAACTATTCCGTATTGAAATAATTCCTTATTTTAATAATATTATTGAATGTTAGGTTCCATATACCTTCAACGATGGGGTTCATAAGATTCATTAGTATTATCTATTTGTGGATTTCATAGATTAACCAGCAAAGAGCACATTTAACTTTTTTTTTTTGGCAAAACCATGAATTTAAATATCCATGAAGATCCACATTTACCTTCAATCAAAGAAAGTATGGATCAACAACAAAATAATCAGTCCAAAGAATAACATGTATAAGATTTTACATTTTGATCAGCGAAATAACAAAAGGCATATATATTGACATTATTTTCACTGTAACCATGGTAAACATCCATAGCTTTCTAAATATGTTAATGAAATTTATCCACTTCACTCACTCTTATAGCTGAAGTGGAAATATTCCAATTCTAAAATTTGATAAATTGCATTCTGTCAGACGGATTCTGACAGTTGAGGATTTTATTTTTTTCCAATGACATAATTAACTTGTGCTTTAAGTGCACTAAACTATATATAAGTACATATTTTTGGAAATAAATATATGTATGAAAATGATTATTTCTCACAATTCAACACTGATTTATTTTGAAGAATGCAATTAATTTAATCTTTAAAGATTTTATTTTAAATCATAAAATTTTAGAGATAATAAAAGACAGTGGCATATTTCAAACAAGAAACATTTTCAATAAGATGGGACAACCCAAATTAGTTTAATCAACACGAAACTACATATCCTTTTTTGATAGCAAATTTAACACTTTTTGCATAAATCTGAATGTTATTATAAATAGCTATATAAAAATTATGAAGATTATAAAGGGGGCACAAATGCAAATCCAGTAATCACATATTTTCTAGACCTAGAGCGATTTGGACTGGGTCAGTGCATAATTAATCAGATTACACTGGCATAACAACACCATCTTTTCGGACAAAAACTCCGATTTTACACAATATTATTCCTTTTTTTTATTAGGAAACATTATTATACTCTTATCTAAGTCAATACCCATCAGTTTTCAATGTTTAAAAAAATACGATTTTGATAGACAATATCCCCTTAAGTTCAATGACAAATTATATGAACTTGCCATTGCTGAAGACTGGATGTTTATGAAGTATATAATAGGTAAAAAAAAAATGAGAGACAGTCGTGCTTGTGTTAAAATGCCAGATCTAATTAATGCTACATGTATAACAAAACTTTTGGCAAATCTCTTCTGAAATTAAGAGTGCACAATTTTATTATTGCAAACTTGATAATGTCGCTTTTTTTTGCATTACTAATTAAGTGGCAGTAATTCTGAATTTACTGTACTTTTATTAAAGTGCAATCCAAATCAGTTCTGAAAAGCACTTATGCAATATTGGTGTTATACAACAAACAATTATCATTTGTAAAAAACGTCACAAAGAGCAGAACAATTGCCAACATATAATGCAAAAAAGTGCAAAAACAGTAATGCAATGCTAAATGATTCCTGTTAGCTAAAATGAAAGCAAATTTTCAGTACTTAATACACTGCTTTAATATTCTATAGACATCATGCCTTCTCTTAACCACAAAATGGATATAATTGTTTACATTTAAGAGAATTTTGAAGAAAAAAATCTGTTTAATTTGTTTGTCTGACATAAAAGTATTTTAATGGATATTGGAGAAGTGTTTAAAGTCAGAAGTGATAACAGGAACAGATAATTCTTTATTTCGAAATTATGAATTTGGATTGTAGATGCACTTAAAGATCAGTTGTAATAGGAAATGTTTAGTACACAAATCCTTGTTTTATCAAAAGTACTATACAATGTATAAAATGACTGTGTTTTTTCTGTTTGTCTCGCATGCAATGAAAGTTGCAGAATGTGAAACTTTGGAACGCTAAGCTTCATCATGTTTATATTTTATAAGGTTTAATATGTTTAAGATCTGGATACAGGTTCCTTCTGTTTTGTAGTTTTTGTCCATCTGTCATAATGTATTATGTCCATTGTCCATGACCTTATAGTTGTCATGTTTCTGCAATCATCACATGAAATTTTGATATGTATTACGATGTATAAGAATAGGATAACTATATTTGGTATATGCAAGATCTACATGTCTGTCAGACAGGCTTCAACTGACCTTGATCCTGATTTTGGTAAAAAAAAAATCATCCTACTGACCTACATGTATACAACCTGTCCAAATTCCATTGCTTTCATAGCATTTCATGTAATGATACTCCCATAAATAGAACTGTCACAACATATCCTATGTGATTAATCTTACTTTTTCATATAACAGAGTGGTTGTTTAACCTGAAGCACCCCACTGAAGTGCTCTACAGTTTGCACTAATAGCCACTAAAAACGTATGATACCCCAGACTAGTAAATATTGATTTGGTGTTTTGGACTAGTGAAAATTTTCAAAATTGTCATGCAAATAGTTACAAGTTTGATATTTAGTTTCTGGGCTAGTTCTAGGTGAAAAAGTTAATGGCACAGACTGGCTCAGCTATGATATTCTTTTCAATTCTATAAATTTCCCACTTAGTCATTCCAGAGTTATTGAACTTCTTCTCTGAGATTTAAGATACATTTTCACATGTGACATTCACTAGCTCAATTATGCTTGGACCAGTTTAACTCAAACTTTTGATTTTGTTGGGATTGTTGAAAGTTAAAGCTCCCTTAAATTTGTGAACTGTACAGATAGCTTTTCTAGATTTAATAATCATTTATTAGACTTTTAACAGTCAAGTTAAAGGCAGTGCATACATTATGATCCTGGCACAACTTTTTATTTTGATATTGATTACATACATGTATTGATATAGCCTAATATTTTATACCTGTAACAACTTTTATATATTAATGAAACTTCAGAAATTAGATTACACAGATTTTCCTAGAAACAGTAAAAACTATATATAGATGTTATGTAAATAATTATTAATAACAGGCCTTTATGCAATAACTATTGCCAAAAATGAAAACATCATTATTCATAATACAGGATTTATGAGTAATACATGTACATGTCTTCACAGGAAAAGTTCTTTAATTATGCGTAGCATATACAATGTACCAGATAGACTTGGGAACGTTTGTATACCTGCACTATTAAAGTTCATCAAAGTCATGGGATCATTATTATCCATGATAACAAAATAAAAGATTTTAGTTCCATTGGTGCATAATCACTAATCCCTAACTGCTTTTTTATTTGCAGGAAAATATCACACACTTTAGCATTTTTTTTTCAACCACTTGCTTAGCATGGGAAGGAAGTGTCAATGCCCTACTAGGTTTACTTTTATAATAATAAGGAAAAAAAAATAAAAAAATTCAGATACATTGTATAACAGGCTTATTATTTTGTAAGCCAGACATGTGTTTCCTCTACAAAAGACTCATCAGTGATGCTCGAATAATTTAAGTTAAAAGGCCAAATAAATTACGAAGTTGAAGAAGTTGAAGGGCCAAACTTTGTAAATATTTTGCTAAATACATATCTAATGTAATCTGTTCCTTGGGTAAAAATTCCTTAGTATTTTCAACAATTTAAAAGTGTGGTGTATATTGATGCTTGCATCTCATTAATAATGTTGGTTTATATTATTATTCAATTCATTATCATTGAGTGTCTTCTTGGTTAATCTCAATAAGTCAGCAACCTTTATTTATCCAACATAACAAAAATATGTATTTATTTAGGTGTACCGAGCAATGTTCCATGTTAAATTTGAATTTGAATAGATGTAGCAATAGATTGCATTGAAACCTTTGTCAATCGGTTCACTTTATACAGCAGTTAGAATTAATTCATTTAAGAAAACAAATGAGTAATATCGAGTTCATAATGAACATGGAATTCAGAAATGTTTCAACTGCTTATTTTAGTAAGATAGATAATTGCACGTAATAGACACCATGGGTCATTGCCGAAGATAAGAGGCCTCTCAGAATATCTCGATTTGTGTTTTTTTTTTATTGCAAAAAGTGTTAATATTTACAATATAATGATGTAACTTTAAATGCTCTACCACGTAGATTAAAAGATAGTGCAGATGCAAAGTGCATCTGAAAAAAAACCTCTTTTTTTCTCAAAATTTTTCAATTTTGTTTACTGAATTACGCACACAAGATACGAGTCTACAAATTATAGGAAAATATGCAGTTTGTTTGCACCTATGTAAAGGAAACCTTGAGCTTGAAATGTTTTGGCGCAGAGTAACTAAATGTTTTCCATCATCTCAGTTGGACATGTAGCTGTACCTTTCAGAAATAAATTGGATTTTCTGGTGATCTTTTGACCCTTACACTTAGAAAAAAAATAACCATATTATTTTAATTTTCATTTCAATTATAAAAACTAAGCTTTGGACTTTGAACTTTTCCTGTAAAATTGCCTAGTTAGTAGTACAATTCATGAATGTTCACAGTGATAATAAAGAGTCTTAATTAATAAATAATTCTTGTATTTGTAACTGTGTGAAAAAAGTAATAAAATTGCATGATCCTACTTAAAATTTACTGCTTTCTCTTCATAGACCACTGTTTAATGGGTATTTGTTAACTACCAGTAGTACATTATGCTTCAGTGTTCTCTGGGCTATATTGCGCCACAGTCATAATTAAACTGTTTTCCATTACATGATTAGTTTATCTGAATGTTTATTTAACGTAAAAGTGTTCATATAAATGTGATGCTATAATTTTTTGGGAAATAGTGCATTTTTATACGACCGCAAATTTTGAAAAAATTTTCGTCGTATATTGCTATCACGTTGGCGTCGGCGTCGTCGTCGTCGTCGTCGTCGTCGTCCGGCGTCCGAATACTTTTAGTTTTCGCACTCTAACTTTAGTAAAAGTGAATAGAAATCTATGAAATTTTAACACAAGGTTTATGACCATAAAAGGAAGGTTGGTATTGATTTTGGGAGTTTTGGTCCCAACATTTTAGGAATAAGGGGCCAAAAAGGGCCCAAATAAGCATTTTCTTGGTTTTCGCACCATAACTTTAGTTTAAGTTAATAGAAATCTATGAAATTTTGACACAAGGTTTATGACCACAAAAGAAAGATTGGGATTGATTTTGGGAGTTTTGGTTTCAATAGTTTAGGAATAAGGGGCCAATAAAGGGCCCAAATAAGCATTTTTCTTGGTTTTTGCACAATAACCTTAGGTTAAGTAAATGGAAATCTATGAAATTTAAACACAATGTTTATGACCACAAAAGGAAGGTTGGTATTTATTTTGGGAGTTTAGGACCCAACAGATTAGGAATTAGGGGCCAAAAAGGGACCCAAATAAGCATTTTTCTTGGTTTTCGCACTATAATGTTAGTATAAGTAAATACAAATCTATGAAATTTAAACACAAGGCTTATGACCATAAAAGGAAGGTTGGTATTGATTTTGGGAGTTTTGGTCCCAACAGTTTAGGAAAAAGGGGCCCAAAGGGTCCAAAATTAAACTTTGTTTGATTTCATCAAAATTGAATAATTGGGGTTTTTTGATATGCCGAATCTAACTGTATATGTAGATTCTCAACTTTTGGTCCCGTTTTCAAATTGGTCTACATTAAGGTCCAAAGGGTCCAAAATTAAACTTAGTTTGATTTTGACAAAAAATGAATCGGTTGGGTTCTTTGATATGTTGAATCTAAAAATGTACTTAGATTCTTGATTATTGAAGTTTTTTTGGTCCAGTTTTCAAATTGGTCTACATTAAGGTCCAAAGGGTCCAAAATTAAACTTTGTTTGATTTCATCAAAAATTGAATCCTTGGGGTTCTTTGATATGCCAAATCTAACTGTGTATGTAGATTCTTCATTTTAGGTCCTGTTTTCAAATTTCAAATTCTACATTAAAGTCCAAAGGGTCCAAAATTAAACTAAGTTTGATTTTAACAAAAATTGAATTCTTGGGCCTCTTTGATATGCTGAATCTAAACATGTACTTAGATTTGTGATTATGGGCCCAGTTTTCAAGTTGGTCCAAATCAGGATCTAAAATTATTATATTAAGTATTGTGCAATAGCAAGTCTTTTCAATTGCACAGTATTGTGCAATGGCAAGAAATATCTAATTGCACAATATTGTGAAATAGCAAATTTTTTCATAAATAAAAAGAAAATTTCTTCAAACATTTTTTTGAGAGGATTAATATTCAACAGCATAGTGATTTGCTCAAAGGCAAAAAAAACCTTTTAAGTTCATTAGACCACATTCATTCTGTGTCAGAAACCTATGCTGTGTCAACTATTTAATTTTAGATTTAAAAAGTTTGAAGAAGAAATCTTTAATTGATTTGTAAAATCTTGGCATTTGTTTTGTGTAAAAAAAAAACCATGTAATGTCAAAAATTTGATCACAATCCAAATTCAGAGCTGTATCATGCTTGAATGTTTTGTCCATACTTGCCCCAACTGTTCAGGGTTCGACCTCTGCGGTCGTATAAAGCTGCGCCCTGCGGAGCACCTGGTTTAAATGTTATATGCATATAAAAATACTTTATTTTTTTGTATTTTTCAAATTTTGTTTTAATAATCTTGCTTGCTTCCTTTACCAAGAACTTGGAAAAAGATCTAGCTTATGCTGCACTTGTTTTAAGCATTAGGAAACTCTGAGTAAGGAAGCCTATGGATGGCCCTCATGTTTTCTTTAAAACTGAACTGCTGCATTTCCCACAAAAAAACTTATGGCATAATATTAAATAATCCAAACAGTTTTTGCTTCTAGTGTATATAACTCCCAAAAATTCAGGCAGATTTTTAGTTGCAATGCACTTGAAATTAAAATATTTGTCTAAAAAAAACTAGTTGGTCCAAAATACATAAGTTTGTATGGAATGATTCATATGGGTCAAGATACACATAAAAAATATTTTAGTTGGATGCATACAGCAAGTTTTATCCAAATTAATGTTTATATACATGTAAATATATATGTAAAAATTATGATTTCCTTCCTTACATGCTTATATTTAATTATAAAATGCACAATGACATCATGATCACTATTGATACATAAAATAAATAGTGTTGATTTTGTATTGATCACTTATCTATATGCATATTATTTATGTTAAATGTATAGACAATGTTTTCTAAACTGTGTTTCATTGAACTACAGACAGAAACAGATTAAATGTGCACTATATCCAATTTGTTAAACTTGTTTATTAAATGGATGTAGTATTATGCATACCCAATTATTGCATACCAAAATTGCAAATAAATTATTAATTGGGTACAGTATATTCATAACATGCTTTTAACTACACTGCAAAAGGAATGACTGGAAAGAGCAAAATGGAATCATTTAATATGTGTAGTTATGCAGTGTTTTATGACAAATAGAGTAGCTATACTGCTGTTTTATCATTGTTTTGACTTCTTCCTTAAGTTGTTTGTTTTTTGATTGAATTATCTGATTGCAATCTTAAGATATTCAAATAACTTTTCAGCAACTTATAATTTACTTTCTATTAAAATTCATTCAGAACTTCTAACATTTTCTTGAGATTCTTTTTTCAGTTTGCACTTTAAGTTTAAGTGTGTAATTGCTGGCGTAAACATGATAAAACATCTTAACAATCATATCTACGACTGTTTTCACAAAACATCTAGCAGAGCAGAATTAATGGTATTAGTAATACTGAAATGATGATGACTAACAATTCCATTCATATTCTGTAAAAAATATTTGGTGGAAAGAGCCACTGGTCAGTTTCTTGTAAACGTCCAGAATCAGTTTATAGGCCAACAAAATATAGTTCTGTTATTTGCCTCACATACCTTGAACTTCCAGGCCTGCTTTTACACATTTTGGGTGTAGGAATGAGTTTCTCAAAAAATCTTATAATTTACCTTTAGAATTACAAAAGCTGAACAAAGCAAAGAATAATAATCAGCATTAACCGTAACTATAAAATTAAATTGAAATAAATAACTTAGAACAAACTAATTCAATATTTGTTTTAGAAATGAAATTTCAAAATGATTAAAAAATGCCTGTACATGGTGCATGCAGTTCGAATAGATATGACACCTTTCAATAGGATTGTGGAAAAGTCGGTGAGTTCATGCATCTTGTACAAAATGGTGTGTAGTAAGCTGTTTTTATCCTGATTTTGACCTGATTTTGTGCTTTCTCCTTAATTCAGTTTTGATTGATTTATCTGATTGCAATCTAGAGAATTCAAAATGAATGAATTTCAACAACTATTTTGGTTAAAGAAGAGATGGTTGTGTTCTAAGTGACATTTTGCACTTTAAGTTGAAGTTGAAGTGTTTACAGCAGTAAACATGGTAAAATGGCAGATATCATCAATCTGGTCAGTTTCTTATAAACAAAAAGTCATTATGGGTATGTCTGTTCTCGTTAGGATATCTTCTTATCTTAAATCTGAATAAGCAATATCCATGTACCTGTTTTCATGAATGACAAGTACCAAGGCCATACTAATAGGATTTCTTAGAATTCTCATGTATTTGATTTTTGACATTGAATACTACATGCATATAATTATATCTTAAAGCATTTGTCCTTTTAAATTATCTTTACAAGTGCTAAAATGTTTTACCAGTTTGATTTCATCTCTACAAACTGATCAACTCAGGTAAAATAGTTTAAAAATAGTTTATCTCATCGCTAGTGAAAGGTTGTTAGTATGAAGCAAGTGCAGTGTAAAATAATCCTGTTAGATTTGAATTCCACATTTGTCATTCAGAATGCAATTTGATAAAACATTTAAGCAATTTGTAAGAAAGGGCAATTAATTAATCCTTTAGGATATATAACACTTACAACTATTGTAAATTCAAATATTATTGCATTCATTTATAATTAAGATTTTTGATGAATGGACAAAAATGCGTGATCAGTTATTAGAAATTTCAGAAAAGGTGCATACAGATATATTTCAGATATCAGGATGCATGTTATGATTGTGATACTCGCTAAATTGCATAATTGCCATTAATAAAAACCTTGCATTTTACTGAATTTACAGTTTTGTCAATACTTATTAAGGGAAGTTTTTGCTTGTAGATTACTGTTAAATCTGACTGGTTTTGATAATATAGTACTCATTCTAATGTATAACAATCGGTTCAAAAATGTAACTGGTACGTTACGAATTGTTTATTTGAAGTAAACATCAATTAGAAATGGTATTTTTTTTGTTAATTGAATCAGCATTTGAAATAACCTTCATCCCTAAATATAACATTTTTTAAGAAAACAAGTAGAAATAGTACCTGTAGTGACTACAACCATCTGTTTCCTTTATCATTACATCTGTCTAGAGAATGAATGAAACATATTGTATAGGATAAGAATTTTAAAACTATTTCTTGATAACATAATTTTGATTGATCATAGATGACAAAAAAGGTCCCACCACTTAGAATGAGATTTGATATATATATATATAACTAACTGTTATCATTCAAATCTGATTGTTTTATTAAAGAATTGACTATGCTATATTAACTTTTTCATCTATTTCTTGCCTTTGAAAAAGACTTATCAGGATGATAGCCAATAGCATCCTCCGATGTATATCATTGTTCAGTGTTTCCAAATTTAGTTTAGCATCCTGGTAAACAGGGAAATTGAAATACCATCTTGTTTCTAAAATTTAAAGCATCACATCCATAACATAATTTAAAAAAACACTTCAATAGCATCACATTTAAGATTATAACATCACATTTACGCTAAAAGGTCCAGGATGAGAACACTGATTGTTATAACAAGGCTTTTGTTTTGTTCTACTGCTGTTTAGTATGGCCTAGGAAAAAAAGTTTTTATCTGAGGATAGATGATAACATGCATGTAGCATTCTTCAATATAATAACTGGCTCCCTGGAACTGGCTATCATTCCATTCTAATCTACTATATTGTTTGGTATTAGTTTGCAGCTAAACAATTTCTCGCTACATTGAGGACCCATTGGTGGCCTTCGGCTGTTGTTTGCTCTATGGTCAGGTTGTTGTCGCTTTGACACATTCCCCATTTCCTTTCTCAATTTTATGTAAACATTTCCAGCAAATCTAAAAAAAATATTTTTAAATTAGTTAGTGGAGATGAAATCAAAGGAGGACATTTGCCACATCTAGTGAAATTGCAACTCTTAACAATGTTAAATAATTTTTATATTATATCTGATCAGCCTGTATGGCTCTTTATCAATAATTAGATTCTTGTAAACATATTGTATGTTGTAAAGCTTATATTTGTAAATGCCCCCGGGGAACTTATTTGGAAAAATAGAATATCTTTATTGGTATGGCCTAATGAAAAGTCTTTATCTGATATGACTGATAATAATTGCTGCTAATTGATTTACGATTAACTTGCTTTCATCAATTAACAAACATGTCTAGGATTTATTTTGACCATTCAGCAATTTTAAAGTCTACTCTTCATAGATGTTTGCCATGCTTGTACATGTACTTCTATTAATTATTTGCTGTTGACTTTGACCACATATGGTCCAGAGAAGCAAAAGAGAGTTATATGGACCAATATGTTGTTTTCCGTAAAAACAGACATTTGGACCACAATCATTCTTAACTGAGGATAGTATGGCAAAACATGCTGGTGTCTTAGGTTTCTTTTTACTATGCATAATATACTGCCACTGTAAAAGGCGGTTATAATGCAATCACATTATCTATCTGTTTCTGGAACCAATATTTTAGTTGCACATTTCTCAGAATGACTTTATATTTGTCAGCAGCCTGACAGTGATGAGTTAATGTAACATACACATGAGCACTTACTCTATCCCTAAATAAGTTTTCAATGTAATGAATGAATGTTAATTCTTACATCACACTTTTTCTCATGAAATACAGATACACACATACCTTTAGTATAGTTTGACATGCAATATATTGTCATGATTATAACATGATATGTTCCTATTTAATATTCTTTAGGCTAAGATACTTGTTGTCCTTTCTTTTCCCCCTTATAACTTGTTGTATAGTTTTTTTACACTCTTGCTTTCTAATATACACAGGCAAAATTTGCTCACATGAATTTCACATGAATCTCACGTGAAATTCATATGATAAATTTCACGTGAGATTCACCTCAATCGAGCTTTTACATGAAACTTACATGAAAATGTTCATGTGAATTTCACATGAATCTGATGTGAAATTTTTCATGATTTTGATTAAATTTGAAAATTTAGATGTTATTTGAAAAACTCTATTTTGAAAATTCATGTGAATTTCACATGAAAAAAAATTACGTGATTTTCATGTGAAATTCACATGAGTTTCACATGAGATTAACGTGAAACTCACAAAAACTGATTTCACGTGAGTTTCACGGTTTCACGTATAAGCTCGTTTGAGGTGAAATTGATGTGAATTTCACGTGAGATTCACATGAATTTAAATTCACGTGAAATTGATGTGAGTGAAATTTGCCTGTGTACATGTATCCTTCTGAAAGCTGTTGATACATGTATCACTAAAAGGATCATCCATCATGCATCAAGATAAATTAGATTACAGGTGTCAGGTGAGCAAGGTATTGGTTTATCAATTAATTAATTTTTATTGCTGCTTGATTCAATTACTACTTAACCAATTATGTAACTGTATTTTGATTACATGTAAATCGTTACTTGTATTTTGTAGGTGGCTGAACCCATTGTTTAAGATAGGCTACCAAAGAAGATTAGAAGTAGATGATATGTACAATGTCTGTGAACAGGATTCATCAGATAACTTAGGAGATAGATTAGAAAAGTAAACAAATTTGTAGCAATGCAAGACATATTTAGACTGTTTTGTATTACTGTAGTCAACAGGGCTTACATTTTACCCTCGACCCTCAATCCTTCTGTCTTTTCATCATCGTCCGTCTGTCAGTTCAATTGTTCATTTGTTTGAAGCGTGAGAGTGGGGCATTCTTGTCATCCTCAGACACATACAGTTCTTCTTTCATTTTTGTCACATAGGCATGTGCTAGTTTCCAAAACAGTAGCTTCAGTGATTGTCTTTGGTAATTGTAGGTCATAGTATAGGTTTTATTTTAACCTGGCAGCGTTGTATTGCTTATAAATATTCTTGATTTATTTTTTATTTTGTTGAGTACTTGATGTTGATGGCAGTTCTCTGGTTATTTATGCACATTCATGGCTTATTTTTTGGTCCTGTAGCGTCCCTCGTTTGTGTCGTTAGTTACTTCATCGTTTTCGTCCACTTCAGGTTAAGTTTTGTCGAGGTAGTATTTTGATGAATTGAAGTCAATCAACTTAAATTAGTAATCATGTTCCTGGATTTCATCTTTGTAATTAATGCCTAATTAAAAAATTTTATCCCATTTTACATCACTGAATGAAATTGATAGTGCAATGGGCCTGTACTATGGGACACATCATTGTTTTAATTGGCTTAGCCACTTCTAGAATTGAATTTAGACTTGACATTGTATACTAACACACTAGGACTGTGTGTTGCCCATACGATGTTATTTGGCTTTCTCTGTTGTTGGGTTGTTGTTTCATGATGTTTACATTTCCATTGACTCATACAAAAGAGAGATAAGAAAAAAGTAGACATAAATTTAAAATGTCTGTGATAGAGATTCATCAGATAAGGATGATGAATTAGAAAGTTTATCATAAATTTTTTGTATCAGATAGAGATGTTTTTCTGTGCATTTTTAAAAGTTTTAATCTAAATACAGTTTAAAGTATTGTCTGTTGATATCTTGATATTAAACAACTGTATGTCTGAGTCTGTAAAGTGCACTGTGGTAACAGGCATCAACAAATCATTGGGACTCCAGTCTTAAGAATGTTAGTGGTGACTGCATTTTTCCTGTCCTTTCAATTACAACAAATACTGTCTGACCATATAAGCAGAAAGTCACCTTTGTTTTATATTTTCAATTATAAGTTAGAAATTTCCAAAGGTATAAAAATGTCCTTTATGAGATTTTTTGTTTTACACAAGATTAAATTGTCCCTGTTTGAATTAGGCTGATACTTTTCAACAATTTTGCAAACCAATTTTGAAAGACAATGGAGGAAAAGAGTGAAGACAGAATAGTTACTTACACACATAGTGCCAAAGTTTGACATAAGTTTGGTACAGGCATTCCTGAGATATTTCTGTAGAATAAGTATATAATATACAAAATAGTACTGAATAAAAAAGAGTTATTTTACAAACAAAATTAAAATTGAGAATGGAAATGGGAAATGTTGTCAAAAGTTTGTAACAGTTTGTTTTTAAATTATTCATTTTTTTCTTTTCTCTTTGCAGAGAATGGAATAAAGAATTAAGGAAAAAACAATCAGGTGGAAAACCTAGTCTGTTAAATGTCTGATAAGAATGTTTGGTGTTGAATATGCTTTGTTAGGATTGATATTATTTATTGAGGTATTATAATTTGAATTTTAGACACTTAAAAACAAAAATTATCTAGATTTGCAACACATGTAAACATGATATTTGAATATAGTGCCTAGATTATTTATAGATATAAGAAGTGTGGTATGAGTGCCAATGAGCAACTCTTCATCCAAGTCACAATTTGTAAAAGTAAACCATATAAGTCAAAGTATTGTCTTCAACACAGAGCCTTTGATCACACCGAACAGCAAGCTATAAATACCTCAAAATTGACTATAGGAAAACCAAGTCTGGGTCCTGACTTAGAAGGTTCAAAAAGCAGGTTTAAAACTTTATGTAACCAATCTCACCTTACCTAACAATAGTAACATCACACAAAATGAACATATCAATTGAATATCATTGAAATATGTATATAGTAATATATCAAGATTGGCAAAGCACAGGTGAATTTACTATTTGCTTGAAAAACCAGTCATACAACTCTGCCAGTTTATTAATACAATAAGCTGAAGTCATGAAACCGACAGAAATAAACACTAACTATCAACCAACAACAATAAAACAAGTGATATTTCATGGCTTGGTAAGGGATTTTTTTAAAGAAATAGTAATTGAACTGTTTTATAGTAGCTAAACCTTCCAACTTGTATGACAGTTGTGAATAATTCCATTATATTGAAATATGATTATTGTAAGTTTTAAACTTGGCAAGACAGGTGAATATATATATTCGTTCTTTACGAATTGACTGGGTAAGATGTTCATTTGCACTCAACACATTTTTATATAATACTTATATTAAAACCTAGACTATCAAGATCAGATAAATATCCTAAATGCTCTTCAACTTTGTACTAGTTTGTTTATAGAAAATTTGATTGAGCGACAATGAGTTTTATGTAGCGAAACCTGCGTCTGTGTACTAAATTATAATCTTACCTTTGATAACTATTGACCAATTGGAATAACATGACAATAATTAGGATCCAGCAGACAAAACTGTGTAAACATACATCACAGACAAACAACAAACTGACATATCTAAAAAGATACAAATAAATCTGTAAAAGACAACAACATTTGTTTTTCTGTAGTTGATGGTCATGATAGTACAAACAGTATAGAAAAAATATTTTTTAAACAAAGTGCACTGTACCAATGGACACCACTGTATGTATGGTGATTAATTCAAATAAGTGCAGTTGGTTCATGTGATTTTTCAGTTGTAATAGGAAGGATGTGTGTGGTAAATTTTCCATTTGTATAAAAAAAGATATTATATGACATATGAGTCTGTGATAATACATGAAATCCAATTAATGTGATGAAATAACATTTCTTGTTATCAATTAATGAAGTATCACATATCAATTAAAGCATTATTTATTATGATAAATACTGGATTTAATGCATTCTGTAGCATTCCTATAGTTAATTGATCCAAACTTTAAAAGGTTTCATGGAGATATATATTAAAAAAAATCATCAAAATATAGGATTACATAAATTTTCTGTTATGATTCATATGATTTATTTTTGAGAAGGTTGCTTGGTATGGAATAATAAGGTTCTTCACTGAAAAGAAATATCTTAAAATAAATTCAGAAACTGTATTGGTAATGATAGCTCAAATCTAGATAGGAGGGTGATATTGCAATCAAGTCGTCTGTCTGTCTGTCTGTTTGTCAAACAAATAATTTCATCAAAACTTTCTCAGAAACTACCATTGGCCTAATATTGGATGTAAACATAAGATTATGTACATACACATAAGTCTACTAAAGAGTCTTCAAAATAGAAAGTGTCTAGCATTTAAACAGAACACTCACAAGCAGAGTTAATTGTCAAAATACAGAGTGACTGTGTATCTCTTTCAACAACCAAGAAAAATAAGAAAACAGACAGGAAATCAAATGCTTTGCCAAAGTTGCTTACTGCATGGTGTGATGGAAAATGGTAAATTGAAGAAAAAAAGGATGAAAACCCTTTGAGAGAAGGTTTTTATTAATCTAGAATTATATTTGAAATGCTTTTTATTCTAAATGTAATGTTTTAATGAAGAAACTACAATGACCTGATCTGTTCAATAGAATTTTATGTGTCTTAATTTTTATTATTTCATTTATTAGGAAGGAACAAAGATCGCTCAACCATTGTTATTAGGTCAGCTTATTCGTTATTTTACTCCTGGGTCTACAGTAAGCAGTACAGATGCCTATATGTATGCCATGGGTGTGAGTCTGTGTGCAATTATATTAGCTATATTTCATCATCCATACTTTTTTGGAGTTCAGAGAATTGGTATGCAGCTTCGTGTTGCCTGCTGTTCCTTATTATACAGAAAAGTAAGTAGAAAATTGATTTGGTGATTCACTTCATACCATTGCAAAAGATCAATTTTGTACTACTGGACTACCTTTAAAACTGTCATTACTTTTCAAGCTGTAAATTTTATACGACGGCAAAAATTGAAAATTTTTTGGTCGTATATTGGTATCACGTTGGCGTCATCAAAAATCTAAACACAAGGTTTATGACCATAAAAGGAAGGTTGGGATTGAATTTGGAAGTTTTGGTCCCAACAGTTTGGGAGTTAAGGGCCAAAAAGGGCCCAAATAAGCATTTTCTTGGTTTTCGCACTATAACTTTAGTTTAAGTAGATAGAAATCTATGAAATTTTGACATAAGGTTTGTGACCACTAAAGGAAGGTTGGGATTGATTTTGGGAGTTTTGGTCCCAACAGTTTAGGAATTAAGGGCCAAAAAAGGCCCAAATAAGCATTATTCTTGGTTTTCGCACAATAACTTTAGTATAAGTAAATAGAAATCAATGAAATTTAAACAACACAAGGTTTATGACCATAAAAGGAAGGTTGGGATTGATTTTGGAAGTTTTGGTCCCAACAGTTTAGGAATAAGGGGCCCAAAGGGTCATAAATTAAACTTTGTTTGATTTCATCAAAAATTTAAATAATTGGGGTTCTTTGATATGCTGAATCTAAACATGTACTTAGATTTTTATACGAAAATTTTTCGTCATATATTGCTATCACGTTGGCGTCGTCGTCGTCTGCGTCGTCGTCGTCGTCCGAATACTTTTAGTTTTCGCACTCTAACTTTAGTAAAAGAGAATGGAAATCTATGAAATTTCAACACAAGGTTTAGGACCACAAAAGGAAGGTTGGTATTGATTTTGGGAGTTTTGGTCCCAATATTTTAGGAATTAGGGGCCAAAAAGGGCCCAAATAAGCATTTTCTTGGTTTTCGCACTATAACTTTAGTTTAAGTTAATAAAAATCTATGAAATTTTGACACAAGGTTTATGACCACAAAAGAACGGTTGGGATAGATTTTGGGAGTTTTGGTTTCAACAGTTTAGGAATTAGGGGCCAAAAAAGGGCCCAAATAAGCATTATTCTTGGTTTTCGCACAATAACTTTAGTTTAAGTAAATAGAAATCAATGAAATTTAAACACAATGTTAATGACTACAAAAGGAAGGTTGGTATTGATTATACCCCTGCTTTAAAAAAGGGGGGGTATACTGTTTTACCTCTGTCTGTCAGTCCGTCCGTCCATCAGTCCGTCCGTCAGTCAGTCAGTCAGTCCGTCCCATGAAAACTTTGTCACATTTTTCTCAGGAACTACACATCCACCCTTTCTGTAATTTGGTATCAACATTTATATATGTCAGCCATACCGTGTGATGCGTTTTCAGATTCATCACTTGACAACTTCCTGTTTACCGAACACTTGTCTGATTTTACACATGATAGCCAAGTTGAAAATTTTTGTCACATTTTTCTCAGGAACTACAATACAAGGATTTCTGAAATTTGGTTTCAGGATTTATATAAGTCAGCTATAACGTGTGATGCGTTTTCAGATTCATCACTCGACAACTTCCTGTTTACCGAACACTTGTATGATTTTACACATGATAGCCAAGTTGAAAATTTTCGTCACATTTTTCTCAGGAACTACAATACAAGGATTTCTGAAATTTGGTTTCAGGATTTATATAAGTCAGCTATACTGTGTGATGCGTTTTCAGATTCATCACTCGACTACTTCCAGTTTACCGAACACTTGTATGATTTTACACATGATAACCAAGTTAAAAATTTTCGTCACATTTTTCTCAGGAACTACAATACAAGGATTTCTGAAATTTGGTTTCAGGATTTTTATAAGTCAGCTATACCGTGTGATGTGTTTTCAGATTCATCACTCGACAACTTCCTGTTTACCGAATACTTGTATGATTTTACACATGATAACCAAGTTAAAAATTTTCGTCACATTTTTCTCAGGAACTACAATACAAGGATTTCTGAAATTTGGTTTCAGGATTTTTATAAGTCAGCTATACCGTGTGATGTGTTTTCAGATTCATCACTCGACAACTTCCTGTTTACCGAACACTTGCATATTTTTACACTATTAATATTATCCACTTGCGGCGGGGGTATCATCAGTGAGCAGTAGCTCGCAGTTTCACTTGTTTTGGGAGTTTAGGTCCCAACAGTTTAGGAATTAGGGGCCAAAAAGGGACCCAAATAAGCATTTTTCTTGGTTTTCACACCATAACGTTAGTATAAGTAAATAGAAATCTATGAAATTTAAACACAAGGTTTATGACCATAAAAGGAAGGTTGGTATTGATTTTGGGAGTTTTGGTCCCAACATAATAAGGGGCCCAAAGGGTCCAAAATTAAACTTTGCTTGATTTCATCAAAATTGAATAATTGGGGTTCTTTGATATGCCGAATCTAACTGTCATGACTGTGTATGTAGATTCTTAACTTTTGGTCCCGTTTTCAAATTGGTCTACATTAAGGTCCAAAGGGTCCAAAATTAAACTTAGTTTGATTTTGACAAAAAATGAATCAGTTAGGTTCTTTGATATGCTGAATCTAAAAATGTACTTAGATTCTTGATTATTGGCCCAGTTTTCAAGTTGGTCCAAATCGGGGTCCAAAATTAAACTTTGTTTGATTTCATCAAAAATTGAATAAATGGGGTTCTTTGATATACCAAATCTAACTGTGTATGTAGATTCTTCATTTTTGGTCCTGTTTTCAAATTGGTCTACACTAAAGTCCAAAGGGTCCAAAATTAAACTTAGTCTGATTTTAACAAAAATTGAAATCTTGGGGTTCTTTGATATGCTGAATCCAAAAATGTACTTAGATTTTTTATTATGGGCCCAGTTTTCAAGTTGGTCCAAATCAGGATCTAAAATTATTATATTAAGTATTGTGCAATAGCAAGTCTTTTCAATTGCACAGTATTGCGCAATGACAAGAAATATCTAATTGCACAATATTGTGAAATAGCAAATTTTTTTTTTATTAGAGTTATCTTTCTTTGTACAGAATAGTAAGCAAGAAATATTTAATTGCAAAATATTGTGCAATAGCAAGAATTTTTTTTAATTGGAGTTATCTTTCTTTGTCCAGAATCAACTTAAATCTTTGTTATATACAATATACAATGTATATTCACTTTTTACTACCAACTGATAAATTAAAATAATCTTTACCATTCAGTGATAACAAGCAGTTTTTTTTACATCTTAATATTTTATGATGTATTTAAATGAGTAGTTATTGTTGCAAACTCCATTAGAAATTTTAATTGAGATTAGTTTTGGAATAAGGGAAAGGGGGATGTGATTAAAAAAATTGGGTTCAATTTTTCTCATTTGAAATTTCATAAATAAAAAAGAAAATTTCTTCAAACATTTTTTTGAGAGGATTAATATTCAACAGCATAGTGAATTGCTCTAAGAGAAAACAAAAGTTTTAAGTTCATTAGAACACATTCATTCTGTGTCAGAAACCTATGCTGTGTCAACTATTTAATCACAATCCAAATTTAGAGCTGAATCCAGCTTGAATGGTGTGTCCATACTTGCCCCAACCGTTCAGGGTTCAACCTCTGCGGTCGTGTAAAGCTACGCCCTGCGGAGCATCTGGTTGATTATGGGCCCAGTTTTCAAGTTGGTCCAAATCGTGGTCTAAAATTAAAACTTGTTTGATTTTAACAAAAATTGAATTATTGTGGTTCTTTGATATGCTGAATCTAAATATGAACTTAGATTATTGATTATGGGCCCAGTTTTCAAGTTGGGTCCAAATCGGGGTCCAAAATTAAACTTTGTTTGATATCAACAAAAATTGAATCCTTGGGGTTCTTTGATATGCTGAATCTAAACATGTATTGGATTTTGAACATAGGCCCAGTATTCAAGTTGGTCCAAATCGGGGTCCAAAAATAAACTTTGTTTGATTTCAGCAAAAATTGAATATATGGGGTTCTTTGATATATGCTGAATCTAACCATGAATCTAGATTTTTGATGTTTTGGCCCAGTTATTAAATTGGTCCACATTGAGGTCTAAAGGGTCCAAAATTGAAAGTTGAATTCTTGGGGTTCTTTGATATGCTGAATCTAACCATTAGATTTAGATTTTGGATATTGGACCATAATATGTAAATGTCCAATTTAAAATTTTTAAGTTTTTAAGTTTAAGTTCTTAGACCACATTCATTCTGTGTCAGAAACCTATGGTGTGTCAACTATTTAATCACAATCCAAATTCAGAGCTGTATCAAGCTTGAATGTTGTGTCCATACTTGCCCCAACTGTTCAGGGTTCGAACTCTGGGGTCATATAAAGCTGTGCCCTGCGGAGCATCTGGTTCAGTATAATTAGACATCTTCAAGATGAGCACACTGCTGACTTCATCAGATACCATTGTATACCTGAGATTACCGTGTGGCTTGTCTTGTACTCTAACTGGTGTTGACATCCTCAGACTCCGTCAGATACAATTTGAGCATCTGAGATTACCTTATGTTGTACTTTTACTTTCTCAGACTCCATTAAATACCATTTTAACCATCTGATATAACCTTCTCTTGTGTTTTAACTGGTGTTAACTTCCTCATATCTTTTATCTTAGGCATTTTAATTGGACAACTAATTGCAGGTCAATTTCAAATTAATAAAGAATTTGCATGCATGTCTCAGTAATGCAACATTCATACATATGGTAGATAAGTGTTGGCAATCAGATGGAAAATTGATAATAAATTGTTCAGAATCATTGGTCGGTATGATTTTGAGTATTAATGTTTTTTATAAAGGCGGTCCCTTAAAAAAAAATGGCAGGTGGTTGAAATCGTAATTTTTTTGAGTTCCCCAAAGGAATTTTGCTATTTTTTTAAGGGTCAGAAGATTAAACTCACAATTATTGTGGAATTCCATCACAGGAATTTTACCTATTTTCTAAGTAAATTTCACAATATTAGATAATAGTATTGATTGTACATCTTACCCGCTTGATATTTTTAGCTGGAATAGTGCTTCTGAAAAAGCCTTTATAATGTTGGACTTAAATAACACACTTTTTCTTATGTAAATCTGATGTGTTTCATATATATTTGTTTAATATTAAAGAAGGATTATCCAAACTTTCAGATGCATATCTACAAGTCACTGTACAATAAAGTGTTTACATGTACAGATAATATATTGTATGTGTTTTAAGAAATTTTCCAATAACGTCCCTAGGTTTTTTTAATAAAAAATGAAGATACATTTAGCTTTGATTATTTATGGATTATTAATTTAAAGATTTTCAATAATCAATAGATTTTTAATTAAGGAATGACTGTAATATTTTTTATGTCTATTCGAAATAACATAAAAAATGTGGTGCACACTGTTAAATAACCCGCTACGCGCGTTATTCAGTGTGCACCAAATTTTTTATGTTATTTCTTCATAGACATAAAAAATATTACAGTCATTTCTTATAATTTCATTCTAAAATCCATTTTAAATCGTAGAAAACGTTCAAAAAATGTTGATGACGTCACCGTCACTTGACTTAATTATGTCTATGGTCTGATAACAAAATAATGTCAGCCAATCAGAAGATGCGTTACATCCAAAATTAAATTAATGTTAGATAATTGTATATTTGTTGAATGTCTTTCTTTTATATTTCAGGTATATAGTAATTAAACAAATGGCAGACAACTTAATCACAAAGTAATTCTTTTCTGTTTCAGGCATTACGTTTAAATAATACAGCATTAGGGCAGACAACAACAGGTCAAATAGTTAATCTGATGTCAAATGATGTAAACAGATTTGACACGGTAGGTTTTATAATCTTATGCTTTTAACTTTACTGAAAATCTCTAAAAGTAATATAGAAATGTTGAGATTTTACCTGTTGTCAAATGAATTATGTACAACAAAAAAGACTGAAGATATTATAAGGGAACATTTTCTCATTAGTCATAGAAATGCTGACAAGGTCATCACAAAAAATGAAAACAAAACACCAATAGAAAATTTAAGATTGAGTAACACGAACCTCACTGAAATCCAAGGGCGAACTGTTTGATTGGGACGGGTCAGCAGCTGTTAACAAATTAATTATTTCTTATATCAGTAACTTATTTGCTGCACTTGAAGATATGGTATGATTGCCATTGAGACAACTTTTTACTAGTGACCAAATGACACAGAAATCAACAAGTTTAGGCGAACTTATTGTAGGTCTGTTTATCTTATATCATTTATATTTAATGTTTTTTTTTTATTTAACAGGCAGCTATTTTCCTACATTATCTGTGGGTAGGACCAGCACAAGCAATTCCTGTTTTAATTATATTGTGGAATGAACTGGGACCATCAGCAATGGCAGGATTTGGTGTGTTGCTCTTACTGGTTCCTGTCCAAAGCTGGATGGGGAAACTTTTCTCCAAATTCAGGTAAAGAATAAACTGTTTCCTGTTCAAAGCTGGATGTGAATCCTTTCTACAATCTCAAATGAAAGATTTCAACATGCTGATTTTTTTCTGACAATGAAGTTGTTTTACAAGTCACAATGCAAAAAACATTATTTTTCAGTTAAACAATATTTGATACCCAGATGAAGGATGGTCCTTTTAGCCAAATATGATTTAAAATTTCTCCAATTTTGCAAACATTTGAAATGTTGAATCTATATACTGAATTGAAACATTACTGTTTTGCCTTTAATGTTTTCTTTCCTGAAATCCTTAAAATCACAGAAAATTTGGTAAAAGTGGGGAAAAAATTCAAAGATATTTACTCCTTGACTGAGATATGTTAAAGAAGAATTTTGAGCACCACAAGCATTGCTCTAAAGGATAGTCACTATGGGTATTTTTTGTCAGACTATTAGCAGTAAAATTGTATTTGCCAGTTAAATAAATTTTTAGCAAACAGAAATATTCAATCACAACCATTATACAGAGTAATGTGTCAGATAATCATTTTTTTTATACCTCACAGATATATGACATTGTTCAATTGAAGTTGACATTTAAACATATTGCATGAGAATTTAACATTGCAGGCACAAAACAGCGGTACATACAGATGAGAGAGTAAAAGTTATGAATGAAATTATATCAGGGATGAGAGTCATTAAAATGTATTGTTGGGAAAAACCATTTGGTCAGCTGGTAGAAAAAATCAGAGGGTAAGTCAGCTTCCTTGTTGAATATGGATATTTTAATGCAATCAAAAAGTGTTGATGATAAGAATTTTTGATAAAACTCTAAAAATAACACAAAATATAACGAACCAATGTGGACATGGCGGAAACCAAAATTTAAAAAAGTACAATAAAAAAAGCTTCCATATAAATTTAAAATGACTTGGAAGAAAGAAAAACCCCAGAAAAACAGAAAATCAAGAAGGCGCTACAGAAAGATGTATCACAAAATGTTCTGTTTTTGGAAGACTGCCAAAACAACCTTTAAGAAAGAAAAATATGGAAATCAAATATTGTGAGATATATGCTTCAGTATTATTCTTTGAGTGAGAAACTTGAGTGCTCTGGAAGGGTAATAATTTCCTGCTTCTTCAACTGTACACAATGAGAACATATCAGATAATAACAAACTTACAATTCCACACTACAGGATTATTCATTTAGTGAGATCAGAGAATCACTATTTAATGGTGAAACTGTGTCCCTTTCTACAAAAAAAATACAAAGAATGACATAAGATTTGCATGGCATGATGTATTATTGCATGTTTCTGTTTTAATACTGCAGTTAAGTTTTTGCTGATACCACTGTTCCACCTACATAAGAAGGGGCATTATGTTTTCTGATTTGAGTGACCGTCCTTTTCCTTCGATTCATTAATTAGTCAAAACTGTATCATGGTAATGTTGATAAAGTGCTGTAAAGTCAAATTACTCCATGTTACACATGTTCTGAATGATGTAAACTTAAAAATTGGATTTTGAACAAGATTCCTAGGCTCAAGGAATATGGAAATTGAATAGTGTTTGCAGGGCATGGTGTCATATTGACCCATATTTCTATTTCTCTTTACATTTTAAACCTTTTTGCCTAGAAAATATATAATTCATCAACATTAACCCAATGTTGTATGAAAAAATTTTTTTTTTTAAAAAAACAACAAAGTAGAATTTTTTTTTAAATAATGGATGGAATTTGCTAAGGGCTATTCCAGTAAAAATTATCCAGGGGGGGTGGAACGCCACTTATTTTTTGACCCCCCACCTATGGAAAAGATTAAAAAAATACACCCCCACCTAGAACATGTATTTTCTTCCAAGACCCCCTACCTAGAGAAAAAAAATAAAAGTTAGCTAGTTTTTTAAAGTATACAAAAATGTTGCATCCTGTCAAATAAATGTAAAATTTGTTGGTTTATCTATTTCAGTGCATCCAAAAAGGGGGGCCCCCTGGCCCCCTCTAAATCCGCCTCTGGTCTCAATGGCAATCATACCACATCTTCTTTTTTATACTAGCTATGTTGCTATTAAAATATAAAATGAAACATGTAACAATGTTATGGAGCAGCAGACGACAGATGCAACATGACGGCAATAGCTTACAGTGACCGAAAAAGGGGGGTGCGATTTTAATTATGGCCCATTTTATTTTTAAAACTGTCAATAACATTTTCAGGTACGACATATTCTTCAGGTGGGGAAACTGGTTGGCACCAACCATTTGATGTTTCAGAGTTTAGTTTGAGCCATAAAATATTTTTGGTAGGCACAATGTAATTCTTTTTTTATTTTTTGTATTTCTTATATACATTTTTTTTTTCAATAGGCAAATGTTGAGGAAGATGATATACTCTCCTGTGTAACAAGGCCATATTTTTCCGCAAAAATTAGGCCATTTTTTTCCTTCAATACCACCCACGCAACATGCGCAACAAAAATCTAATTGTCTGTGCCAAATATAGATATTTTTTTATGGACCGCATAGTTTGGATGTCACCCACTCATATTTTTTTGTGGGGAGACGGTATACAAGGTAGAGGGTACTTGAAGTTGTTATAAACTGTATGCAATAAAATATTATTTGGGACAAAAATTGCAAAGAATTGGCCAGTCCACCTTATTAAGGACATATTCTTTGCAAGGAAAGAGATTTAAGTACAGCAAATTCTGCCATTTCAATTTCAATGAATATACAATAACTTCTTCCAACCGCAACAATATTTAAGTTAACCTTTATTTACAATGTTTAAACTGGAACTGTTGCCTTGTTCATGTTCATGTTGGGTTTTTTTTACATTAAATTTGGGTCTTCGTCGATACCATACTTATTCCAGACGTTCCGTATCAGAGGACATTTCAGGCAATTCCTCTGCACTTCTTGTATCATTATATCTTCATCACGGTGACAAGAATAACAGTATAGAGTACCATTAATTCATAGAACAAAACAACAAAATCGCTGAAGAAGTCATGTTTACAAAATGTCAAAATGAGCCAAAGACCAAAAAATGACAAGGACAGTTAAGCGTCTTTTATGGAGACAAAAACTATATTCCTAAAAAGTCTTTGGGGTTCTTCAATCGAAATAATAGCAAGCTAAACTAAATGAGATTATTATAAGGGCTAAATCTCGTCTGTACTAGCCAAATTTAACAAATTTAAAGTTGTTTTAAAAAAAAATATATATCATGAATGATGGTTAATTACGTTTTTCGGGTTATCAGTTAGACCGCATGGTTTTATTATTACAATAGGAAAACACCCGAGACGTGAAATCGCATGGTTCTATTATCATAGGTAAACATCCGAGACGTCCCAAAAATATATAGGTGCTCCTATTATTGGAGGAACATTACACAGTTGTGTACACACACATGGCGGCACAGAACACGATCGGAAATTCATTTGACGATATCTAAACGTTTCGAAACGAAGTGAAAAGTATCGTGCGCCACGTGGGCGCTTACATTTGTCACTGTATGCGCCATTTCTTGTCAATATGCGCTATAGGCGCAGGGGGCACGTCCTTCCCGATCACTGGTTTGACAAGAACACAAACGGACGCTTAAAATTAGTGGTCTGCCAACTTTATTTGCATTCGGATGACCTTTTCAGGAGAATCTTCCTTCATAATAGGGGGAACAATATGTTTAACCTATCATTCAGAAACCCCCCACCAACAGAAATTAATTTAAATCGGGACCACCACCCTCCAGAATACAATTATGTTGATAACCCCCCACCTATGGAAAAAAATATCGTCGGCGTTCCGCCCCTCCTAGGTAAATTTTACTGGAATAGCCCTAAGACCCCAAAAGGGTATATGACAAAAATTTAACTGCATGTATTTCGCAGAAAGCATGCTATTATTTTGTCATATTTTGTACACAGTTGATTATTAAAACATGTTAATGCTTTGTTTTGCGCTACATACAATTAGCACAGCATGCCATGATGTGTAATATATCCTGATATTGTGTATAAAGCCACTGACACTAATTTGCATGTTTTGATATTTTCTTAAAATTGTGTATTTATGTTATTTTATTTATATACTATAGTTGTACATAAATTAACTGTGAATATATATGTGCATTATGAAAATAAGATAAAACAAAATTTCGTCAATGTAAATTGTGCATTTTGAAAAAATTCTGCATAACTAATGCATCATCAAATTCATGTTGTTATTATTACGGAAATGTAAGAAAAATAGTCCCATACCTGCATAGTTGTGTGAGAATTTGCATTCAATATCATATGGTTAAAATACTTGAAATTGATATATATATACAAGTGTTGTAGCATGCATGATTATTTAATAGCAGATCTTTCAGACCCCTTTAGAGTATTATGGCATGCATATATTCATGAAATTAACCATTGTTAATAGTATTGTCTGACAAATATAAAGAATAATGGAAGGAATAATTCAATGCCTTAATGGACTTCGGTTTTCTTTTTTTTTTTTAATCCTGTTCTTCAATTGCACATATATGCAAAAAAAAATTCTATAAATTGAGCATATAAACTTTAAGAACTACTTGTTACTATAGTTATTACAGGAATAAATTTGAAGAAAAGTGTGACATATACAAGCAAGAATTTGTATGCAAAATATTTATTGTCTAACCCAGTCTTAAGTCACTTAGTAATTTATCATTTTAGCATCTTGATACATTATGCTTATTCAGTCATAATTTGTTATTTTGATTTCAATGGTATTAAATACTTTGGAGTTTCAATTGTACTACAGTTTAAATTTAAATCAGTATAAAACATATAGATATTAATATTCACAGATATTTATGCACAACTGTAGTATTCTGCATGTTTATATGTATATACAAATATATGTGCACTAGAAAACCTTTGCTCTAACCTCTGCATGCTTTTTTTGCTTGCCTGCTTTCGCATAAAACAGATTAATCAGAAGTTCTGTCCTAGAATAAATATATTTATTTGTTATGAAATTTATTCAGGTCTGGTAAAATGAAGTAAATCGATAATTTTGTAACCAACCTTTTATGTGTCATATCAGTAAACCAGAAGTTGTTGACCCATATATTTTAAGAAATTTAACCTGTCCTAAAAAAAATATAAAATATATATATGTCATGTACTTTATTCAGTTCTTGAAAAATGCTGGAAAAAAATTAATGCTAGAACCTACCTCTATGTAATTTTATCAGGAAATTAAAATTTGTTGAGCCACATTTTATTTAAAGTTAAAAAATGTTATAAAATAAAAAGTATATACATTAGTAATTTATTCAGATCTGGTAAAATGCTGGAAAAAGACGATTTAATTATCCATCTCTATGTTACATATATATTAGTAACTAGAAATTTTGAATTAAACCATATCATTATTTTAGGCTAAATGCATTCTTTAAACCTGATATGTAAGGCTATGGAATTCTTATAAATAAAGAAATACAATGACTTTGGGGCTAAGTATTGTAAGTCACTAAATTGTCATTAGTTAAAATGTATGATGTAGGACTAAGTTCATGTGAGATCTTTTATAGAAACAAGTTTTATTATGACAATATTACTCTGAATTGCAAAAATATAACTACAACAACTTATTTCAATTGCAAATGTTGACAGACCTTGACAATGACTTCCTAACACAATTGCAAATTAAATTTAGTATAATGAATGGCAGAAGTTAATTGTAGAAGTAAGATTGAATTGCAAATGTGACCCTGCACATTTGAAGTGGTTGATAAAGTTTCCTGTTACATTTTAAGGGGTTGCTAAAGATTCATTGAACATTTGAAGTGGTTTCTAAAGTTTCCTGTAACATTTGAAGTGGTTGCTCAAGTTTCCTGTAACATTTAAAGTGGTTGCTTAAGTTTCCATGAACATTTGAAGTGGTTGCTAAAGTTTCATAGAACATTTGAAGTTGTTGCTAAAGTTTCCTGTAACATTAAAAGTGTGAGAATTAAAAAAAAAAAGCTTGGGAGTTATTGTTATCACAAAACTCACCCAGTCACATAATTCATATTAATTAAAACCTTGCATATCAATGATTAAAAATGATAAAAAAAAAAATAAAAAAAATTGCTGATATGTCTAGAATTTTATTGTTCACAGTTTATGTTTTTGACAGAATTTACTGAAACACAGCAATTAAGGCCTAGTGAAAGAACCTTATGATAATGTCATAATGGCATGATTGGTACTTTTAACTTGTTATTTGACCTTTGTCTGTGTGTATGGCACAAAACGAGTTTGGGTTATTTGACTTTAATTTGCTTTGTCCAAATATAATGAAAGGTTTATTAAACAATGCTTATTATTACCAACAAAAGCAGGTCAAGTCAATGTTTTTACTAGTGGAGGAAGCTGGAGAAAACCACACACCTTCTGCAGAGAAACTGACAATCATGTCAATTAAGATTGGAGTCAAACACATCCGCCATGTATGGGATCCAACCTAATACAGAAGATTAACTTCTTAGATCATTTGGCTAAAAAGGCCCCTTCAAGTAAAAAAAAACAACACTTTTAACAATTCTGTTAATAGTTGTTTAATAGACAGTCTCTTCTAAGGATATACATTCAATCATATCTAACATACTAAAATTTCCATCACATGTTACATTCTCTTTATTTGATATATTGTTTCATTAATAAAGTGGGTGTTAGTCCTATAATGCTGTTTTTGGTAGTGTAGTTTATAAACACCTTTTAAGTTTTGCATGTATTTTTTCTTCGTTTTTAGTGTTTATCATGCATGCTTATGAATGTTTTAAAAACCAGTTTAGTTTTGAAAGTATACAGTGGCCATAAATATTCTCACAAAATCTTTCTAAAATCAGTTGTAAAAAGTAAAATCACAAAAAATACTGAACTTAGAGGAAATTCAATTCGGAAAGTCCATAATCACATGGCAAAATCAAATAACAAAACCCATCAAAAACGAATGGACAAGAACTGTATACACTATCTTAATAATAATATTGTAGTTCTGTTTTGATGGCAGATATAAAACAAATGTAGTATGCTGGCACTAATAAGCTGGAAAAACTAACAATACTTACAACACTTACAACAATACACTAATAATTGACACTCACAGATCACATCATGTGTGTCTGTGTGATTATTCATATCAATGATTTTTTTTCCATTTGTCTTTTCATGGAAAAGTTACCGTGGTGATTTATCTATGATCGCAAAGAATTTTGCAGTCATATATTGGTATCACGTTATTGTCGTCATCATTGTCGCCATCCAAAGACATTTGGTTTCCAGACAATAAATTAAGTATAAATAAATAGAAATCTATGAAATTTAAATTGAAGGTTTATGACCACAATAGAAAAGTATGGATTGATTTAGGGCGTTATGGTCCTTACAGTTTAGGAATTAAGGGCCTTCGTTTGTCTGTCTGTCTGTCTGTCACATGTTGAATTCTTGCCAGATTTTTTTATAGGTTTATATCATCAATGTCTTACAAGTTCAAAATTAAATTGTGATCAATTATTTTTAAATTAAAAGAGTTATGCCAAATTATTTGGAACAATTCTGGCCAAATTTTAATGAAACTTACATTGTATGTTTATATCAGCAATGTTTCTGAAGAGTTAAAAACTCTATGCCGATCAACTATTGTTAAAAGTTAATTGCCCCTTAGAATTGTATATTATATTGAAATTTTCATTGTTAATGCTGTCACATGTACATTTTTTGCCAGTTTTTTGTTTTATCAAATTCATATCAAAGGTATTAGAACAGCATTGTCTTAGACAATTTGGAATCTCAGTGATGATCAAAAGTTTCTCTTGGAAATATTGAATATATCAGAAATGTCAAGTCTTAACCCTGTAGCAAGATAATTTTTTAAAAATTTGAAAGAACATTTTTTTTGGATTTTTTGCCCATCAACAGAACAGATAATATGGGCCAAGTGGTGGGGGCATTGGAACTCTATTATAATGTTTAATCTATATAATCTAGTTTTCACTCCTTTTTCACTTATCTGTTAGTAGTTGGAACATATTTTCATTATTCACAATCTCATAATCTTATGTTTTATAAAGATAAATCATTTGAATATTTTCAGGCAGGAGGTGAAAAAAGTGAAGTCGTGTTCTTACATAAGGGGTTCAATTATTGGATTTTTCTTTAGTTCGGCAAAGCTGATTGTGTTTTTAACCTTTCTTGCATATATTATGAATGGACATGCGTTGTCAACTGAGAAAGTTTTCGTCACAATATCTTTGTACCAGGCTATCCGCCTTTCCACAACACTTTTCATCCCTTTTGCCATCCAGTTTGCATCAGAGACAATGGTTACAGTTAAAAGATTACAGGTTTGTCTGATGTTTGGTTTGAATTTATTTCTTGTTATATATATATATATATGCACTAGTTCATCGTTTTTTATTTGGCTTTTTGGGTTACACTTAAAGAATGGTATACTAATTAACAAAAGATAAAAATACAGTTTATAATTTAATTGTTAAAACATGCAAGAAATATTCTGGACTACAAATATTTAAAAAAAAAAAAAAATTCAATTGAGGTGTCATGTTTGGTGAAAATTCCTGAACACCAAATTGATCAAGTTCAGCTCTGAAACAGCAATATACCCCTATAATTAATTGTCAAAATTAAGATTGGCCTACATTGGTGGACTAAAGCTGGCAGTTTTCAATACCAAAAAAAGACTAAACCATTTAAAAGTAGTTGAAATTTTATTTAAAATTCTCTGGATGAAAGGTTCAACCATGCCCTAATACAAGAAATGCCATTACCTATTGTTGAACACACCACAGGATGTGCAATACATATGTTGGAAAATAACAATTAAAATTTTCTTAGCTAAACTTACGTTTGTAGTATTTTTAAGATTGACAGATAAAGATATAACAGGTTTTTTATTTGCATTTTCAAACTTTTTTGTTAGAAAATGCATTTAAGCAGAGTTTTTGAAACATATAATTCTTTTTTTTTCTCAGTTTGAAATTCAAAGTATCAAGAATTTTAGAATTTTGTTGAATGAAGTCACAGCTTGAAGTTATGGAAGTTGTTGTATTGGGCTATAGCAATAGCGAATTTTTTACTTCAATTTTGTCAAAAAGATCGAATTTAACGAAAAAAAACATTTTTTTTTCTATTGTCATTAACGTTGAATTTAAAGTTTCTTCTCATGTGGTGTCCAATGCAGTTTTAAAGTGATAAGAATTGTGGTTTGTGTTATACAAATGGAATGGGGAAATTTTGTGAAACATTCTCGTATGTTTTATAAAGAACACAGCACAAAAACAAAAAAATTAAACCATCAGAAACACTCCATTTTAGAAGGCCACATAACTAACCTATGAAAGGCATTCATTAGCCACTATCCAGTTAGCCACTATCCAGTTAGCCATTATCCAGTTAGCCATTGATAAAGAAAGTGATTTAATTCACTGCAGTCTACCCCTTTAAGACCTGTTTCTGTTGTTGTGGCTATAATGTAAACAATACACTACATAATAGCTTACTCAAATGATATTTTTAACTAGAGGGTGGGTGGGTGTATAAGATTAATTCATTTATAAACAAATAAGATCAATAGAGTAATGAAAAAAAGATTATTATATACAGTTTTTGAATTGCATTTGCATTGGCTTTACATTTGTTATGTGTTTTTGTGTGCAATGACAGTCAGTTTTTCTGCATAGTTCTGCATCAGGTTACTGTATTGTCTCCCTTGGAATTTTGTTGGTTGCTAATGGTTCTGATGTATTTGATATTGATAGGTTGTATGTTGAATTTTGTGTGTTTGTTCTATTAAATGTACATTTTGTAACGCTAGAATGTGGAGAGGTAGGCATATAATATAAATAGTTTAAAATACACAGATTGAGTAATGTGTATACAAAGATGGGAGGGGCAGTAAGAAATATGAATATGGATTGAATTAATCACAAGTTAGAAAAGTTGGAATATATACAGGAAAAATGAGGTGCAATGAATCACTTGTAAGAAAAGTTGGAATATACAATGTATACAGGAAAAATGAGGTGCAATGAATCACTTGTAAGAAAAGTTGGAATATATACAGGAAAAATGAGTTGTTATGTACACTGGTTTTCTTATGTTTTTAAATCCTCTTTTTTGTTGGCCTGTTTGGATGATGTGGGTTGGAAAGTCATACATAGAAAGCTTGCATACATATTTGAAGAAATGAACCTGCAATTATAGAATTGTTTGTTAAACTTTTCACTTTTGTCAGACTTGGGTTACTTAGTCATTTCTTGGGCAAAATTTTCAACTATTGTTACAATTTTTAACCGGATTTTTGTGACAAAAATGTCGGTTATTGATTTGGGGATGTACGGCGGGCGGGCGGGCGGCAATCAAATGTTGTCCGTGCATTAACTCATGAAATATTAATAAATCCAGTTTGCTGTCGTTGTGACAGCCTCTTGTTTGTTCTAATCTTTGGAACTTCACTAAAATTAGAAACCATTCAGATTGTGCACCTTCAATTATGGAGTTGTTGAAAGATTTTTGTATCTCCATATGTGGATATGTTCAATATAAACCATTCCCCATTGTTTTATAAACGTTCTGCCCAACCTGGTCATTTGAGTCTCTGATCCCTTACATATGGATTGACTACTCTTAGATCTTGTATTTGACATTACTTAACTTTGAGAAGTAAATTATAAAGCACTGGGTACCACCTTCTTATGAATGGCCTACAGTTGAGCCAAAATCATTCAAGAAAGAATAAAGGGTGTATGTTAATTTTATTGTTAATTTTATTGTCAACTTTTTTGTTTTGTGTGCAGCTTCTACTTTGTCAATTATAGCTATATGCTTTGGATTTCAGGAACTTATAGTAGCTTTTGACTTTGTATATGAGCTTTGTTTTCCATGTTGTCTTTAGCTGAGCATATATGTATGTGCATGTGCCAATAAAGTTCATTATATGAACAGCTAGCTGAATTTCTACAATTACATTGGATAAATAGGCTTTTCTTAGGGTTTTTTCCAACTATTTCAGATTTTTTCCAGCTCTATGAATATAACTGAAATAGTAAGATGTATTTGATCGAAATGTAATTTTGAGTGAAGAAATTATGTTTCCTCTAGAATTAGCCCATTAACTGGAGCAGAATTAATTATAATACATTTAAAAAAAAAATGTTTTGCTTCTCTATTTTCCAATCTTTTTTTTTGTAGTTTCTGGACAATAATTTTTGTGTAAGTGTATGGATCTCTCTGAAATTGTATCACAACGTTTGATATCACAACAGGAAGGCTGGGATTGAGTTTGGGAGTTATTACAGGAATTAGGGGACAAAAAGAGCCAAAAACAAGCATTTTTTTAGTCAATGACTTGTGTTTAAGTGTGTGGATCTCTCTGAAATTGTACTACAAGGTTCCATACTACAAAGAAAAGGCTGGGAACCAGTGCTGGGGTAATTGCTCCAAGGGGGGATTCAAAAGTTTTGGAGGGTTCCATTTTTTAAGGGGTTCAAGAAGAAATTTTCAATTGCACAGTAATGCACAATAGATTTGTAAGATCTTGACATTTGCTTTGTGTCAGGAACCTATATTAATTCAAAAATTTGATCACATTCATAATTCAAACAGTATCAAGCTTGAATATTATTTTAAAACTTGCCCCAACTGCCCAGGGTTCAACCTCTGTGGTCTCTGAGTGAGTGACTCAGCAAAGCATTTTATTTTTTATGTACTTTATTAAATTGATTCCAATCTCTTTGTGAAATGATGTAATGTTATGGAGAAGTCATATTGTTGCCAAATAGAAGCTTTGAGCTAGATTAGATTGAGCCAGTTGTGCCTTTGCTGGCATGTATGAGCTGACTTGGTAATGAGGGTAGCTTTGGTAAATAAAGGGAAAGGCGATAGTTTGGTGATAAGGGTGATATTATTTTATAATATTTTCAGGATGGAAATTAAACAGTTGCTACAAAGATCTTACATAGGTGCTTTATTTGATGGATTTTTCTTTGCTTGTACAAAAGTCATCATACTTTTAACAATTTTGACCTATGCATTGGTTGGAGGTGCAATGACAGCCAAAAGGGTTTACCTTACTGTAGCTTTACACCAAACTATCCGTCTTTCTATGACACTTTTCGTTCCACTAGCCTTCCGGTTTTCTTTTGAAGCACTGGTTACATTGAGAAGATTAGAGGTTTGTTAGTTTTTGGTTTGATTTTCATTTAACTAAAATTTAACCGTAATTCTATCAAGTGAACCAACACCTGAAGTTGTGATTGTGCGGTAGTTTAAAAAGAGTGGATACCACTAGGCATTCACAGTTGTCTTTAGAGAAATAAGAAAATGGTCCAATTTTCAAAGGTGCATTCTTGTGAAAAAGTACTGTTATTCTTTATTTAGAAGTTACTGTAAGTTTAGAACTTATTGTGATGTTTGAAGATTGAACACAAATTCAAAATGTTATTGGGATTTCGGGAAATTCTGCATTAAGATATATGTATCAGATACTCACCCCTACTCATTGTTTGCATTAAAACCTTCAGGATAAATTAGTATTTAATAGTATTACTAATGTGAAAAATACATTGCTTAAAGTCTTCAGGTGGTTGCCTTGGGTCTAAAAGGCAGAATAAAAGCAGGATTAAAAAATGATTGATTCCTGTTTTATTATGTCTTAAGATACAGGACAGACAAACAGACAGAGGAACATACAGACTATGATTATGCATCCTTCTATATATATGTCCTGTAATCTGTTTGTCTGTCCTGTATCAGGATAAAGTTTAAGGAGAGGGAAAAGTTTGGTGCAATATAGTTTGCCCTTAAGTTGTGGTAACATCAACTTGAAACTTACTATACATGCTCATTAATGACTTATAAGAAAATTGGGAATATATACAGTAATATGAGGTGTAAAAAATGTATGCAGATTTTATGAGTTTTTTTTTAATCAGGTTCTTTATTGTCATGGTTGAATGATATGAGTTGGGAATTTGGGTAAACATGGGTAGATGATATTTGTAATCAATACCTTGAAAAGTTTTTCAACATGATTTTTGTAACTTCAACCAACAATCAATCAATCAAAGAAAGATTGCGTACATGTTGAAGATATGCACATGCTATTCATTGCTATTATGGAATCTTTTTTCCCCATTTTTCAGACTATGTTACACATAGTAATTTCTTGGGCTAAATTTTCAAATATTGTACAAAATTTGTTTTAATCATTGGAACTTCACTAAAAGTTTGAAAACGATTCAGATTGTGCACCTTCTATTATGGAGTTTTTGAAAGATTTTCTTATCTCCATATATGGATATGTTCAATATAAACCATTCTCCATTGTTTTATAAACGTTCTGCCCAACCTGGCTATTTGAGTTTTTGATCTCTTACACATGGATTTGACTACTCTTAGATCTTGTATGTATTTTGACATACTTAACTTTTGAGAAAGAAGTCATCACGTTTACTGTACATAGATCGTGTAAATGAAGACGCTAAATGGCATAAAGGTTTATGTTATGTAGACCTATGCATTGATTTGATTGGTTGTCAATAGCAGTTGTAACTTTCCATAATAAGTAATTAATATAAGTAATATTAGCCATGCATCTATCAAACTACCAAACCTAAATAAAATTTTTTTTGTAAAAAACAATAATTGACAAATTTTCTGGCCACCTTACAACAGGACTTGCAACAAATAATTAAATCAAACTTGTATAGATTACAGTCGAGCCAAAAAAAAAAATCAAGAAAGAATAAAGGGTATAATTTAATTTTATTGCTGATTTGTTTGTTTTGTGTGCAGCTTCTACTTTTTTCAATAATAGCTATGCTTTTGATTTCAGAAACTTATTGCAGCTTTTGGCTTTGTTTGTTTGTTTCTAATGTTGTCTTCGGTGGAGCATACATTCATGTACCCTTAAAGTTTATTGCATATATGGCTAGCTGAACTTCTACAAGTAAATTGGAAAAATTGGTTTCTTTGATCTTTTTTTGTATCCTGGCTTTGGGGTATACTCCATGTACAAAAAATGGATATGCATTGTTTCAATTTATTTATAAAAGTTGCTCAACACTGGGACTAACATTTTAATATCATTATATTATGTACCAGGTTAACTTTTAAAATTTGTATATAGTTTTAATGAGAAACACTGTATATGTGTAACTTACTTGTTTATTTATTTGCCCTATTTGGTAAAGTCTACGCACAAAGTGTTTTTTTGGTAAAAAAAATTACCATGCCCTTTTTATACGACCGCAAATTTTGAAAAAAATTTCGTCGTATATTGCTATCACGTTGGCGTCGTCGTCGTCGTCGTCCGAATACTTTTAGTTTTCGCACTCTAACTTTAGTAAAAGTGAATAGAAATCTATGAAATTTTAACACAAGGTTTATGACCATAAAAGGAAGGCTGGTATTGATTTTGGGAGTTTTGGTCCCAACATTTTAGGAATTAGGGGCCAAAAAGGGCCCAAATAAGCATTTTCTTGGTTTTCGCACTATAACTTTAGTTTAAGTTAATAGAAATCTATGAAATTTTGACACAAGGTTTATGACCACAAAAGAAAGGTTGGGATTGATTTTGGGAGTTTTGGTTTCAACAGTTTAGGAATTAGGGGCCAAAAAAGGCCACAAATCAGCATTATTCTTGGTTTTTGCACAATAACTTTAGGTTAAGTAAATAGAAATCAATGAAATTTAAACACAATGTTTATGACCACAAAAGGAAGATTGGTATGGATTTTGGGAGTTTAGGTCCCAACAGTTTAGGAATTAGGGGCCAAAAAGGGACCCAAATAAGCATTTTTCTTGGTTTTCGCACCATAACGTTAGTATAAGTAAATAGAAATCTATGAAATTTAAACACAAGGTTTATGACCATACAAGGAAGGTTGGTATTGATTTTGGGAGTTTTGGTCCCAACAGTTTAGGAATATTTAAACTTTGTTTGATTTCATCAAAATTGAATAATTGGGGTTCTTTGATATGCCGAATCTAACTGTGTATGTAGATTCTTAACTTTTGGCCATGTTTTCAAATTGGTCTACATTAAGGTTCAAAGGGTCCAAAATTAAACTTAGTTTGATTTTGACAAAAAATGAATCGGTTGGGTTCTTTGATATGTTGAATCTAAAAATGTACTTAGATTCTTGATTATTGGCCCAGTTTTCAAGTTTGTCCAAATCTGGGTCCAAAATTAAACTTTATTTGATTTCATCAAAAATTGAATAAATGGGGTTCTTTGATATGCCAAATCTAACTGTGTATGTAGATTCTTCATTTTTGGTCCCGTTTTCAAATTGGCTTACATTAAGGTCCAAAGGGTCCAAAATTAAACTAAGTTTGATTTTAACAAAAATTAAATTCTTGGGCCTCTTTGATATGCTGAATCTAAACATGTACTTAGATTTTTGATTATGGGCCCAGTTTTCAAGTTGGTCCAAACCATGATCTAAAATTATTATATTAAGTATTGTGCAATAGCAAGTCTTTTCAATTGCACAGTATTGTGCAATGGCAAGAAATATCTAATTTCACAATATTGTGAAATAGCAATTTTTTTTTTAATTAGAGTTATCTTTCTTTGTCCAGAATAGTAAGCAAGAAATATCTTATTGCAAGAATTTTTTTTAATTGGAGTTATCTTTCTTTGTCCAGAATCAACTTAAATCTTTGTTATATACAATATACAATGTATATTCACTTTTTACTACAACTGATAAATTTAAATAATCTTTACCATTCAGTGATGACAAGCAGTTTTTTTTACATCTTAATATTTTATGATGTATTTAAATGAGTAGTTATTGTTGCAAACTCCATTAGAATATTTTAATTGAGATTAGTTTTGGAATAAGGGAAAGGGGGATGTGATTAAAAAATTGGGTTCAATTTTTCTCATTTGAAATTTCATAAATAAAAAGAAAATTTCTTCAAACATTTTTTTGAGAGGATTAATATTCAACAGCATAGTGAATTGCTCTAAGAGAAAACAAAAATTTTAAGTTCATTAGAACACATTCATTCTGTGTCAGAAACCTATGCTGTGTCAACTATTAAATCACAATCCAAATTAAGAGCTGAATCCAGCTTGAATGTTGTGTCCATAATTGCCCCAACCGTTCAGGGTTCAACCTCTGCGGTCGTATAAAGCTACGCCCTGCGGAGCATCTGGTTATACTATATATTGATATATTGGTATATTGGTATCATATCAATCCTTATTCAGACAGTATCAAGCTTAAAAATTGTGTCCAAATTTGCACCAACTGTTCAGGGTTCAACCACTGCAATCGTATCAGGCTGGGCTCAGCGAAGCATTTTATTCAGTTCTAGATAAAACACTATAAGGGTGATGTCATTTTAATATTTTCAGAACAGAAGTCAAACAGTTGCTACAAAGATCTTACATAGAGGCTTTATTTGAGGGATTTTTCTTTACTTGTGCAAAAGTCATCATACTTTTTACTTTGATTACCTATGCATTGGTTGGAGGTGCAATGACGGCCAAAAAAGTTTTCCTTACAGTAGTTTTAATCCAAACCATACGTCTTCCTATGACACTTTTCGTTCCGCTAGCCTTCCGGTTTTCTTTGGAAGCACTGGTTACATTGAGAAGATTAGAGGTTTGTCAGTTTTTTGGTTTGATTTTCATTTAACTTATAATTAAACTGTACGGTCATAAAAGAAACGTGTCATTTTTGTGGAGACCTTATTTGACGAAGTGTGGGGGCATATTGTTTTTACCCTAATGCTAAACGAATGGTTCAAATGAACAGCTTCAATTAAAGAAGCTAACTGATCAGTCCTTGTCAAGTTTTGTTTCATGCATAATTGATTTACCATGAAGTAATTTTTATACGACCGCAAAAATTGAAAAATTTTTCGTCGTATATTGCTATCATGTTGGCGTGGTGTTGGTCGTCGTCGTCCAAATACTTTTAGTTTTCGCACTCTAACTTTAGTAAAAGAGAATAGAAATCTATGAAATTTTAACACAAGGTTTATGACCACAAAAGGAAGTTGGGGATTGATTTTTGGAGTTTTGATCCCAACATTTTAGGAATTAGGGGCCAAAAAGGGCCCAAATAAGCATTTTCTAGGTTTTCGCACAATAACTTTAGTTTAAGTAAATAGAAATCTATGAAATTTTGACACAAGGTTTATGACCACAAAAGGAAGGTTGGGATTGATTTTGGGAGTTTTGGTTCTAACAGTTTAGGAATTAGGGGCCAAAAAAGGGCCCAAATAAGCATTATTCTTGATTTTTGCACAATAACTTTAGTTTAAGTAAATAGAAATCAATGAAATTTAAACACAAGGTTTATGAACACAAAAGGAAGGTTGTTATTGATTTTGGGAGTTGAGGTCCCAATAGTTTAGGAATAAGGGGCCAAAAAGTGGCCCAAATAAGCATTTTTCTTGGTTTTCGCACCATAACTTTAGTATAAGTAAATAGAAAACTATGAAATTTAAACACAAGGTTTATGACCATAAAAGGAAGGTTGGTATTGATTTTGGGAGGTTTGGTCCCAACAGTTTAGGAATAAGGGGCCCAAAGGGTCCAAAATTAAAATTTGTTTGATTTCATCAAAAATTGTATAATTGGGGTTCTTTGATATGCCGAATCTTACTGTGTATGTAGATTCTTAATTTTTGGTCCCGTTTTCAAATTGGTCTACATTAAGGTCCAAAGGGTCCAAAATTAAACTTAAGTTTGATTTTGACAAAAATTGAATCCTTGGGGTTCTTTGATATGCTGAATCTAAAAAATGTACTTAGATTTTTGATTATTGGCCCAGTTTTCAAGTTGCAATTTTTCTAATTTGAAATTTCATAGATATAAAGAAAATTTCTTCAAACATTTTTTTGAGAGGATTAATATTCAACAGCATAGTGAATTGCTCAAAGGCAAAACAAAAATTTTAAGTTCATTAGACCACATTCATTCTGTGTCAGAAACCTATGCTGTGTCAACAATTTAATCACAATCCAAATTTATAGCTGAATCCAACTTGAATGTTGTGTCCATATTTGCCCCAACCGTTCAGGGTTCAACCTCTGCGGTCGTATAAAGCTGAGCCCTGCGGAGCATCTGGTTACAGTATCAGATTGTCAAAACAATGTTGAAATGGATGTAAATTTGAGGAATTGACAAAATAAGTTTGTTGAGTTTTTTCAAAGGTGTATGTTGTATACATGTGTAAAAGTCATGAGTGAAATTTTTGAATATGTGAAAGGGACATGGTATCTTTTGGACATATTATTTTCTGTGTTTTTGTTTTTTGTCTTTTTAAAAGCGAAAACTAATAGTATTTTTAAGGTTGATCATCCAAACTAGAGTTCATTCTAAAATCCTAAGATGAGTAGGCCTAGGTTAGGTGAATGTTTTCAAAACAATCATTTTCAAATGTTTTCCAACCTTAGGTTGTTTTCTTCAGGCACTCAAGCTTCCCTCACCAATACAAGCATATTGCCATGAAATAGCACTATAGTACTAAAGTGAGAAAACTGGCATTAAATCATCAATCAAATGCTCTGCACTTCTAACATTGTATATTGGTGTTACTGGAAATTATATCAATGTATGCTTAGGTTCAATAAGTGTATACCCAATTAATAAAATTATTACTAACACTATTATATCAATTATCATCAGATATCATATTATTGAAAATGTTTGCACACTCTGATATACAGAGTGCTTCAAATCCATACTCTTGCCTTGGCTAGCTGTAAAAATTGCACACATCTGATTCCTTAGCTTTATGTCTTCAAATTTTGAATTTTAATCAACAGGTCAGAAATAGCTATTGTGAGGAAGGCCAAAAGTTTCTATGGATGTACAGCTATATTTCAAATCTTTGGCCATTTCTTCTGTTTAGCAGCCATCATTTATGCATTTGTGTTCTCTGGAAATACTTTCAGAGCAGAGATTTTATATGTCAGCTTAAATGCCTTGCATGTGATTCGTAAAACTTTTTTCACTTTTGTCCTGAGAAGTTTCCAGACATCAGGAGAATTGTTTGCTTCAATGGATAGATTAATGGTAAGGCCAGAAATGGTAAATAAGTTTCTGTAAAAGTATAAATCAATTTTCAAAATATGGTTCTAGATTTGAAATTAAATGAAACAAACTAAACCTTTGAGTGTTTGTACTCACAAAGGGATACCTTCCACCTTTCAGCATATAGTAATATTAATGTAAGTCAATTTGATTATCTCCCCTTCAACATTTGAAACCAGGATACACTTTTTCAAGAAGTGTTCTATAACTTAATTTTATAAAAGATTCACAAATATCTAGTCATTTAGGAGTAGTTGTACTTGTAAGAGCCTATAACCACATATTGTAATACTATTGAAGCAAGAACAATACCATTATTTCCCCTTTAACATTAACAACTGGAATTATATTCCTTTATGCAAATTTTGAAGTAGTGTGAGCCAAGGCTCTGTGGTTGAAGACTGTAACTTTGGCCTATAATTGTAGACTTTTACAAATTTTGACTAGGATTGAAAGTTGTCTCATTCGCACTCATACTACATCGACATATCTATGTAGCAAAATTATATAGCAGCTGGTGATTTTACACAGCACATGCTTCTGAGAAACAATATGAACATCAGTGTACAGTTTGTTTTTCTACAAAATATTACAATTATCTATATTACTAACAAAAGATTTTTTTATTTGGGAAAATGATTTTCTGATTACTGCTTGCATTTTGTTATGCTGTTGGGAATAGTATGAGAGAGAAGCACAACTAAAACACATGTGTCTGAGTATATAGTTTGAAATTTGAGAAAATGATTTTCTGATAACTGCTTGCATTTTGTTATATTTTTGCTTTTGGGAATAGTCTACGAGAGTCACACAACTAAAACACATGTGTCTGAGTATATGGTGTGAACAAGGGGGTTGAATTGGACATGTTCTTGACATGTATGCTATGTTAGATTGCATGACCTGACAGTAAATTGTTGATGGTATTTCTGGGGTATAATCTGTAGATTCTGAATTCTTGACATGTATGATATGAAGGAGCAACACTTGTTCATTCTGTTAAAGAGTTGATGTTTGGTCATTGCATATAGTGAAAATATGATTCTGTATAAAACTGTATATACAGACACATAACACATAACACATACACATATGATTTTATTGCTTTTATATACATGATAAATTCAATAGGTTGTGGATATAAATCACTGCTTTTTGGAGTGTATAATGTTTATTGCATATGAAATGTTTTGTTTTTTTATCCCATCCCTACTTCTTTTTTTTGGTACCAAATAGCACTGTAGAAATAGATTCACACTAATAGATAAAATAGTTCCCTGAATGAGCCCATCATGTTTGAATAAAACTGACTCTGTTTGAATTATATTTGAATACATCGTAATGGATTATCTCATTTGCATATTTTCAGGGAGGAGATGAAAAAAGTGATGACGATGTCTTACATAGGTGGTTCATTTGAAGGATTTTTTTTTACTTCTGCCAAACTAGTTGTATTTTTAATACTTCTTTCATATGTTATGGTTGGAGGTACTATAACAGTCAAAAAAGTTTACCTCATGGTAACATTAGTCCAGATCATCATGTTTTCCACGACGCTTTTCATCCCTTTTGCCTTCCGATTCGGGTTTGAAATACTAGTAACATTGAGAAGATACCAGGTTTGTGTCCAATTTTATGTTTCATTTTTGATTTCGTAATGATTTTTAGATTTGACTATTTTTATTGTGTGCTTTCTTATATTCTTTACATCGACCCATTCCCTATTCTAATAACATACATCAAAATGCTTACAATTTCTATACTCCCCGTTAAATTTCAAAGCATGTTGTGTGCAGTTGAATTAGAATTTGACATATGGTGTAGTCTATTATTGAAGCATAGATGTATGGGTATGGTTGAAGACTATATTTTGATCTTTAAATGTCGATGTTTGGTTGTGGCTATATAATATATAAATCATATATCATACAGGATAAATTGAATTTAAAATTGTAAGATAAAAACAAAAACCGGTGGGAATGTCCAACTGAAAAATTTCTCAATCAAAATCATGTGCACTTTTGATGTAAGGTCAATATTGGATGTATACTTTACTGTTAGCAATCATTTATGTAATGAAAATGGTAGGATTAGAAATCCTTCTTTTTGGTAAATTGTTTGGATGGAGATTTAAACATTCAACAATTATCATGATTATTATAGAACAGTACCGTTAGTGTGTCATTAAAGCAGTCGTTGTGACAGAATCAAACTTTCAGTCAATGAAATGATGAATGCCATCAAGACATTGTCTTTTAGCCATAAATAATATCTTTTACCAACTTTTGTTGTCTTTAAGATGAACCATTCTGATTGTGAGGTCACTTGATCAAAGGTCATTGGTCCCATCAAAAATTGATAGACTGAAATATTTCGTTCCTGAAAATCCTTTGAATCATATGTCAAATTCATATATGTTTGAGAGTGTTGATTGTTGAAGCTGTACATAGCCCTAGGTGAGCAACACAGGCTCCAAGTTTAAAACTGGAAAAGTTGTTCATCTTACATATAATTTTTGGCTGGAATAAAAAAAAATCATATTTTTATACATATATTGAAGGTGTTCATGTGGTCCGGTGTCATATGGTATTTTGAACCCCCTAAAAAGTGAACCCGAGGTCAAAATACCATGCGGTAAAATGACCCCGGGTTGTACATAATTGAATATGAACATGTATGTGGTCAGGGTTTTGATTTTTATTAATTTTTGCTCTTTTGGGAGATAGCTGAACATTGTCATTTTTGCAAGTACCGGTACATACTTGCAAATGAGATGCATAGTGTATCCCGATAACTCCTCCTACAGTGAACCATGGACCTATGTGCTCCCATGCTCAACTTTTTGTTATTTTAAAGACACAATAATATATCAAAGAAAGTCCTACAGTTACTTCAGAGTGGAGTTCGGGGGCATCACTTTGTCTAGTTTTTCTTGGTTTCTGTGTTAAACACAAGTGTGTGGGTCTTTTTTTAATTAGATTGCATATCTTTACAATATATTCCGAGTCATAAATCATATCTTTGCATTGATTGTCAAAATGTTATGAGATGCTATTGGTAAAGTTGTTTTTTTAAATTATTTATTTGAAAACTTTTTGTTCATTAATAGATAGGCTTGTTGTGAACTAGGTGCTGGTCAAATTTTTTTGATCAGTTGTTTTATAAGTTGTACAAAATTTGCACTTATTTAGCTTTCCTCTCCCACTATCCTTTGCTAGAAAGATAACATGTCTTTTCAATACTTGAATATTATCAATCTAAGATGGCTTAAATCAATATTTTGCCAGTTGAAAAATATATTTTATTTTAACAGGTCTGAAATCTCTATTGTGAGGAGGACCAATCGATTCTATGGATGTACAGCTTTGCTCACACTCATTGGCCATTCTTTATGCTTGATACCAATTATTTACGCCTTTGTGTTCTCAGGGAACAGTTTTAGAGCTGAGGTTATATATGTCAGCATAAATGCTTTAAATGCAATTCGTAGAACTTTTTTCACTTACGTGTTGAGAGGCTTTCAAACATCTGGAGAACTACTTGCTTCTGTTGAAAGAATAGTGGTAAGCTGGAATTGTACATCATTTAAAACAAAAATTTGAAGTGATTGAGTATTATTTATCAAATTTGGTGTAACCAAAATTGTATGCAAATTTTCCTGAAGTGATCTAGTAAATGATTGCAATACTTATGATACAGAATGTAAAATTTGACCAGTTTTGTACAAACTTTATATTCTTTTGCTCATTTTTTAGGTTCATTAGTTATATTGATAATTTCTCTGTCCTTGGTTCTTTTTGTCTTTCTTATACCTGTTATATGATTGTCTCCCCTTGGTATCTTCTTACTTTTCTTATAAACATCATCATCAGGAAAATGATAAAAGAGATTTCTCATAGCTTCCGTGAGGAGGGAGGATGTTTTATTTTGCATATCTGTACATATATTTCTTTCAAATATTGAGAAGAATTTTAAAATTATAATGGAACCTTAAATGTAGCTAGCAAATAGATCTCCATTGATAGATTAGAAAAAAATGTAGATTGTGCTCATAGAAACCAAGATTGCATGCTTTCACTGTTTCTACACACTGTCTGTAGAATTCTGATTAAAAAAATATTTTTTGAAGTATTATTGAATGATCAAAAGATTTTTTTTTAGTCTTTGACTAGAAAAGAATATGTGTTTTGTTGGTGAATAAGTGTTTAGTATTAATGATCAGAATTTTTGTCTCCTTTCCATTTCAAATTTTACTTCAAATCCTTTTTCACTGAATGTGTCAAACTGGCAACCATCCTTGTTTATTCTGTCTTAAAGGGGAAAGTTAGTTTGCTTTGTATGTGCTTACAGGCCAAATGCTTGGGTTTTTTTTTCAAAATACCTTCTGTGTGATGTTACTGGTGTATATTGTAATGCTAGTTAATATTTTGGTAAAGGTTTATTGAGTTTGACACAATGTCAGCTATTTTCTATTGGCTATTTATAATGTGTGGCAGTTTCGTCTATTAATGAATTTAACAAAGCAGAATGCCTGGTGATGCTTCAGCATAAAACTTACATATTTTGCTTTTAAGTAACATTTTGAAGATAACATACTAAACTTCTGAACAGAGATAAAATTATTATTTGAAATGTAAATTTGTATACCTTAAATCAGTTTGAGACATGCACAGCCTATCTTGCAAAGGTACAATTATTTTTGACAGGAATGAACTTGCAGTTGTTAGAAAGACAAAAAACTGTTATGGAATAGCTTCAGTATTTCAATTAACAGGCCACATTGTGTGTTTCTTGCCTGTCATCTTGGTCGTTGTGCTTTCTGGGAACAATTTTCGAGCTGAAAATGTGTTTGTTAGCATTACTGCTTTGTACGTTCTAAGAAGGACTTTCTTTACACATGTACTCAGATGTTTGCAGGCTTCAGGAGAAGTGTTTAGCACTATGAGAAGAGTTGTGGTAAGAATATGTTGATAACCATTGATATATTATGGGTTTGATATAAAACAAGACACTTGGGGGCAGGGGGGTGACCATCATATTGCTATTCAATTTTAAACAAAGGTTAGTCAAATACCTGTACCTACAATGTGCTAATATTTTGACGGAATTATAACTGTCCAACTTATAGCTAAACACTTATATTCTAGTAAGATTTATTATAATTGTAATGCACTGCAGTTCAATTGTATTTAAGAGCCTTTTTTAGTCTGAAAATAAAACTTTTTAAGTTGAATCTAAGGGGTCATCAATATTATGAATATTTGCTGGGATTTTACTGTTGATAAAATGATACATGGCAAATTTGTATTAAATGCCTGATCAATTGAGAGATCAATATTAGGCAGAGGAACTAATGCCTGAGGGCTGATATTGGTAGATGGTTGGTACTCCGTGATATGCTGTTTGATTTTTATTATCATACCATCTAAAGAAATTCAAATATGAGTTTTGATATAGCATTGGGGATAAAGGGTATATAATACAGGAAAGGTAATATCTAGCATTGGATACAGGGTATCATAGATTTATTATTTTTGTTGTGGGATACATGTACTAATTTTCCTGGATTTAGTGGTTATAGATGAACCACAAATTTAACTGTTTAATGAGGTACAAATTATCTATGGCTTGTACTCAGACTTTGGCAAAACATCCATGAACGAACTTTTCTTTAATCCATGAAAAATTAGTATCTGTAAAAATTGATACATCCTGAGTATATTACACAGGTTCAAATCTATGCAAGACATTTTAAAAAACAGCAGCAACCATAACAAAATATATGGTACCGGTACACACTTGTTAAATGTGTGTTACAAATTTCACTTGCAATTCTTCTATACTACTCAATCACTTAGCCTACACTTTCACTGCGGGACAAATGGTCATTGCATACAATTGACTTTTGTTTGTTTTATGAAAGGACATTCATGATTTTAATTGATGACAAGACTTTTTGATGTGTAAACTATGCATGTTTTTATGGGTTTAATTATAATAGATAGAATGAATTGATCAGCCCTACCAGATATATTAGCTGGTTTGTTTTGGCATTAAAAAGCATGCACCTTGGTTGATACTTTATATGCGTGTAGAGAAACACTGACTCGGATAGTGGTTGACCTTGATATATTTAAAAACTTTTTCAAAACAATTTTGAAATGGTAATGTCAATCTCCCAATACTATGGATATTTATAGGCAATCTTGTTTGAATTGTTTTACATTTGTCATTGTGGGTCTTTTTATAGCTTGCTATGCTTTATGGGTTATGTTCATTGTTGATGGCTTTATAGTGTCCTAAATATTTAAACTTAAGTCATTTGGTCTCTTTGTGGTGGAGAGTTGTCTCATTTGCAATCATACTGCTTCTTATTTTCATAGTATACAGATTGTCCGTTATTTGTCCCAAAATTTCAATCAGGTTGCATTTTTGGCATATTGAATTTCCTCCGAATATTGGACATGGATTTCAATTCACCCTTGCAGCAGCATTTTGCTTTCAACAATTTTAGCTTTAATGCGCTCATATATTGGCATATTGGATTTCAATTCACCCTTGCAGCAGCATTTTGCTTTCAACAATTTTAGCTTAAATGCGCTCATATATTGGCATATTGGATTTCAATTCACCCTTGCAGCAGCATTTTGCTTTCAACAATTTTAGCTATTATGTGTTCATATATTGGCATATTGGATTTCCTCAGAATATTGGATATGGATTTTAATTCACCCTTGCAGCAACTTATTAACTTTATTTGACGTTTTAGAATGTCAACAGGAACTTATATTTTACTCATCTAGGAAACAGTTGAAGTATGTTCGTGCACACTGGAATTTGACGGGTTATGTTGACATTTTGTTTTCTTATGGCCACAAGATTCTCCAGCTTGCAGTTTTTTTACCATTTTTTCTAACCACAGACAATTTCAGTGCGAAAAACATTTATGTAGCAGTAGTTTGTCTCAGTATTTTACACGACAGATGTTTAAGATTGGGAACCTATTATGTCAGCACAACCTTTGCTACCTTTGTTACAATTGGTCGCTTAATGGTGAGTTTTTAAAATTTTCGGTGACCCCTAGAAGAAATTGAAAAGCTGCTCAACTGATATATATATATATATATATATTCTATAGATCTTTTAAAGATATGTTCAGCATATTTGTAAAAGAAAAAATGCAAGCTATATTTTAATGTGCATTATACATAAAAATCCATTGGCTATACATTTAGCTTCAGACTGGTGTAAGAATAAAGTTTTTGCTTTTTACCTCCATGACAAAGATGTTGTTGTTCCCACAGATAAAGCCTCAAACAACATCGTTTTTGTGTGAACATCTCATTACATAGACTGCTTGATAAATGAACTAGATATTGACAACTCACTTGAAAACTCAACACATACCCTCACGACACTTATCAAAGAGGAAAGAACTCCTGGACAATTATAGGGCTCTTCTATGTTCTTTTTGAATTTCAACCAAAGATGAAGAACTAGATCTTTCATCAGTGTATTGGATAACTAAACTACATAAGTGTACTGACAATCAACGATATTGCTGGGTCTTCCAAATGCTCCATGAAACCTTTCTATATTATTAATGTCTATTTTATCAGCAATCAAAGCTGGGCTTCAAAGTTATTGTATAACTTTCTATTCTAGAGGTGGCGTGAATCAGATGTGGATACTTAAAAATATGTATGAGCATTTAGAGTACTTACAATGTAGTTAAGACTCTTTCATCTTCATGATCTTGCAATAACCATTTCGCAGATGAATTTGATTTTAGTACCAGGTAGGGTAGTTCAAATTTTCAATGGTCATTTAGTGCCTCATTGTGGTCTGAAACTAGAGTCAAAACTTTAAAGTAATTCAAATTTTATGAATATTGCAGAGATTTTACTGTAGATACTGGATCAACTGAGAGATCAGTGTTAGGCAGAGGAACAAAGGCCTGAGGGCTGATATTGATAGAGGGGTGTAATATACAGTTTTACATTAATATCATACTGGACATACATGATAATTCTAGAAATTTTAAACCGGAGTTTTGATATAGCATATGGGATTTGGGGTATATAATGCAGGAAAGGTGATATTTGGCATGTGTTACAGATTAATGTGGATTCATTATTTTTATGCCCCACCTACGATAGTAGAGGGGCATTATGTTTTCTGGTCTGTGCCTCTGTTCGTCCGTTCGTTCGTTCGTCCGTCCGTTCGTTCGTCCCGCTTCAGGTTAAAGTTTTTGGTCGAGGTAGTTTTTGATAATGTTGAAGTCCAATCAATATGAAACTTAGTACACATGTTCCCTATGATATGATCTTTCTAATTTTAATGTCAAATTAAAGTATTGACCCCAATTTCATGGTCAACTGAACAAAGAAAAAGATAGTGTGAAGCTCAGGTTAAAGTTTTTGGTCAAGGTAGTTTTTGATGAAGTTGAAGTCCAATCAACTTGAAACTTAGTACACATGTTAACTATGATATGATATTTCTAATTTTAATGCCAAATTAAAGTATTGACCCCAATTTCACGGTCCAGTGAACTTGTAAAATGATAGTGTGAGTGGGGCATCCGTGTACTATGGACACATTCTTGTTTGGATACTAATTTTAATAAATTTTGTGTATATAGAAAACCACAAATTTAACTGTTCATCGAGGTACAAATTATATATGACTTGTATTCAGACTTTGACAAAACATCCATGTGCAAAATTTTTCTTAATCAATGATAAAATTTGTATTCCTGAAAATAGATAAATCCAGAGTATAGCAAATTGGTCTATATAAGAAATTTAAAACAGAAGTGAAGTAGCCATAGCAAAATACTAGTACATGGCACACACTTATTAAATGTTTGTTGCAACCCTTTCATACAGTCATGACAGTGCACAGCTAGGCCCTGTATAATTCTGAATAGTTCATTTTGGTAGGCAATTGTCCTAAGTCCTAAGTCAGGAATCTGACGTACAGTAGTTGTCGTTTGTTTATGTAATATATACGTGTTTCTCGTTTCTCGTTTTGTTTATATAGATTAGACCGTTGGTTTTCCCCTTTGAATGGTTTTACACTAGTAATTTTGGGGCCCTTTATAGCTTGTTGTTTGGTGTGAGCCAAGGCTCCGTGTTGAAGGCCGTACTTTAACCTATAATGGTTTACTTTATAAATTGTTATTTGGATGGAGAGTTGTCTCATTGGCACTCACACCACATCTTCCTATATCTAATTGTGTTAAGAGTAATCGGAAAATGGACAGCTGTCAGGTTTTATTAGATACTTGCTATCACTTAGTCTGCAATTTTACTGAGGGGCCTTTAAGATGGGTGTATGACACTCTAGTGACAATTGGTCATTGCATACAGTTGACTTTCGTTTGTTTTAAATAAGGACTTAAATGATTTTAATTGATGACAGAACTTTTTGTTTTGTTTTGTTTTTCCTAAGCCTTTGGAGAACAATTAAAGGAAACTTTGCGATCACTTAGTCCTCATAAACATTTTCAAAGATCTTTTCTGACTCACTAGATCATTTTGAATCAAACTTGACATAAATGATCTGTAATATATCTGCTATTTAATTTGTAGTTTCTGTTCCTGTGAATCAATCAAAAAGGCTTAAAATAGAATATAAGGGTATTACAATGTATACTAATTGTCTAATATCGTAAAAAAACGTAAGAGATATAGAAAATCCTCAGAAAATCAAGATATACCTAAATTTTCCTATTCCACCAAATATCCTATGACTTCTGATAATAGATACGTTTAAATGATTAGCCATACAAGATATATATTTGACAGGTTGGCTATTCAAGCTCTTTCAAAGGACCTTTTGTTTTATCAATTTATGGTTACACATTTTCTCATGACATTGCAAAGCATGCACTTTGGTTGATATCTTGTATGCATATAGAGAAACAACACAAAATATGGGAAACTAATGGTTTTGCATAATATATTCAACTTTTGCAAAATAATTTTAAATAGGAAATGCCTATCTTATCATTGCTTATTGTTATAAACATTAAAGGGAAATTCTTCAATCTCATTTGAATTGATTTACAATTGTCATTGCAGGGCTTTTTATAGCTTGCTATGCTTTATTGGTGATGCTCATTGTTGAAGGCTTTAGCTGATTTAAAATTTTCGTCATTTATCTTTGGTGGAAGGTTGTCTCATTTGCAACCATACAACATCTACTTTTTTTCCCTCATATTATACAGATTGTCTATAATCAGTCTCAAGATTTAGATAAGGTTGCCTCTTTGCAAGATTGGATTTGTTAACAATATTATCTTGCACATGGGATTATTCAACCTCAGAGCTTTTTGCTTTAAACAATTTTTAGCTTTTATGTGCTCATATATAATATCTGTAACCTTATTATTTTGGACTTGTATTAGAGAGTCAACATAAATTAATATTTTACTCATCTAGGAAGCAGTTGAAGTATGTTCGTGCACACTGGAACTTAGAGAGTTATGTTGACATTTTGTTTGCTTATGGCCACAAGATTCTACAGCTTGCAGTTTTTTTACCGTTTTTTCTGACTACAGACAATTTCACTGCAAAAAACATTTATGTAGCACTAGTTTGTCTCAGTATTTTACACGACAGATGTTTAAGACTAGGAACCTATTATGTCCGTACAACATATATGACGCTAGTTACAATTGGTCGCTTAATGGTAAGCTTTCTGTTCAAGATATACTGTGGATTCTTTAATATTCATTGGATATCAATTTTCGTGGATTTCGTGGGAACAGGTAAACCACAAAATTAACTGTTTAATCAATAGTAAATTTTCTATAGGCTTGTTTGCAGATTTCAGCAAAACCTCAAAATTAAATATCCATGAACATGAAAGTTTTCGTTAATCCACGAAAATAAATGAATCCACAGTAACTCATCATATTATTCAGAGAGAAATGCCATCTTTATATACATTAAAATCAAGTTGGTTATACATTTGACTTCAGATTGGCCTGATATAGCTGACTTTTATACTGACTATGCCTTATGGGCTTTGCTCATTGTCGAAGGTGGTACAGTGACCTATACTTGTTAATTTCTATGTCATTGATCTCTTGTGTTGAGTTTTCTCATTGGCAATCATACTTCATCTTCTTATTAGCTCACCTGGCCCGAAGGGCCAAGTGAGCTTTTCTCATCACTTGGCGTCCGTCGTCCGTCGTCGTCGTCGTCCGTCGTCGTTAACTTTTACAAAAATCTTCTCCTCTGAAACTACTGGGCCAAATCAAACCAAACTTGGCCACAATCATCATTGGGGTATCTAGTTTAAAAAATGTGTGGCGTGACCCGGTCAACCAACCAAGATGGCCGCCACGGCTAAAAATAGAACATAGGGGTAAAATGCAGTTTTTGGCTTATAACTCAAAAACCAAAGCATTTAGAGCAAATCTGACATGGGGTAAATGTTTATCAGGTCAAGATCTATCTGCCCTGAAATTTTCAGATGAATCGGTCAATCGGTTGTTGGGTTGCTGCCCCTGAATTGGTAATTTTGAAGAAATTTTGCTGTTTTTGGTTATTATCTTGAATATTATTATAGTTAGAGATAAACTGTAAACAGCAATAATGTTCAGCAAAGTAAGATCTACAAATAAGTCAACATGACCAAAATGGTCAGTTGACCCGTTTAGGAGTTATTGCCCTTTATAGTCAATTTTTAACCATTTTTCGTTAATTAAAGTAATCTTTTACAAAAATCTTCTCCTCTGAAACTACTTGGCCAAATTAATCCAAACTTGGCCGCAATCATCTTTGGGGTATCTAGTTTAAAAAATGTGTGGCGTGACCTGGTCAACCAACCAAGATGGCCGCCACGGCTAAAAATAGAACAAAGGGGTAAAATGCAGTTTTTGGCTTATAACTCAAAAACCAAAGCATTTTGAGGAAATCTGACAGGGATAAAAATGTTTATCAGGTCAAGATCTATCTGCCCTGAAATTTTCAGATGAATCGGTCAATCGGTTGTTGGGTTGCTGCCCCTGAATTGGTAATTTTGAGGAAATTTTGCTGTTTTTGGTTATTATCTTGAATATTATTATAGATAGAGATAAACTGTAAACAGCAATAATGTTCAGCAAAGTAAGATCTACAAATAAGTCAACATGACCAAAATGGTCAGTTGACCCGTTTAGGAGTTGTTGCCCTTTATAGTCAATTTTTAACCATTTTTCGTAAATTAAAGTAATCTTTTACAAAAATCTTCTCCTCTGAAACTACTGGGCCAAATTAATCCAAACTTGGCCACAATCATCTTTGGGGTATCTAGTTTAAAAAATGTGTGGCGTGACCTGGTCAACCAACCAAGATGGCCGCCACCGCTAAAAATAGAACATAGGGGTAAAATGCAGTTTTTGGCTTATAACTCAAAAACCAAAGCATTTTGAGGAAATCTGACATGGGATAAAAATGTTTATCAGGTCAAGAACTATCTGCCCTGAAATTTTCAGATGAATCGGTCAATCGGTTGTTGGGTTGCTGCCCCTGAATTGGTAATTTTGAGGAAATTTTGCTGTTTTTGGTTATTATCTTGAATATTATTATAGATAGAGATAAATTGTAAACAGCAATAATGTTCAGCAAAGTAAGATCTACAAATAAGTCAACATGACCAAAATGGTCAGTTGACCCCTTTAGGAGTTATTGCCCTTTATAGTCAATCTTTAACCATTTTTCATAAATCTAAGTAATCTTTTACAAAATCTCCACTGAAACTACTAGGCCACAATCATCTTTGGGATATCTAGTTTGAAAAATGTGTCCGATGACCTGGCCATTCAACCAAGATGGCCGCCACGGCTAAAAATAGAACATAGGGGTAAAATGCAGTTTTTTGCTTATAACTATGAAACCAAAGCATCTAGAGCAAATCTGACAAGAAGTTAAATTGTTAATCAAGTCAATATCTATCTGCCCTGAATTTTTCAGATGAATTGGACAACTGGTTGTTGGGTTGCTGCCCTCCAATTGGTAATTTTTAAAGAAATTTTGCCGTTTTTGGTTATCTTGAATACTATTATAGATAGCGATAAACTGTAAACAGCAATAATGTTCAGCAAAGTAAGATCTACAAATAAGTCAACATGACCTAAATGGTCAATTGACCCCTTAAGGAGTTATTGCCCTTTATAGTCAATTTTTAACAATTTTCATTAATTTGGTAAATTTATGTAAATTTTTACCAAATATAGTTCTCTGTTACTAATGGGCAAAGTTCATGATAGATATAATTGTAAGAAGCAAAATCGTTCAGTAAAGTAAGAACTTCAAACACATCACCATCACCAAAATACAATTTTGTCATGAATCCATTTGTGTCCTTTGTTTAATATGCACATAGACCAAGGTGAGCGACACAGGCTCTTTAGAGCCTCTAGTTTTTACCTTTACAACTTCCTTTTATCAGGGGAAAAGTTGCTTGAAATAGAATTCTAATGGATGAATTAGTAAGCATTCTCTAAAATGACATATTTAAAATTAGTTGTTCATTGAAAGATCCTTTGCAAATTTAAATAAAGTAATTTACCCAACAGCTGAAGCCACAACTAATTATTTGAAGTCTAAACTGTAATGTTACATCAATATCTGTGATGTTAATATGCCAATTAATTTATACAAACAGTTCTACGTTGAACATATCTTCCTATTGTGAGAGAACTCATGTCTTCTGCTGTATTCAACTTACCATAGACAGACCATTCAATACATTATTTTACTCATTGTAAAATAGACCATAAAAGATTAAATTCTTGTTGTGTTATCTTTCTTGTTGAAGGATAAAAGATAGATACTTGTTGTTGTGTGCTATCTTACTTGTTGTAAGATAGACCATAAAAGATAGATACTCGTTGTTGTGTGTTATCTTATTCATTGTAAGATGGACCATAAAAGATAGATTCTTGTTGTGTTATCTTACTTGTTTTAAGATAGACCATAAAAGATAGATACTAGTTGTTGTGTATTATCTTATTCATTGTAAGATGGACCATAAAAGATAGATTCTTGTTGTGTTATCTTACTTGCTGTCAGATAAAAGATAGATTCTTGTAGCATGGTCTTACTCATTGTAAGATATACCATAAAAGATAGATTCTTGTTGTCTGTTATCTTACTTGTAAGATAGACCATAAAAGATAGATTCTTGTTGTGTTATCTTACTTGCTGTCAGATAAAAGATAGATTCTTCTAGCATGGTCTTACTCATTGTAAGATATACCATAAAAGATAGATTCTTGTTGTCTGTTATCTTACTTGTAAGATAGACCATAAAAGATAGATTCTTGTTGTGTTATCTTACTTGCTGTAAGATATAAGGTAGATTCTTGTAGCATTGTCTTACTCATTGTAAGATATACCATAAAAGATAGATTCTTGTTGTCTGTTATCTTACTTGTAAGATAGACCATAAAAGATAGATTCTTGTTGTGTTATCTTACTTGCTGTAAGATAAAAGGTAGATTCTTGTAGCATTGTCTTACTCATTGTAAGATATACCATAAAAGATAGATTCTTGTAACATTGTTTTACTCATTATAAGATACACCATAAAAGATAGATTTTGATGATGATATCTTGCTCATTGTAAAAAATCAAATGTTATTTATTTAGTTTAACATGGAATTATTTCAAATTTTACAGAATTTTAGTTTCAAGAGTCGGTATGAAATGTAAAAATTCTCCTTTCTTATCAGGCAGGGTCTTGGTTTTTTGTATCAACAAAAGAGAATGCAAGAAAAGTTATGTTGCAATTGATATGATCTGAAATCTAAACAAGTGTACCATACTTTGCTTATCATAATGTGAAACTCATTTTGACATTGTTGGATAGATGAGTTGAACCTAGTGACACCCATTCTCATTGCAGTGAAAAATTGTTAATTCAAAGGTAGATTTAAGGGGGTACTAAATGCTTGGACTATATCAGATATGGATCTTTTAATTTTTGTAAATTTTAGACAAAATCCGAGGAATTTGAGCCACACAAATTACAGGAATAATTTCATTGGATAAAAGCAGGTAGCATACACTAATTTCTATCATTGAGAAGCTTGATTACTCTTTACTAATAGTATGTGGTTAAATGTTCAGCTGATATTTTTAGAGTTAACTCCCTTGGGATACTTGACAACACCTCTTTCAGCTGATTAATGAATGTGCAAGCATGTGAAAATAATGCCATTCAAATGTCCATGAAAACATGTTATTGATTTGTAAGCTATATGCAGCCAAATGCTTGCTTTTTTGTTGCATTAATTGTGAATTGCTTTACTTTTTGTAGTAATTTGTTCTCGCAGCTTGAGTCTATAATCCTTATATAAAAGTCCCCAATTGGGTCCAGTAGTCATCAATTGCTTACCTTCTGCAGTTATCCTGTTCACACAGCATATATGTTTTATTCATAAATAGTGCCCAGCTTGATTTTAAAAATTACATATGTGTATAATCATTATTTCCAGGGGAGAGTTGAAATATGTGAGGCGGCACTGGAATTTGATGAGCCATTCTGACTTGTGCTATTACTTTGGTCAAAAGATTCTTCAGCTTGCTATATTCTTGCCATTCTTTTTAACCAGTGATAAAATTACAGCTAAAAACATCTATGTAGCAATGATTTGTACTAGTATCTTACATGACAGATGTTTAAGGTTTGGGACCTTTATCTTCAGAACCTCATTTGCCAGTTGGGTATCCATTAAAAGACTTAGGGTAAGTCTGTCTGATGGCAAAATGAAAATATGGAGTCTTGTTGCCAAGTGAGATATCAATGTGACATTACATGATATTTAACATAGAATTTTTATGCTTTTATCAATTGCACATGCTTTTTATACTCTCACTCTGATGGGGGATGGTTATGGTTGTTTACATCTGTCTAATTGTCAGTCAATCCCACATTTTTCATGAAAATATGGATGGATTTTTCTCAGGATCTTCAAATCAGATCTTCCTAAAATTTGATAGCAAAAGTAGTGTGATCATGCTATAATGTGTTTAATGTTATTCAATATATTGCTCATGAACTTCCTGATAACTGAATACTTATATCTATATATTCTCACACATATATCCATGTGATGTATAAAACTTTCAGCACATTTTAGAGGGGAGTGGATAGGGGGAGCTGTACTAACACCTCTCCTTGGACAAGATATTATAACATGTAATTATGATAAAATATGGAATGGTGGCTGTGATGACAATCTCTCTTTGTGAAATGACTGTGTAATGAGCTGTGTCAAATACCTAATCTGAATTGGTCTTCTTCTTCACCTTTCTAGTAGAAAAAGATATTTGACAAATAAGCACTAATCTTTTCAGAACAGAAACCTTTGATATTGTGTATAGTAAATAAAGGAAAGTACTGTGGATGTGGGACTAGATGAGTCAGTTTGACTGAGATATTATCATGATAGTGACTTTTAATCATATTTGGTAATTATCATTATTCAAAAAAAATAAAAATTGGATGAATTCATTGAAATTGACATAGCAAGATAGCTTCACTCAAACTATGAGTTTTTCAAGTTTTTTGGTTATCTTTAAAGAAATATGTGTCAGTGTGAATATCTTTATAAGTGTCTTGTAAAAAAAATCTTTTTAAAAATTAAGATTTTCATCACAGTAAAAATTAGGGGCCTAGGTGGCTGAGTTGTCTAAGTAGTTACTACTACAATCACAAGCCAGTCAACACTGAGGTTGTGAATTCGCACACGCTCTTCGGGGTGCACTCAACTCCAATCTTAATTGACTGGGATTGTCAGTTTTCCTATCAAAGGTCGGTGGTTTTCTCCAAAGACTCTGGCTTCCTCCACTAATGAAAACTGGCCACCACGAAATAGCTCAAATGCGGTGCTTAAAAATGGCTTTTAAACACCAAAAATTAAATTGAATTATAACATTTAAAATAAGAATAAAAGTAATTGTGAAAACTAATTTTATATATATTTCTTTAATAAGAGACAAAATAATTTACTCTTAAATAACCAGATTCACTTTTTGTTCTAAATATCTTGAATTCAATACAATGCAATCTTATACCAATGTGATACTTAGTACACAGGGAAAGATTTGTACATGAAACTCCGAAGGTAAATTCTAGCAATTTGATTGGAAGCATAGCTGTAAACATGTGCTAATTGTCAATAGACTGCGATAACTTGAAACAGTGATCTCTTGATAAGTTTTAAATTGAACTATAATAGTAGCAAGACAATTGCTTTACAAATATATCTAGGTGCAACATTCTAACCCCTAATCATTGACAGTGTTATATCTTACTTTAAATTGGATTTTTTTTGCCTTTTAAAAAAAAAGCTGTTCTTAAAAGTTTTGGTATAATCAATGCATTTAGAGCAAGTTTCTTTTGTATGTATAGCTTTTACTTTAGACTTGCTACATGTCCCTTCCTAATTATGTTTTTTCTCTTTTTTTTCAATTTTGCCCCTTTAATAATTTTACTGCTATAACTAGGAGATCACAATTATACTGACATCTGCAGGAGGAAGGGACTTGTAAAGTTTCTTCAAGGGCAATCAATAGGCTGGCACTTATCAGTAAACATATAAATTAGTAAGAGAGAAATAATAGAAAGGGAATTGTAGCAAGTCTACTTTTACCTCTATACTAACCAAAACTACATGATTTAGATATATCTGGTTTAGATGATAGCTATATATATATATCTATACTATTAAACGAGAAGACCTCATTTTTGGTGTCGCTTCTCTTCTTTCCAGAATAAATTAATCAACACGCCTCTGTGTCCTATAGGTACAGTGCATAGTCGCATTTGTCATCCATTCATATGATTATTCAGATTGAGTTATTTTAGGAGAAAAACGAGAAAAAAGACATCCGGATATTGTCCCGTTATTGTACGAAATTTTAAGTCAGATTAGACTTCCGGTTTGCGTTTTTCTGTATACTTTGAACATACATATACTACGAATAAAGTGTATTTTCAGAATTTTATCTGCTATCATTTTCAAGTTTACTATCCACGGCGGTCACAGAGTTTATTAAATAGAGAGGGTCTGTATACTATACCAATGATCACCATGGATCGATTAGTAAACTTAGAATTGAAAGTAAATACGCTTTATTTATATAGTAATGAATGTTCATAATATACAGATAAGCGCTAAAATTATTCATGTGAACTTTTGGTACTTTTTCTGAAATTCTCCAGTCATTAAATCTTTTACAAAATTCATTGATTACATAAAAAAAAAGAAGATGTGGTATGATTGCCATGTTAAGACAACTCTCCACAAGAGACCAAAATGACACAGATATTAACAACTATAGGTCACCGTATGGCCTTTAACAAAGAGCAAAGCCCATACCGCATACTCAGCTTCAAAAGGCCCGAAATGACAATGTAAAACAATGCAAACGAGAAAACTAGCGACCTTATTTATGTACAAAAAATGAACGAAAAACAAATATGTAACACATAAACAAACGACAACCACTGAATTACAGGCTCCTTACTTAAATAAATGTTCATAACATGCTAAATGTATGTTCATATTGAAATTGATAGAAAACCAAAAATTGGGGACTTTGGAAATAAAGGTGGAAGGTAAAAAAACATTTTCCTGTCCCCAATAACCTATCACTTATGATACTTTTGCTGAAATTCTCCAGTCATTCTGTATTTTACAAAATTCTTCCAACAACACTTTACATACTTTAAACTACGCTCTGAATGCCCGCGATTTCGCGGGTGTGTTCTAGTATTATATAATATTTAGTACAATATATTACTGTATTGTCTTTTTTGTTGGTTACATAAACCCACAAAAGTTCTATCAAATATGGATTTATTTTTGCACCAACCTATTATATATTTCTTGGTTTGCACTGTCCTATAGCTAGTTTTCATACATAGTGCTCTTCTTTTTATTTGCTTAGCTTAAAATTAACTGACCAGGCCTGAAACATTTAATTATTCAGGGGAGAAATGAAGTATATTGGAGCCTCCTGGACATTAGCAAGTTTTAGTAACATCTATTTCGACTATGGTCACAAGATCCTTCAGATTGCAATGTTTGTGCCATTTTTTCTGACTTCCAAAAACATAACGGCTGAAACTATTTATGTAACTGTAGCGTGTGCCTCCCTTCTTCATGACAGATGCATGAGATTTGTATATTACCAAATAAGCTCATTGGTCTCTACGTGGGTGACGATGAAAAGGCTTAAGGTAAGTTTATTTTGCACCCTAATATTTTTCTGTGTCTCCCAACAACTTGTGTGAGACAACAATCATGCCCCATTTCCTGCAATATGCCAACAATTTTTTGGGGTATTTGAATGTTTCTATTTGAGAAAAAAAATCAAACACCAACAAAAATTTAATACATGTACTTAGAAATGATCTATTTCTGCTCATTTATAACTGGGTGACAGCCCTTTTCAGTGACAGGAAATTATTTATCTGATATCAGTGGTGGATCCAGAAGTTTTCATAAGTGGGGGCCCACTGACTGCCTAAGAGGGGCCCCGTTTCTGTCACGCTTCAGTGATTCCCTACATAAGCAACCAAAATTTTCCCACAAAAGGGAGGGGGGCCTGGGCCACCCCTTTTAAATCTGCCTTTGGCTATTTCCGCATCTTGCATTCTTTCATGTATTCAATGCTTATTTATGGATCATTGTTATACTATTTTGCACTAAGTGGGTAAAGAATTACAATCAGTCTAGTCTGTAGTATTCAAAGTAGATAGACATTTTGAAATTTCTTTGCGTGGACATGCATATAAAGAAAACAAACTGGAAGTTAAACAACCAAACAATAAACTAAGGACATGCCTTTTACTGCCTTAGGTATGTAGATGGAAGTGAGGGACTATCAACCTTAAAGTGAAAATATTGAAAACAATGATGTGAAGATCAATGTTGTTAATACAGTGAAAAAACAACACAGGAACGTCACTTATTTCATACATTGTAACGTAAAGACTTGGTGACATATCACTTGTATACTTTGGCATTCTATAGATCGATTACAAATTATAACGTGAAACGTTATTTTACTTTATTCACATATTATCTACATTTTGGTGCCGTGACCAGCATGTTGATATAACTGTGATCTTGAAGAGAAATTTCGAGTTGACAGTCCTAAGAATACTCTTGGTGAGCTGATTTCATGCAATAATAATTGTTTAACAATGTTCCATTAAATTGAGATTTGAAACTTAAATTGTACTTTCATTTGTGTAGGTACAAATTCATTTGCAGAAAGTTTTTCTGATGAAGCGACTTGCACATAACACTTTTTCATTTATTTAAACAACAGTTTTGTTGTCATTGAATAATAGCATGTACCTGAGTCCGTTCAATATGGATTTTTTGGCATTGATAATATGTAATTCAAAAAATGTTTAAAAGATGTTGATCAAAAAATAAAGGTAAATTCTGTGTAGCCTTTTTTAGTTGGACTATTTTGTCAAACATGCCTCTGGGTGTCATATTTTCTTGTCGTTTTGAAGACCCATTGCTTGTCGCAGGTTGTTTTATATTCTCTTTGGTCAGGTTATTTTCTCTTTGATGCATTCTAAGTTTCCATTCTAAATTTTATTGTAGAATTTACAAAGCAACAGATGTCACTACTATCATAAATCTTTATATTCTTACTCACAGCAGACACATCAATATATCCTTGTAAAATTGGCCAAAATTACTTACACCTTTCCAATATATTCTTACAGATTTTAGGCGTATACTTTTTTTTGTGTGCTATTTCAGATGCTTAACATTAATGCAATGATAAAAACATATATATGGTATGGTTCCTAGAGAAAGGAATGTATATGATTATTGCAGACCTAATTACAGACTTGATCAATTCAGTTCCCATCATATTTCAGTATAATCAGATCTAGAGTATACATATGCACCCTTTGTGTGATATTATAATTGTGTTTTGGTCAAGTTGTATAATCAAGAGTATACATAATCACCCCTTGTCAGATATAATACTTGTGTATTGATTAAGTTATATTATTTAGGAATGAATTGAAGTGGTTACAGAGACACTAGAGTTTGTTTTGCACCATGAACATTATGGTAGACTACGGAGAAAAGATCCTCCAGCTCATTATCTTTCTTCCTTTCTTTCTCACTACAGACCAAATAACAGCAAAACAAATCTTTGTCTCATCCGTGTGTATTTTTATTTTGACCAACATAAGTTTAAGATTTGTGGCAAGAAATATTGAAAGAGGGATCTCAGCTTCTGTTGCTATCAAACGCACTCAGGTAAGCAACAAACCCAAAATGCTTCTATAATCAAAGAACAATCAGTTTAGAAAGTCCTAAAAAATGTTTACACGATTGTTTATATTTTACCCTCAGCCCTCCTTAGACCCAAAAGGAGCCAACAATAGTCCATATATAGTTTGGCCATTTATATATTACATCTATAATCAGCAAACATGTATACTATTACAATCCAACTATATCCTTTTTAGCTCACCATTCCTAAAAGGAGATGTGAGCTTTTGCCATCACTTGGCGTCCGTCGTCATCGTCGTCGTAAACTATTTCAAAGATCTTCTCCTCTGAAACTACTGAACCAATTCAAACCAAACTTCATCTGATTGATTCCTAGGGTATCTAGAATAAAGTTTGTGTTTTAATTCCCATTTCATCAAAAAACATGGCCGCTAAAGCATTTAGAGCAAATCTGACATTGGGTAAAAATGTTCAAAAGGTCAAGATCTATCATCCCTGAAATTTTCAGAAGAATCAAACAATTGTCCTTTAATGACAATTTTACACAATTTGTTCATCATATTTGCTAACTTTAAAAAATCTTCTCCTCTGAAACTACTGAACCAATTTCCACCAAACTTAAGCTGAATTATCATTAAGGTGTCTAGAATAAAGTTTGTGTTTTATTTTCTGTTTTGTCAAAAAATATGGTTGCCATAGCTAAAAATAGAGCATAGGGGTAAAATGCAGTTTTTGGGCTTATATCTCAAAAACTAAAGCTTTTATAGCAAATTTGACAGGCGTGAAAGTGTTTATTATGTCAAGATCCATCAGCTGACACAGAAATTAACAACTATAGGTTACTGTACAGCCTTCAACAATTAGCAAAGCATAATAACCAATTTGGCTTTTGACCCCTTAGAATATTGGCCATTTAACTCAACTTTACACAATTGGTTCATCATGTTGTTTAACTTTTAAAATATTCTCTTCTGTTCAGTGTGTCCACTCTTGTTTTTGCTTTTGAAGAAGATATGACAGAATCGAAGAACCATTTATATAAATTGAAAACCCCAAATAATCATTGATGGAAGATTTAAGCAAAAAATTTAAGGTGAGCGATTCAGGCTCTTGAGAGCCTCTTGTATTTGTTCTGTCCACAACTCTCTTATCTACCTTATTTAAGGTGAGCGATTCAGGCTCTTGAAAGCCTCTTGTATTTGTTCTGTCCACAACTCTCTTATCTACCTTATTTAAGGTGAGCGATTCAGGCTCTTGAAAGCCTCTTGTATTTGTTCTGTCCACAACTCTCTTATCTACCTTATTTAAGGTGAGCGATTCAGGCTCTTGAAAGCCTCTTGTATTTGTTCTGTCCACAACTCTCTTATCTACCTTATTTAAGGTGAGCGATTCAGGCTCTTGAAAGCCTCTTGTATTTGTTCTGTCCACAACTCTCTTATCTACCTTATTTAAGGTGAGCGATTCAGGCTCTTGAAAGCCTCTTGTATTTGTTCTGTCCACAACTCTCTTATCTACCTTATTTAAGGTGAGCGATTCAGGCTCTTGAAAGCCTCTTGTATTTGTTCTGTCCACAACTCTCTTATCTACCTTATTTAAGGTGAGCGATTCAGGCTCTTGAAAGCCTCTTGTATTTGTTCTGTCCACAACTCTCTTATCTACCTTATTTAAGGTGAGCGATTCAGGCTCTTGAAAGCCTCTTGTATTTGTTCTGTCCACAACTCTCTTATCTACCTTATTTAAGGTGAGCGATTCAGGCTCTTGAAAGCCTCTTGTATTTGTTCTGTCCACAACTCTCTTATCTACCTTATTTAAGGTGAGCGATTCAGGCTCTTGAAAGCCTCTTGTATTTGTTCTGTCCACAACTCTCTTATCTACCTTATTTAAGGTGAGCGATTCAGGCTCTTGAAAGCCTCTTGTATTTGTTCTGTCCACAACTCTCTTATCTACCTTATTTAAGGTGAGCGATTCAGGCTCTTGAAAGCCTCTTGTATTTGTTCTGTCCACAACTCTCTTATCTACCTTATTTAAGGTGAGCGATTCAGGCTCTTGAAAGCCTCTTGTATTTGTTCTGTCCACAACTCTCTTATCTACCTTATTTAAGGTGAGCGATTCAGGCTCTTGAAAGCCTCTTGTATTTGTTCTGTCCACAACTCTCTTATCTACCTTATTTAAGGTGAGCGATTCAGGCTCTTGAAAGCCTCTTGTATTTGTTCTGTCCACAACTCTCTTATCTACCTTATTTAAGGTGAGCGATTCAGGCTCTTGAAAGCCTCTTGTATTTGTTCTGTCCACAACTCTCTTATCTACCTTATTTTTCTTTGATATAACTTTATTCCAATCAAAACAAATATGCAGTTCTCTTATAATTTATGAAAAATTTAATTTTTAGGTTCTTTTAATTTATTGTTCTATTCATGGAGTCCAAGTCAACCCTGGATTCATGCAATCAAATGTTCTATTCAGGAATGAATTGCTAATGACAAGTCAACCATTGAATCTGTCCATGGAAAGGTTTTTTTTTCCACCCTGGATACATCCAATGGAATATTCTATTTATGAATGAGTTGCTGTGACTAATCAACCCTTGAATTAGCCAATATAATGTTCTATATAAGAATGGGTTTCTGTAGGCAAGTCAACCCTGGAATTAGGCAATGGAATGTTCTATTTAGAAATGAGTTGCTCGCTAATGGGCAAGTGGAACGTTGATCTTGGCATTGGAATGTTCTCTTTAGGAATGGCCTGATGTGGGCAAGTCAATCCTGGATTCAGGCAATGTCAATGAAGAATAAAATTAGAGAATAAACAGTTCAAAGAACTACCGTAACAAGTGCATTTACCCACACAAAATAATAAAATTAGAGAATGAACTGTTCAAAGAACTACCATAACAAGTGCATTTACCCACACAAAATAATAAAACAAAAATAATAGTTATGGTTGACAAACTTTGTTGAACAGCATTATCTTCTACTTTTATACTGCAATAGGAATGTGACAAAATATTATCATCTGTTACTGCCAGATAAATTTTTCAAAACATTTTCATCTGTTACTGCAAGAGGAATGTGACAAAATATTATTCTCGACTCCTAGGAGTCGAGATTAAAAATTGAACGATGGACACTAAGGGCGTGAATTTTTCTTGCAACCTGATTAGAAGATATCAAGAGACGTGAATAATTAAAATTTATTGATTGGTTAGGACAATCCAAACCAAGTAAATGTCCTTCAATCCCGTAGAGTATCGGATTTGTCGTCTCTATTTTAGCCATTAGATTTTACACAGGTAACATTTATCTATAAATAGACGAATCTTTTGGAGTAAACGATACTACAAGTTCATAACGTGTGACCTCACGTGTGTGGTAAAATTTGTTGATTGATGCACGTGGCTATTCTAGTAAATGAATTAATCTACAAAGCGAGAGCTCTTTCCATTTTCATCAGCTAAGAGTCGAATTTAGCACTTTTTGAAAGGCTATCGCTTGTCCTCTCTCTTACTGTTAAATAAAAGATGTGCAACTTTATCTTTACTGTTACAGGTAGACAAAAATTAGGCACTTTTATCCTCCCTGTTTTTGCAAGATAAAAAATTGCAAAATTATTGTTTGTGTTACAGCTAAATAATTTTATGCATTTTGATCCTTTTATTTACTGATAGATCAATAGTTCAGCATTATCCTTTCTCTTACTGCCAGATAAAATTTTGTAGTATCTTGTTAGTTTCTGCTAGTTAATGTTGGTTATTTATGTATCTTATGTGTTGTGGCTTTTTAGATATTGTAAATCAATTTATAACTCTATCTTCTCAGTTACTTCAAGCTTAAGGTTGCAGGGGTACATGTATAAAAAGAAGGTTGTATGTGTACATGTATATGTAAATACAGTCAAACCTGTTATAAAGGTCACATAATTTAACCAAAGATCTGTCTTGCCAGCTAACTTTCTTCTTGTCTTGCTGTAGTAATATTTATGCAGTTTGAACCTAAATTCAAAGGTCATGTGTCTTATAAGGTCATTTTTGTCTGGTCCAAAGGGTTGACTTTATATACAGGTTCGACTGAACTTTATGAATCTTCTCTGATATTACTAAATGTTGACCACATTTTAACATAATCTTCCTTTCATATCTTTCTTCCACTGTGACAGGGGTGAAATAAAGGCCCAGTGGAAAACATTTTTAGTGACCTGTGGTAAGGGCTTGCTGTTCAGCACTGGAGATAAAGCGTTATATCTTGCTATGGCCATACCATACTTTCTTAGTGTTCAAAGAGTACAAGCACGTAGTGTATATGTTATGATGGCATGTGTGAGGCTATTACACTTTATCTGGATTGACATTGGTAGTGAGATGACACAGCACGTATGCATATGTTTAGTTTCTATAGCAAGGATTCAGGTAATCAAGATTTCACTGTATTCCCTATTTATAACACTGTTAAAGATCACTACTTAATTTTCTATTTAAAATTGATGTAAGATCTGTCAATGGCAATACTTTTGAAATTTTTATTTAAATCAGTGACAGGTCCAGAAATTTTCTCTATAAGGGGCCCACTCCAGTCATGCTTCAGTGATTCCCTAAGTAATCAATTCAATTATCCCAGAAAAGGACTTCCATAAATCAGCCTCTGTAAATGCATCGATTTTATCTTAGATCTTGACAATTATAGTAAAGATATAAACTGATATATTATTTGTCGAGGATGGGAATTAAGGGGTGTGTAAATATATAAGAGTCAGAACTGCTCGGTCATTGAAGTGAGGATAGAAACTTTATACTTATCTAGAACTATGTGTTGGTACAAAACTTTATGGAATATTAATATATCCAATATAAAGTACACTGAAGAGTAGAACCTTTTTCTGTTCCATGGTATGGAATATTGATAAATGCAGTATCAAGTACACTGAAGAGTAGAACCTTTTTCTGTTCCATGGTATGGAATATTGATATTTTCAGTATTCAGTACACTAAAGAGTAGAACCTTTTTCTGTTCCATGGTATGGAATATTGATAAATCCAGTATCAAGTACACTAAAGAGTAGAACCTTTTTCTGTTCCATGGTATGGAGTATTGATATTTTCAGTATTCAGTACACTAAAGAGTAGAACCTTTTTCTGTTCCATGGTATGGAATATTGATAAATCCAGTATCAAGTACACTGAAAAAAAAACCTTTTTCTGTTCCATGGTATGGAATATTGATATATCCAGTATCAAGTACACTAAAGAGTAGAACCTTTTTTCTGTTCCATGGTATGGAATATTGATATTTTAAGTATTCAATACACTAAAGAGTAGAACCTTTTTCTGTTCCATGGTATGGAATATTGATATTTTAAGTATTCAATACACTAAAGGGTAGAACCTTTTTCTGTTCCATGGATGATACACATTTACAGTATTCTATACCAAAGCTTACTAACTTTTGATGCAGAAATTCTTTTCATGTCTCAGTTTTTATAGTGCCATTATACTGGTTTCATTCCGAATTGCTGCTGGCTTTCCATTGTGTTGCTTTCTGCTGTTATTTTCATAATTTTTAATGGTCATTATTCATGATTTCAGTCATCTTTTAACCTAAGCAGTGTTATTCAATTTCATTATATGCAAATTGTTAAGTTATTCTGTTTTCTATCTTCAGGAAAGAGATAAAAGTTCTACAGAATCACTTCTATATACAGATATTAGTTGATATAATGTTCTATCAAGGGAAGCAGATCTTTCATTTTGCTCTTCTTGTTCCATATCTCCTAACTGCATCCCACGTCCGTGCAGAGGCGGTATATATAACAATGATGTGTGTCATTGTGCTGCATATGGTTTGGGTAGGGTACGCCTCTGAGGCTACACGCTACACATCACATGCTCTTGTAGGTGTGAAACGCTTGAAGGTAATGATGTTTTGGGGTGTAACTAATCTTTTTGTTTTCGCTTTGGTCTAACAGTATTTCAATATATCTTTTTATACGACCGCAAAATTTGAAAAATTTTTCGTCGTATATTGCTATCACGTTGGCGTCTGCGTCGTCGTCGTCGTCGTCGTCGTCGTCCGGCGTCCGAATACTTTTAGTTTTCGCACTCTAACTTTAGTAAAAGTGAATGGAAATCTATGAAATTTTAACACAAGGTTTATGACCACAAAAGGAAGGTTGGTATTGATTTTGGGAGTTTTGGTCCCAACATTTTAGGAATTAGGGGCTAAAAAGGGCCCAAATAAGCATTTTCTTGGTTTTCGCACTATAACTTTAGTTTAAGTTAATAGAAATCTATGAAATTTTGACACAAGGTTTATGACCACAAAAGGAAGGTTGGGATTGATTTTGGGGGTTTTGGTTCCAACAGTTTAGGAATTAAGGGCCAAAAAAGGGCCCAAATAAGCATTATTCTTGGTTTTCGCACAATAACTTTAGTATAAGTAAATAGAAATCAATGAAATTTTAGCACAAGGTTTATGACCACAAAAGGAAGGTTGGGATTGATTTTTGGAGTTGAGGTCACAACAGTTTATGAATTAGGGGCCAAAAAGGGGCCCAAATAAGCATTATTTTTGGTTTTTGCACCATAACTTTAGTATAAGTAAATAGAAATCTATGAAATTTAAACACAAGGTTTATGACCATAAAAGAAAGGTTGGGTTTGATTTTGGGAGTTTTGGTCCTAACAGTTTAGGAATAAGGGGCCCAAAGGGTCCAAAATTGAACTTTGTGTGATTTCATCAAAAATTGAATAATTGGGGTTCTTTGATATGCCGAATCTAACTATGTATGTAGATTCTTAATTTTTGGTCCCGTTTTCAAATTGGTCTACATTAAGGTCCAAAGGGTCCAAAATTAAACTTAGTTTGATTTTAACAAAAATTGAATCCTTGGGGTTCTTTGATATGCTGAATTTAAAAATGTACTTAGATTTTTAATTATTGGCCTAGTTTTCAAGTTGGTCCAAATGGGGGTCCAAAATTAAACTTTGTTTGATTTCATCAAAAATTGAATAAATGGGTTCTTTGATATGCCAAATCTAACTGTGTATGTAGATTCTTAATTTTTGGTCCAGTTTTCAAATTGGTCTACATTAAGGTCCAAAGGGTCCAAAATTAAACTAAGTTTGATTTTAACAAAAATTAATGGGCCCAGTTTTCAAGTTGATCCAAATCAGGATTCCATATCAAGTATTGTGCAATAGCAAGAAATTTTCAATTGCACAGTATTGCACAATAGCAAGAAATATCTAATTGCACAATATTGTGCAATAGCAATTAATTTTCAATTGGAGTTATCTTTCTTTGTATAGAATAGTAGTTGATAATATATGTTGGAAATTTGCCAGACATGACTATGATGTCATTTTCTATTTTTATTTGCCAATAACTTTATGTAAATAACTTCATTGGAAATTTGCCAATATAAAATGTTGCTGATGAAGCTTTTTTTCCTTATCTTATCTAAAATGTTTTAGATAATGTATGTTGGAAATTTGCCAGACATGACTATGATGTCATTTTCTATTTTTATTTGCCAATAACTTTATGTAAATAACTTCATTGGAAATTTGCCAATATAAAATGTTGCTGATGAAGCTTTTTTTCCTTATCTTATCTAAAATGTTTTAGATAATGTATGTTGGAAATTTGCCAGACATGACTATGATGTCATTTTCTATTTTTATTTGCCAATATAAAATGTTGCTGATGAAGTTTTTTTTATTGTTTTATACAATAAACAATGTATATTCACTTTTACTACCAACCAATCTTTACCATTCAGTGATAACAAGCACTTTATTTTACATTTTAATATTTTATGATGTATTTAAAAGAGTAGTTATTGTTGCAAACTCCATTAGAAATTTGAATTGATATCAGTTTTGGAAAAAGGGAAACGGGGATGTGAAAAAAGGGGGGGGGGGGTTAAATTTTTCTCATTTCAGATTTCATAAATAAAAAGAAAATTTCTTCAAACATTTTTTTGAGAGGATTAATATTCAACAGCATAGTGAATTGCTCAAAGGCAAAAAAAACCTTTTAAGTTCATTAGACCACATTCATTATGTGTCAGAAACCTATGCTGTGTCAACTATTTAATTTTAGATTTAAATAAGAAGAAATCTTTTAATTGATTTGTAAAATCTTGACATTTGTTTTGTGTAAAAAAAAACCATGTAATGTCAAAAATTTGATCACAATCCAAATTCAGAGCTGTATCACGCTTGAATGTTTTGTCCATACTTGCCCCAACTGTTCAGGGTTCGACCTCTGCGGTCGTATAAAGCTGCGCCCTGCGGAGCACCTGGTTCTATATTTGTTTGCTTGATTTACTTTTGGTTTTGTCATTTTTTTTATAATTTTGAGAAGTTGTTATTTTGAAAGATGTTTTGAACGTTTTTTTTGTTCCATTAAATAGCTTTTCTATGATATAGGTTACTTAAACTCAAATTTTAACTTAACATATTGGTCCCATCATCCAAGCATCCATAGGATAAGATGGATGATGGACATTCTGTAAGAAAGCTGAAGGCTTTGTGGGTTAAAGATGAATATCTTATTCTACAGGCTAGTAACAACCCTGTTTAACACTTGAGTGTCACCTGAACAAATCTACTCATGTGTGCATATTTAAACCTGTGCATTCCCGTATTCTGTCAGTCAAGATCGTTAAACACTTCCATTCTCATTCTGCCTCATTTTATTTTGAGGCTAGAACGATGCATAAGTAAAATATAGTTGCTGAATCAGCAGGCACCAATCGTGTCTAGATATGTCTCTTATTGCAGACTCCGACCCTCTGATAATATTCATTGAGAATAGGTTCAAGACTGTGGTAAACTAAAGAGCTTGTGATTGGGCTATTTTTTATGTCTTCTCACTTGAACTTTTTCACAACTATTTGAAACTTTCAAAATAAAGATATTAAACATTTGAACGGTAAATGTTTGTGAGAAATTAATCAGCAAATTGAAATTACTGTAGATTCATTTATTTTCATGGATTGAGGAAAAGTTGCATTTTTTGGTTTTGCCAATCTCTGCTTATAAAACATGAAGAAAATTTGTAATTCTTTGAACAGTTAATATGTGGTTCCCTTGTATCCATGAAATATGTGGAATATGTGAAATCCACAGAAAATTGTTTCTAATGAAAAAATACTGAATCAGCAGTACACAGACTGTCCAAATGTCTGAGATGAGCTCACTCTGATTAAGTCTTGTGTGGAGCTAAAACGCCATGCCTATTTCTGTTATTTAAAGGTTTCAGCAATTATCATACCATGATTCTGGTACTATGAACAACTTAGATAGACTCCTGTGGTTTTCATTGGTTGCTTGCTGTCTGTTATATTTGTTTTAAGATCAAGATTGCATCCATGCAATCATAACCCTCATGTGGCTGGCTATAATAGTTATTAATTTTCCGGAGTTTATCACACTTTTGATATACACAAAACATATTGTATGGAGCAAAGCATTCTATACATCCTACCTCTCTATTTTATAGTATTGCCTTCCAATGCCTTATACAATGCAATGTTTAATTTTTAGTATCCACTGCTAAAACAAGGCATTTTGATTAGTTATTTGTGTTGTCATAAATCATGTCCTTGGGTTTCTTCAATCTAATGTTTGATATGTTTCATATTTTGTTAAGCCAGTGCCATTTTCAGCTGACTATAGGGATTAGGTGTTGTTCATTGTTGAAGGCTTTATTGTAACCACATCATTTGGACTCAAGTGGATCGTTGTCTTGTGACACTCATATACATTTGATTATTTTGTTAATGTTTTAGTTTGTTAATTGTTTTATATTATGATTCTGGTTTAATGGACAACTAAGATTGACTTGCTAATCATGTTAACACCAAAGCCAGGTTAGATATTCATGTTGTATTTTGCTTATATGTTTTCCATGTGGAAGGCTAGTACTTAAAACGCTTATAGCTCCTTAGCCTTGTACAGCTGCTACATATATATACTATGAATGATAGTTTCCAGAGATTTTGTATTTTGATACTTGTGCATGAAATCAGAAAACAAAAGTTGAACAGGCTGCTCATGGTATATTTTAATGTTATTGACACTAAACCTTTTTTATTTACTGTAGATTCAGAAATAATTGCCTGAATTTTATTTTAGAACAAAAGTGAATGATTAATTCAGAAAAAAATCTGGATATGGTACAAATATATCCAGGATATGTAATTGATATCAGAATTCAAGTTCTTATTATTGCCTAAAATATACTCGTCCATTCACATTACAGCCGATTGCATTGAGTGTGTAGGTAAAGGTAATGTCTTTGGTAAGCTTGCTTGCTAGCTGAACTGTGAAGTCATTATTAGGTTAGTTAAACTATTTTCTTTTAAGAGTAGACAAGCCAGACACATAACCAATCTATCGGTCTGTAGTTCTAGACTACTTCAAAAGGAGGGTTGTATGCCTTACCTAATAATGACTTTACAGTTCAGCTAGTAAGCAAGCTTACCAAAGATACGACCGTTAGATACACACTCAATGCAATCAGCTGTAATAAAAACCTCTCATTTATTTCTTAATTTACAGAATCAAGCTCAATAGATGTAAATTTTAACTTTATAATCTATATCAGCAAACCTATTTTTGTTGTTATTTACTAACAGGAATGAAATGAGAGTGATGTACAGACACTTTCAATCAACAGGAGTAGTTGAGATGCTGTTTTTTCAAGGGAAACAACTCCTTCATTTCGCCCTTCTTGTCCCGTACTTTCTCACTTCATCACGTATACATACTGAATCCATCTTTATAACGATGTCATGTGTAGCATTACTACATAATGTCTGGATAGGTTTCGGCATTGAAATTGCTTGTAGTGTGTCACAGTTTGTTGTCAGTGTCAAAAGATTTAAGGTAATTTTAATTTGAAAGTGCCAGAATTGCTTTTGAATGTGTTCAATAAATTTTTGCTTAGTAATGCTAGAGTGAAACGTGTCATTATACAGTTTTTTGCTCCAATAGATGAGGAAAAGGTATCATTATTCAAGTATGAATGACTAAAGTTTTGGTAATTTGCTGGCAAGTATGGTCATTTGAATTGCAATATGAAAGAAGTTGTGATGTGAATTGAAATACAATTGAAACTATATATCTGAATCCAAATTATGATGGATGCATGGGAAGGGGTATTAAAATAAAGTTGACATAACTACTTTCTCAGTGAGTGAGGATGGAAACTTTGTACTTCTTTATTTACACTTAAAGGTACATGTACCAAACTTTTAATGTACTAATATTTTCCTGAGAAAAGACTCCATATAAAACAAGACAAAACAACTGTTTCACTTCATTTTTATACGACCGCAAAAATTTTAATGTTTTGGTCGTATATTGCTATCACGTTGGCGTCGTCGTCCTGCGTCGTCGTCGTAGTCCGAATACTTTTAGTTTTCGCACTCTAACTTTAGTAAAAGTGAATAGAAATCAATGAAATTTTAACACAAGGTTTATGACCACAAAAGAAAGGTTGGAATTGATTTTGGGAGTTTTGGTCCCAACATTTTAGGAATTAGGGGCCAAAAAGGGCCCAAATAAGCATTTTCTTGGTTTTCGCACTATAACTTTAGTTTAAGTGAATAGAAATCTATGAAATTTTGACACAAGGCTTATGACCACAAAAGGACGGTTGGGATTGATTTTGGGAGTTTTGGTTCCAACAGTTTAGGAATTAAGGGCCAAAAAAGGGCCCAAATAAGCATTATTCTTGGTTTACGCACAATAACTTTAGTATAAGTAAATAGAAATCAATGAAATTTAAACACAAGGTTTATGACCACAAAAGGAAGGTTGGGATTGATTTTTGGAGTTGAGGTCACAACAGTTTATGAATTAGGGGCCAAAAAGGGACCCAAATAAGCATTATTTTTTGTTTTTGCACCATAACTTTAGTATAAGTAAATAGAAATCTATGAAATTTAAACACAAGGTTTATGACCACTAAAGGAAGGTTGGGTTTGAGTTTGGGAGTTTGGGTCCCAACAGTTTAGGAATAAGGGGCCCAAAGGGTCCAAAATTGAACTTTGTGTGATTTCATCAAAAATTGAATAATTGGGGTTCTTTGATATGCCGAATCTAACTATGTATGTAGATTCTTAATTTTTGGTCCCGTTTTCAAATTGGTCTACATTAAGGTCCAAAGGGTCCAAAATTAAACTTAGTTTGATTTTAACAAAAATTGAATCCTTGGGGTTCTTTGATATGCTGAATTTAAAAATGTACTTAGATTTTTAATTATTGGCCTAGTTTTCAAGTTGGTCCAAATGGGGGTCCAAAATTAAACTTTGTTTGATTTCATCAAAAATTGAATAAATGGGTTCTTTGATATGCCAAATCTAACTGTGTATGTAGATTCTTAATTTTTGGTCCAGTTTTCAAATTGGTCTACATTAAGGTCCAAAGGGTCCAAAATTAAACTAAGTTTGATTTTAACAAAAATTAAATTCTTGGGCTTATTTGATATGCTTTATCTAAATATGTACTTTGATTTTTGATTATGGGCCCAGTTTTCAAGTTGATCCAAATCAGGATTCCATATCAAGTATTGTGCAATAGCAAGAAATTTTCAATTGCACAGTATTGCACAATAGCAAGAAATATCTAATTGCACAATATTGTGCAATAGCAATTAATTTTCAATTGGAGTTATCTTTCTTTGTATAGAATAGTAGTTGATAATATATGTTGGAAATTTGCCAGACATGACTATGATGTCATTTTCTATTTTTATTTGCCAATAACTTTATGTAAATAACTTCATTGGAAATTTGCCAATATAAAATGTTGCTGATGAAGCTTTTTTTCCTTATCTTATCTAAAATGTTTTTAGATAATGTATGTTGGACATTTGCCAGACATGACTATGATGTCATTTTCTATTTTTATTTGCCAATAACTTTATGTAAATAACTTCATTGGAAATTTGCCAATATAAAATGTTGCTGATGAAGTTTTTTTTTCCTTATCTTATCTAAAATATTTTTAGCTTAAAAGTTGTGTCCATACTTGTTCTCATTTCAGATTTCATAAATAAAAAGAAAATTTCTTCAAACATTTTTTTGACAGGATTAATATTCAACAGCATAGTGAATTGCTCAAAGGGAAAACAAATTTTAAGTTCATTAGACCACATTCATTCTGTGTCAGAAACCTATGCTGTGTCAACTTTTTAATTTTAGATTTAAATAAGTTTGAAGAAGAAATCTTTAATTGATTTGTAAAATCTTGACATTTGTTTTGTGTAAAAAACCCATATAATGTCAAAAATTTGATCACAATCCAAATTGAAAGCTGTATCACACTTAAATGTTTTGTCCATACCTGCCCCAACTGTTCAGGGATCGACCTCTGCGGTCGTATAAAGCTGCGCCCTGCAGAGCACCTGGTTTTAAATCTTGTACAGTAATTGGAAAATTGAGATGAAATGTGAAATACATCTTGCATTATATATTTGACAACTTGACTTGGAAGATTTTTCAGCATTGATATTATCCGCTATATATAGTTACATAGTTAAACGAATTGTATCTGGTGGGAAGAAGGTTAAAAATGTTTATTATTTTATTATTACAGAATAGCTTTATCTAATTAGGAGTAACAAAGTTTCTGATTAATGCTGAAAACATAAATATGCAGAAGTCTATATACAAAAGCTTACTAACTTATGATGTAGGAAATACTCTTTTTCCCCTTCTTAACATTTGATATAACACTGGTGATATACACTTGCTATAGTCAATCTTTTGAGTTGCTTTCTGCTGTTGTTTTCATATTATTTTCAACCATCATTATCTATAAGTTTTCAGTCATCTTTTAACATGAGTAGATTTGTTCCATCCATTGCATGCAAAAATTCAAAAACTCGATCATTTTGTTTTTTTACCTTCAGGAAAGAGATAAAAGTTCTACGGAAAAACTTCTGTGTACAGATAATGGTTGATATACTGTTCTATCAAGGGAAACAGATCTTTCATTGTGCTCTTCTTATTCCGTATTTTCTAACTGCATCCCAAGTCCGTGCCGAGGCTGTCTTCATTACAATGACATGTGTAGCTGTGCTGCACATGGTTTGGGTAGGGTACGGTTCAGAAGCTACATGCCATATCTCACATTCTATTGTCAGTGTTAAACGCTTCAAGGTAATGATGTTTTTGGTTTTATTCTTCTAGTTTTCTCTTTACTCTTACAATGCTTCAATATATTTTTCCAATGTATATTTTGTTTGGCATGTTTATCTTCTGATTTCTGTCTTTGATGAGCCATTGATTTAAGAGATGTTTTGGATCCATTTCTGTTCCTGAAAAGAGTTCCTTCTTGGGAATAGTTTTCCTGAAACTTCAATTTAAACTTAAAATTAAGTGCAGATATTATTTATGTACATTATACAGTTTAAAAGAAAACTAAGGTTTTTCCCTGTTTGACATTGTCACTTTTGATCTGGAAACCCCTAAGTGAACACATTCCAAATTAATTCAAATCAAGTTTTATAAAAGAAAGTATATCAAAAATACTCAGTCCAAGGTAATTTGTGAATTGTTTCATATTTTTTCATGTAAATGCCTATTATAAGTGATATTATTGCATAGCAATATAATATTTCCCATAGAAAGTAACAAAACGTTAGCGTGCAATAAATTCTTATATTGCACTAGTGCAATAAATCTTCAAAATTCATGACGTCAACAACGACAAAATCTTAGTTTAAACCAATTTTACTTTCAAATATTATATTGCTATACAATAAAAGGGTTATTGCATGAATATTGGGGAATATTCATGCAATAACCCTATAATACAATATGGGTTTTGCTCATTGTTGAAGACACTGTACACTCACTGTACAGTGAGCTATTGTTGCTTACATTTATGTTTTATGACTATTGTGAATAGTTGTCTCATTTGCAATCTTTCCACGTCTTCTTATTTTTAGTGGACAATGATTTAATAACCTATGTCAGGTTAGAATTCACATAGTGTTTTGTAGGCAATTTTTCCATGAAGGAGGCTTGTACATGCTTAGCTTCATAGCCTTATACAGCTGCTTTATGTAGACACATATGCATGTATAATGATTAATTTTTATACGACCGCAAAATTTGAAAAATTTTTCGTCGTATATTGCTATCACGTTGGCGTCGTCGTCGTCGTCGTCGTCGTCGTCGTCGTCGTCGTCCGAATACTTTTAGTTTTCGCACTCTAACTTTAGTAAAAGTGAATGGAAATCTATGAAATTTTAACACAAGGTTTATGACCACAAAAGGAAGGTTGGTATTGATTTTGGGAGTTTTGGTCCCAACATTTTAGGAATTAGGGGCCAAAAAGGGCCCAAATAAGCATTTTCTTGGTTTTCGCACTATAACTTTAGTTTAAGTTAATAGAAATCTATGAAATTTTGACACAAGGTTTATGACCACAAAAGAACGGTTGAGATTGATTTTGGGAGTTTTGGTTTCAACAGTTTAGGAATTAGGGGCCAAAAAAGGGCCCAAATAAGCATTATTCTTGGTTTTCGCACAATAACTTTAGTTTAAGTAAATAGAAATCAATGAAATTTTAACACAATGTTAATAACTACAAAAGGAAGGTTGGTATTGATTTTGGGAGTTTAGGTCCCAACAGTTTAGGAATTAGGGGCCAAAAAGGGACCCAAATAAGCATTTTTCTTGGTTTTCGCACCATAACGTTAGTATAAGTAAATAGAAATCTATGAAATTTAAACACAAGGTTTATGACCATAAAAGGAAGGTTGGTATTGATTTTGGGAGTTTTGGTCCCAACAGAATAAGGGGCCCAAAGGGTCCAAAATTAAACTTTGTTTGATTTCATCAAAATTGAATAATTGGGGTTCTTTGATATGCCGAATCTAACTGTCATGACTGTGTATGTAGATTCTTAACTTTTGGTCCCGTTTTCTAATTGGTCTACATTAAGGTCCAAAGGGTCCAAAATTAAACTTAGTTTGATTTTGACAAAAAATGAATCAGTTAGGTTCTTTGATATGCTGAATCTAAAAATGTACTTAGATTCTTGATTATTGGCCCAGTTTTCAAGTTGGTCCAAATCGGGGTACAAAATTAAACTTTGTTTGATTTTATCAAAAATTGAATAAATGGGGTTCTTTGATATACCAAATCTAAGTGTGTATGTAGATTCTTCATTTTTGGTCCTGTTTTCAAATTGGTCTACACTAAAGTCCACAGGGTCCAAAATTAAACTTAGTCTGATTTTAACAAAAATTGAAATCTTGGGGTTCTTTGATATGCTGAATCCAAAAATGTACTTAGATTTTTTATTATGGGCCCAGTTTTCAATTTGGTCCAAATCAGGATCTAAAATTATTATATTAAGTATTGTGCAATAGCAAGTCTTTTCAATTGCACAGTATTGCGCAATGGCAAGAAATATCTAATTGCACAATATTGTGAAATAGCAAATATTTTTTTTAATTAGAGTTATCTTTCTTTGTCCAAAATAGTAAGCAAGAAATATCTAATTGCAAAATATTGTGCAATAGCAAGATTTTTTTTTAATTGGAGTTATCTTTCTTTGTCCAGAATCAACTTAAATCTTTGTTATATACAATATACAATGTATATTCACTTTTTACTACCAACTGATAAATTAAAATAATCTTTACCATTCAGTGATAACAAGCAGTTTTTTTACATCTTAATATTTTATGATGTATTTAAATGAGTAGTTATTGTTGCAAACTCCATTAGAAATTTTAATTGAGATTAGTTTTGGAATAAGGGAAAGGGGGATGTGATTAAAAAAATTGGGTTCAATTTTTCTCATTTGAAATTTCATAAATAAAAAAGAAAATTTCTTCAAACATTTTTTTGAGAGGATTAATATTCAACAGCATAGTGAATTGCTCTAAGAGAAAACAAAAATTTTAAGTTCATTAGAACACATTCATTCTGTGTCAGAAACCTATGCTGTGTCAACTATTTAATTAATTATTGGCCTAGTTTTCAAGTTGGTCCAAATGGGGGTCCAAAATTAAACTTTGTTTGATTTCATCAAAAATTGAATAAATGGGTTCTTTGATATGCCAAATCTAACTGTGTATGTAGATTCTTAATTTTTGGTCCAGTTTTCTAATTGGTCTACATTAAGGTCCAAAGGGTCCAAAATTAAACTAAGTTTGATTTTAACAAAAATTAAATTCTTGGGCTTATTTGATATGCTTTATCTAAATATGTACTTTGATTTTTGATTATGGGCCCAGTTTTCAAGTTGGTCCAAATCAGGATTCCATATCAAGTATTGTGCAATAGCAAGAAATTTTCAATTGCACAGTATTGCACAATAGCAAGAAATATCTAATTAATTTAATTTAATAGCAATTAATTTTCAATTGGAGTTATCTTTCTTTGTATAGAATAATAGTTGATAATATATGTTGGAAATTTGCCAGTCATGACTATGATGTCATTTTCTATTTTTATTTGCCAATAACTTTATGTAAATAACTTCATTGGAAATTTGCCAATATAAAATGTTGCTGATGAAGCTTTTTTTCCTTATCTTATCTAAAATGTTTTTAGATAATGTATGTTGGACATTTGCCAGACATGACTATGATGTCATTTTCTATTTTTATTTGCCAATAACTTTATGTAAATAACTTCATTGGAAATTTGCCAATATAAAATGTTGCTGATGAAGTTTTTTTTATTGTTTTATACAATAAACAATGTATATTCACTTTTACTACCAACCAATCTTTACCATTCAGTGATAACAAGCACTTTATTGTACATTTTAATATTTTATGATGTATTTAAAAGAGTAGTTATTGTTGCAAACTCCATTAGAAATTTGAATTGATATCAGTTTTGGAAAAAGGGAAACGGGGATTGGAAAAAAGGGGGGGGGGGTTTAAATTTTTCTCATTTCAGATTTCATAAATAAAAAGAAAATTTCTTTAAACATTTTTTTGAGAGGATTAATATTCAACAGCATAGTGAATTGCTCAAAGGCAAAAAAAACCTTTTAAGTTCATTAGACCACATTCATTCTGTGTCAGAAACCTATGCTGTGTCAACTATTTAATTTTAGATTTTAAAAGTTTAAAGAAGAAATCTTTAATTGATTTGTAAAATCTTGACATTTGTTTTGTGTAAAAAAAAAACATGTAATGTCAAAAATTTGATCACAATCCAAATTCAGAGCTGTATCACGCTTGAATGTTTTGTCCATACTTGCCCCAACTGTTCAGGGTTCGACCTCTGCGGTCGTATAAAGCTGCGCCCTGCGGAGCACCTGGTTTTTTAATATTTTTGCATTTAATATATATCTATGAAAACTGAAGAGGCCACCACACAATACCATAAACTCACATTGAACATTGCAATCCATTTAGTCTAATTTAAACCAGTCCCAACTTTCAACTTGTGTTTAACGCAACTGTATAGTGGGGACTGGTTTTAAACAGACTGCAATCTATTCAGTGTTATGTGTTCCAAATCTCTGTTATCTATTTTAGGTTAAATTTCATGTCAGAATATCTGTCTTTATCATTTACTCACAGGAAAGAAATGGAGGTGCAGCAAAGATACTTGTATTTAACAGGTGGAATTGATATACTGTTTTATCAAGGGAAACAACTCCTGCATATTGCCCTTCTTGTCCCGTACTTTCTCACTTCATCACACATTACCTCTGCTACCATCTTTGTTACGATGTCGTGTGTAGCATTGATACATAATGTCTGGATAGGATTTGGTATAGATATTGCATGTCATGTGTCACAGTTTGGTGTCAGTGTCAAACGGTTTAAGGTAATGTGTCGATTCATGGGAACAGTGCTAGAGTAAATTGTTTTGTCAGATATTATTCCTGCTTATTGCCTATAGTTTTGCTTTAATAGATCGGAAAAGTATTATTTACATTGCCTACAAAAATTGATAATGATAAATGATTTATTTTTTTGGAAAATCAATTTTTTGCACTTCCAATGAACAAAATAACTGTCTGTTACTTGCCTTACAAACAGAGAAACTTTTTGTTCTATAGGATTAAAGAAGGGAGAGGGAGGGGTGTTTCAATCAACCTCTTGGTGCATTATCTCATAGGCTGTTAAAGCAATCTTCAGTAATAGTCAGGATTAATTAAGAGAAAGGGTTTAAGTGTGAGCACCCTTGGCTCTTAGTAGGTTACTTAGACTGAACATCTAGTACTCACAAAAGCTGGGATAGACTGCACTTAAAATTTAAAATAGAAGCTTGTACTTGCTTAGCTTTTAAGAATGGATATGTTATCCTTTTACTGCTGCTTTATGCAATTTAACCATTTTTGTCTTCTTTACAAGCTGTTCTTAAAGGGGCACTAGCTGCCAAATTCATGTTCACGGATTTGACTCAAATTCTCATATTTTATTTATTAAAATGTAAAACATTTTTCCAAACTATCAAAAGTATGAAATAAACAATTTACAGGACATGGTCTCAATAAGATGTAGCTTCGATTCGTGTGAATTCTAGCCAAGACGCCATCTAATTAACTATTAGTTGACCTTCTATGACCATATAAGCAGTGTAAACATAAACTTAGATATGAATAGATTAAGCAACTCGTGTAATTGTATTTTTATAGGTACGTTAAATTTTGTATTGTAGATTAAAAATTTATGTTTACCATCGCTTTTACCTTTATAAGAATGATTTTGCGTGGATCCAATCAGTTAATCAAATTATTTACCTAGTTTCACTTTCAATGTGACATTCTTTTCCTTTAAATACCCATACACGGACAATGCATACGTTATTCTATCTCTTTCTACAGGGTTAAATTGGAGTATGAATACATATTTAATGAGGTCGAATTATTCACTTGCAAGTGAATAAGTCATTATCAATGTTTATTAGCTTAATTTGACAAAACTGAACCATTTTAGCTGATAAAAGCAAATTATTATTTCACTATTTCACTTTCATTAATGATTGAACAAAAAAAATCATACATTTGATTTTTTATATATCTCGTAGCTAGTGCCCTTTAAAAATATAAAATATTAAACAAAAGTATGCTTTAAAGCTTTATTCGTGTCAGCAAATGTTTTTTATTATTTACTAACAGGAGAGAAATGGAAGTGCAACAAAGAAACTTACGATTAACAGGAGTACTTGGCATGTTGACTTATCAAGGGAGACAAATCCTTCATTTAGCCCTTTTTATCCCATACTTTCTCAGTTCATCACACATTAATTCTGAAGCCATCTTTATTGCGATTTCCTGTGTAGCATTACTGCATTTCACCTTGATAGGATTTGGTCTTGATGTTGCACGTCATGCAACTTATTTCGTTGTCGGTGTGAAACGTTTTAAGGTAATATTAGTTTGGAAGTGCAAGAATTGCATATTTAATTTGTATATGTAATAAGTGAAAGTTCTAGAGTGAATTTTTGCATTACACATTGTTTCTGTCATTAGTTTTGATTTTAATAATAGGGTGTAAAATATTATTCTTACTTTACTAAATTTTAGAAATATTGAATTTAGATGAACTGTTTGATATTGGCTCATTTTAAGACATTATCTCATTCTTCATGAGTTCTGTTTAGTACCAAATCATTAATGGTGACTTTACTTTTGATTCAATCTCTGTTAGTCTGTAGTTTTACTTTTTAACAACTGAAATTTAAAAAAGAAAATGAGATAGAAAACACAGCAATATGAAAATTAATAAACTCATGTGTCAATGCATAATCCTAGGGATTTATTATAAATAAACACAGTTGCAATATAAAAGATTGTTCTTTTGCTGCATAAAACTGGGAACCATCTATGAAAAGGAATGCTACTAATACTTCAAATAGGTTAACAGCATGGATATTGGTAAATAAAAAATAGATTATATTTCAAATGTCAATAATGTGGTGTTTTGCTGAAAGTTAGTTATATATATTTTAAAGGTTTATGCATAAGTTACACATGTCTGTGTTTTGAGAAGGTTATGCATAAGTTCTACATACATGTATGTGTTTTGATTGGTTAATGCAAAAGTTGTCCATGTATGTGTATTGAATGGTTTAGGCATAAGTTGTACATTTAAGTGTTTTGAATGGTTTATGCATAATTTACATGTATAGAATGGTGTATGCATAATTTACAGGTATTGAATGGTTTATGCATAAGTTGTACATTTTAGTGTTTTGAATGGTTTATGCATAATTTACATGTATAGAATGGTCTGTATGCATAATTTACAGGTGCATAAGTTGTACATATATGTGTTTTGAATAGTTTATTCATAAGTTATGTATGTATGTGTTTTGAATGGTTTATGCATAAGTTATATGTATTGTGATTGAGTATTGCATAAGCATCTATCAATAATGCAAATGAATTCTTTGTTTTGTTTCTTTGTTTCTCGTAAGAGTTGTTTGTCATGCTTGTGGATTGTTCTAGTATCAAATGGCATGTCCATGAGAAAACAAAAGTACTAAAAGTGTCTTAACGAAGCTATTAGATGTTGTGACCAATGAAAATAATTGTAGTTGATTGAAGGTTCGCATATGCCTTAGCATGTTGTATTTGAGTTAGTTAAAAATTTTGAATAAGTTGTTGACATCATATACCGGTATATAGGTTTTGATGTAAAATATAAGTGTATTAATGAAAATTAAATGCTTCTTAAAAAACTAACTAAAAGCACGTTGCTATATTTAGAGAGTGCATTAATGTGACTTTGATTGACGCTTGTTTGTAATTTGATATTGACCTGAAAATTTACATTAATGCTTTATTCTCCATAGGAAGGAGAGAAATGCGCAATGGAAGTTTTTTCATTTGCGAAATATAGAAGAAAACAAGTTCTACGTTGGAGATAGAATTCTATGCCTTGCGCTGTATGTACCTTATGTTCTTACCACGTCTCATATAAAGGCCAAGAGTATATTCATCACTATGATGTGTATTAAGTTGGTTCATGAGGTATGGGTTGGCTGTGGGATGGAAGCCTTTGATGATTCGTGTGTTCTTAAAGTTTGTATTAAAAGAATTCAGGTAAATTCTTTTTTACCTGCATGAAGATTAAAGGATGGAATTATTAATCAGCAGCTGAATAATAAATATCTTTGGATACTTGTTTAAAATGATTTCGTTACTAGGAAAAATTGCAAAAATTACTGTGAACCAATGTTGTCTATTGTTTTGAAAACTGTAATTGATGGACAGTAACTATAAACAGTAATACAAGATATAGAGTTACATTATTATCCTTTAAATCATTTTTTTACTGCTTTTGCCTTCTAACCTTAAATAGATTGAATAAGAAACAAACTGTAAACATCTAAAAAGATCAACAAAATAATACCAATAACTGAAGCTATTAGAGCCTGTAGTTATAAATCTAAAAAGAAAAAGGGCAACTCCATTGTCGAGGAAACAACACCTGTTCAGAGGTTATGCTGAAATTGTGAGAGTAAATGGTCAATAATGTAAATTGCATTAAGACCTGAAACTTCTTTAAATAATGAAACCTTTTACAAAAAATTACAATGATTAAAAAAATAGTTAAATAGTGTCAGTTCTTTAGATAAGTAGTAAATTTGAAGGAAGAGTGTTATGTTCCCAAGTACATAGCTTAGTTTTAGCCTCTCAAGTTATAGGAATTATATTTAAGACCATCTTTCATTTTTAGACCCCTACCCCATAATGTCTAAAGATAATTTTTTTGTTTTATTTTGTTATTCAGCTGTTTATCATTTCCATTCATAGTACAGTATATATCACTTTGATGTTGTGAATAACCTAGCTTTAGAATCCATTATTCACTTGCAGTGAGATATCTTGATATTTATGTCACCTATGAATTGCATAGTTGACCCATATGGAACATTTGGCCCGAGAAGACAGTTATTTTCCCTATACGACTATTAAAACAAAATGACAATTAAAACCAGATGCTCCGCAGGGCCCAGCTTTATACGACCGCAGAGGTTGAACCCTGAACGGTTGGGGCAAGTATGGACTCAACATTCAAGCTGGATACAGCTCTGAATTTGGATTTAAATAATTGACACAGCATAGGTTTCTGACACAGAATGAATGAGGTCTAATGAACTTAAATTATTTATTTTGCTTTTGAGCAATTCACTTTGCTGTTGAATATTAATCCTCTCAAAAAATAATGTTTGAAGAAATTTTCTTTTTATTTCTGAAATATGAAATGAGAAAAATTCTCCTGACAATAGATAAATGATTGTTTTGGGCCCTTTGGGCTCCTAATTCCTAAACCATAGGGACTATAACCCCCAAAATCAATCACAAGCTTCCTTTTGTGGTTATAAACATTGTGTTAAAATTTTACTGATTTCTATTAACTGATACCAAAGTTATTATCTGGAAAACATCCGTCTTCGGATGACACTGACGACGAAGTGATACCAATATACAACCACAAACGGTCGTATTATAATTCCACCTGCTCTATTCTAATAAGATTTGGTGTGCATAAAGTTTGACTTTTATTCCAAAACATACCAAAAATTCAGAAAACTCGACTAGCTCATTCTCTCCTAGTAACTATAAACACAAGAACACCCAGAGCTCTTCCGAGAAGAGGAACTTACATCTTTTTTTACCTGACCAAATAACTCATTTCTACCGGAAATTTTAAAAAGGTTTTTTTCAGACATTATATTTGAAGTCTTATCTTTCACCTAAACAAAACAAATAATGAAAAATTCCAATAAAAAACAAATTAAAAAAAAAGAAAAGAAACACTGAAATTAAAGAGAACTACATTCATCGAAAGTTGAATGTAGATGTTGTCATCTGTCAGTTTTTTCATTTTCCAATTGCTTTGAAACTTGATCCTCAACTGAACTTACTCCAATCAAATTTTGAAACAATTCTTCACAGGAGTTTTCATTGAGTTCAGGCATTGTGGTGAAAAATTTTGAGCATGATTATTGTACTCAGACTCAGATATCAACCAATCAAAATATTGAATTTGCTGTTTAAAGACCAAATTTGGTAATCTTAGTACTGAGTAAAATTTTATAACCGAGGGCCCATATCTATCATCAACTGTCACTCAAAATTGCACAAATATTTTTCTAAGGGAAAGTTATACCATTGCCAGATTGAGGTTTTTATATCCCGTTGATTTTAGGCTTTTGTGAACCAAATATGGGTTTCTATGGCACTGAAGTATGCAGGTGCAAAATATTCCATAGGGGACTCACATCCAACTTGTATAATCATGTAGTGGCTGAAAGTCATGTGTGGTACCCATCATTATTAAACAAAAGTCATTAAAAGCACTGTACTTATGTATTAAGTATAGTATGTTTGCTTTATCCACTGCTGCAATGAAAATAATGTAGCATGAACAGCATTGTATATTCTGTAAGATTGCAACAAGATATTCATCTGTGATAAGGCTTATTTAATTAAGCAGCCATATTTGCATAGTATGATGAAAAGAGGTGTGGCTATGCCATTGAATTATTTCCTTTATACTGAATCTGATACTTGAGTTTATGATACAGTTTCCAGACATTATTCCATGCAGCATTCATGGTCATTAATGCATATTGAATGGAGAAAATATTGGAAACCGCTGAATCGACTGTATTAGTTTAAAGAATTGTCCAATGTCCACTCTAGATTTTATTTGTGATTTAGTGAAGATACAAGGTCAAAGATAGCCACAAAATAATGTAATATTTGTACATATGATCAAAAAGAGGTTTTGCTTGTTCTTGTTTTATTGGACATTGAAATTTGAAAAAAAACTATGGGTATCGTCTTTGAACACCACTGATGGCTTAAAGTTGTGCTTAATGTATTGTACAATCATTGCTGATGTAGTTTTGTAAAGCTGCTTGCTTAAACTGTTGTGGTGTCTACTTGAAAGTCTTTTTATCAGGTACTACCAGCTTTGAATTAAAATGTTGTAAAGCACAGCTTACTATTAAGTCTAGCTTTCCACTTAATTAGAATATGCATAACTTGAATTATCTTTGGATGTTTTCAAATGAAATAATGGCATCCGTCTACGATAATGCATGCTAATGTGTGCTATTTCTATCATGTGTATGGATTTGTTTTTATATTTTTATTACATTAATAATTGTTTAAAATAAAGAAGTGTTACTTTACTATCAACTGAATATAGTGGAAACTTTCTTTTACATACAATATTGTACAATTGAACATAACAAAAGACTGTCTACTATAAATCACGGGGATATTACTGTAATTATACCCCCGCTTTAAAAAAGGGGGGTATACTGTTTTACCTCTGTCTGTCCTTCCGTCAGTCCGTCAGTCCGTCAGTCAGTTTATCCGTCCCATGAATATTTTTCGTCGCATTTTTCTCAGGAACTACAATACAAGGATTTCTGAAATTTGGTTTTTAGGGTTTATCTAAGTCAGCTATACCGTGTGATGCGTTTTCAGATTGATCACTTGACAACTTCCTGTTTACCGAACACTTGCATATTTTTACACTATTAATATTATCCACTTGCGGCGGGGGTATCATCAGTGAGCAGTAGCTTGTTTGAAATGTTTAATGATGGTTATGGTAGGTATCATGGGTATATTTTGCTAAATTTTGCACACAATATTATTCAGCTTTTCCTTGAGTGGATAAGCATAATTGTCCTTGTTTCCAGGCAAGAGAGAAGATATGTCTGGAAATCCAAAAAAGTCTGGTCGTACACGAGGGGTGTTTGGTTGTATGGTCCCCGTTTTATGTATTATTGTACCATAGTACCAGCTGTGCTCTCTGGTGTCTCTCTAGTGGCAGAACGCTTGTATATTTGTATTCCTATATTATTTGTGGTGTCTCAAAATATTATGGGAACTATTCCTCATTTGTGGCATGATTTAGCAGAAGGTTGGATAACTAATCTACGTTTTCAGGTTTGTTTTAAAAATATAGTCTATTATTTATGTTTGGTAGGAGCATCTTATTTAATTTAATTCATACAAGTAACATTCTTTAGGATGTAAATTTGCAAATAAATATTATAGTTCTTAGGTTAAAAATGTAAAATTTTTAACATGGACCCTGCATTGCATATGCCCTAATGGAAACCCTGCTTGTCTGTCCACTGACTATTGGAAGCTTGGATTCACTAACAGTTTTGTTCACAATTAAGGGCATACGATACAGTTTTGAACCTGTATTTACAAGTTGATGAAAATTTGCATATAGGCTATTTTTTACCTGATTAAATCAAATATGTAATAAAAAATATACCTTCATGTGCTACTTTTTGAGTAAAATGAGGTCGAAATTTTGTATATTTGCTCAAAATTCAGATTTGTGTCGTATTTTCTTTTTCGAAAGAAAGACATAACTTTTTTGTTTTAAAAGATAAACACAAAATGGTTTTTGTTAAATAATCGGTAATTTCTGTATTTTATAAGTATCATTAAAAATTATGAAATTTTTATTCCGAAATAACTCCATCTTTATCAAATGTTCATGAATAGAGGAAAAAACGTCATTTTTTGCTGCATGTTTATCAAAATTAAAAAAATTGCGCTATTTACAGTTTTATAAAATTTGGGTCACATAATCTCCTTGCAAAATGAAACAAATTGCTGTTTTAAAAAATAAGGGTCCATGCACTCGTTTTCAAATTAAATCAGTTTGAATGATAAAAATCAGTCGAAAAATGCATCTTTTCCCGATATGTCAGAGTTTGACGTCGCGAAAATAACATTTTACGTTAGCAACGTCATTACCTTCACTGTAACTGTATCGTATGCCCTTAAATGGAACCTGACTAACATACCTATCCTTAATTGGCTATCACAAAATTGTTACCTGAGTTATTTTTTTATTCAAGATTTGAGAAAACATTACATTTTGTATGTTGTGAGTGGGAATTCTACAGTTTTCATTACAATAAATTTAAACATGACACACATAGAAATTTTATTGTGGATATATGCAAATCTTGAATGATCACATAATTTTACTTCAGATAAATTTCCGGAAATGATTTTTGAATCTGGAATAATTTTATGACTACACTATAAAGCTAAACTTGGTCATAAACCATCCTTTAGGGTAGAATTTCAAAATTATATTATTGGGTTCCTGCTTATAAAAAGCATATGGCTGCAACATCATTAGCTACTTAACATTCCAAAAATAATACAATTATGATCCCAATTAGCTGATAACCATATATATTACTAGATATAAAAAAAATAAACAAAAAATGAAAACAAAATCTGAAAAATAATATTGAGGTTATGTATACTAGTGTCCCCTATATAAGATGATGACACCCACTCCTCTTCCTAGACATGTTTGGTCTTGAATACTACAACTGTGAATGGATAGCTGAGCTACCTACTTGATCAATCATCATTGTGGGTTTAATATTAAAATAGCTCTACCTTTTTGCTCACAACTTTTGTTTTCTGAATATAATGAGAGAAAAAAACCTTTATTGTAGAGTAAAATGTGTGTATAACTTTTGTTTTGGATTTTAAACAGTAAAAAAAAAAGTTGGGATCATTGGAATAGGTAGACATGTATATGAAGATGGCCCTATAAGTTGAGGGAAGATTATAGAAAATTTAATGGAATATTTATTAAGGCACTGTTTAATAAAGCAACTAGGCTGTGTTTTTTAATTGATATAAGTAATAAAAAAAAAAGGCTTTTTGCATACAGTACAAGTTTGTATTATTCTATCTGAATGGAATGCATACTGTAAATACAGAAATTATTGCTATTATCATTGATTTTTCAACAATGGATTAATTATTACGATTTCAGGAATTTGTACATTCAATAATGCTATTGAAATCTAGAATACAAGTTTATATTGTTGCATTCCATATTTTATCGCAATTTTCACAACACTGAAAAAAAAGGAATAATTTCAACAATGTTTATGTGACTTTTGTGTAGAAACTGATAGAAACAGTTTTGTAAATTATGGTGCTACATGCTTATAGCACAAAAGACCAAAGATGTTACTTTTGAAAATTTAATTGGCACTCACTATATTAGTTAAAACCAAGTAAAAAAAATCAAAGCTAGGGTCCCAGCATCTGCATGTAACAAAAAAACCTAGAGAGTGAAAATATATATGTACCAGTAATTGCATGATCCCATTCTTCTCTGAAATATCACTGATATTGATGGTAACCAATTGGACTAATAACTTTCAAAAGGTATCCATAAGATTCAAGATTTAGGCGTATTAACACTTCAAATATAGATATATAGCTGAATAACCTTCTATCTACTGAAGCTACCAAAAATATTCAAGCTCCATGCAACTGTCACACAATATGAAGTCAAATAAATAATGTTATTATACCTTTCATATTAGATAAACAATTCTATTTGGCAAAAAATTATCGCTTGACATGAAATAATTCAGTTATTTTTCATTTGAATGCAAGGAAACCTTTCCTAATTTTACATCTAGCAATGAATAACTATAATTCACTGGTGAATGACCTTTTGAGCATTTTGATTTGTACTAGAGTTGTCTCCCATCAAAATGAAATCACAAGACGTATAAACAAAGTAGCAACATCATGTTTAGAAGCACATGGAGTGAAGAGGAAATAAGGCTTAGAAATTCATCCAGTGACAAGGATATCCTTATTATAAGCCATTTTAAAACAAAACAAAACAATTGTTGTCCCTTGGAAGCCATAAATATCAGATACACCTTATCGCTGTTTGCCTGCCTGCCAATGCTGGACATCACAAAAACCACAAAATTTAATGTACATGTAATTAAAATGTTTTAGTTGTACTTAACAGATTTCTATATGAAATATTATTTTTTACAGAAATTTTTGTTGTTGGATGAGTTGAAGAAGGAAAGCCATTTAGAACGAGCTGATTCTGTAGAGCCAGGAGATTGTTACATCTCCATCAATAACATCACAGGAAAATGGGATCCTGTAAGTTACATATACCTTAATTTTAAATAATATTTGTCAATGTGCTATATAAAGTTACATATTCTTAACCTTTGAAAACACACTAAAATATTTTGGTGAGGTTTGTGAATTTGATAAATGAAAGAAACATGAGAAAGTTGTTGTTTTCATCATTGACAATGCACAGTTATAAGATAAGAATGACTATAATTTGCAGGTATATTCTCTTCATGTACTTGTATGACAAGATAGTTGTATTGAGTTTGAAAGAATACTTGTAAAAGAACCCTTTGTTAAAAGAAGTAATATGAAGTATTTTATTTTTTTAGGAATCGGAACAAACAACACTAAAAGACATTAATGCTAATGTTCAGCGAGGCAAACTGTTGGCAGTGATCGGTCCAGTTGGAGCAGGGAAGGTTAATTATTATTACCATAATTATATTGTGAAATTTTTGTGTGAAGCTAATTCTCGATTTGTTAGCTGTTTAAAAGAAAAGTTTACCTTACACAAATATTTCAGTATCCATTCAAATGCATTGTACAAGACTATGAAATGCAAACATTGAACACAGCAGAAATAGATATAGGAAGATGTGGTGTGAGTGCCAATGAGACAACTCTCCATCCAAATAACAATTTAAAAAAGTAAGCCATTATAGGTCAATGTACGGCCTTCAACACGGAGCCTTGGCTCACACAGAAACAACAAGCTATAAAGGGCCCCAAAATTACTAGTGTAAAACCATTCAAACGGGAAAACCAACAGTCTTATCTATATAAAAAAACGAGAAACGAGAAACACGTATAAATTACATAAACAAACGACAGCTACTGTACATCAGATTCCTGACTTAGGACAGGTGCAAACATTTGCAGCGGGATTAAACCTTTTAATGGTACCAAACCTTCTCCCTTTTTCTGAAACAATAGCATAACATCACAACATAGAAAAACACACGATAAAATATCAATTGGCAGGCTTAACTCAATCAAAAGATGTAAAGAAATGTCTTTTAACACCGCTTCTCAGGTCCATATTGCAAACAAATTCACACCTGAAAAAACTAGATATGCAGTATTGGAGATTTTGCACTGAACTTGTTTTAAAAAGTGTAAAGAACTTTCCATCAATTTCAGGTGTGAAATATAGTGTTTTGTTTATTTCAATCTTTTAGGTAGATTTAAATTTAACATTTAATTTCTAACACCTAACCTTTTGTTTTGTGTAAAAAAAATATATCTACTTTTCAGTCTTCCTTATTGATGAGTGTTCTTGGAGAAATTCCATTAGTAAATGGTGATGTCATAGTTCATGGCAGAATATCTTATGTGGCACAACAACCTTGGGTTTTCTCTGCAAGTGTACGACAAAACATTGTGTTTGGTAATAAATATGAACAGTCTAAATATAACAGGATACTGAAGGCTTGTGCATTAAATAAGGTGAGTTTGTTAGAGTGCTTAAGTTATAATTTCTAATGTTGCATGCTTGGAACAGGACCAAAAATCTTATAGAGGGAATAAAATAAAGTGTCATATGAAAAAGACCAACTGTGCAGGGCTGTATAACCAGTCACGGTCTTTAAAAACTTCCATTTGTCATATAAAAAAACAAACAATGACTTTAGAAGTAATTCAGTGGAAACAAGTCAAGAAATTTAAAAGGGAATGGCATCTGTAAATATAGTAATTTTGGGTTGAGATCCTGATATTGGCATCATTGAAATCAGATAAACCCTTTTCCATGAGAGACATTCAGAAATAGAGACAATGAACATAAGTATAGAAATAAGATATGAAAAGGGATCTAGACAGGTCAAAACAACCTTCAATTAAAGAATGAGGAATAACTTTAAATATATATTTTTAAAAACATTTACAAGATTGTAAGTTTTTTTAAAAGCATGAGAGAAATGAGTTTTACTACTTTTTTGGCAGGATATTGAATTGATGCCAAATGGAGATGCTACACTTATTGGAGACAGAGGGGTCAGTTTAAGTGGAGGTCAAAGAGCAAGAGTCAGTTTAGCTAGAGCCCTCTACATTGATGCAGATGTTTATCTGTTAGATGATCCTCTAAGTGCTGTGGATGCAGCTGTTAGTAGACACTTGTTTGAAAAGTAGGTAAAAGATGATCTGATTGGTTACTGTTGTACGAGGTCAAGGTTGGGTAATTTAGGGCTTTTGGATTGATTTAATGTTTGTGAAAGCTTGTTACTGTCATTGTTTATAGATGTTTACTTGAGCATGAGGAAAGATAAAACATTTGTTTTTGCATTAATTTCTGTAACATATTCAATAAATTCGAAGATTGATGTTCAATGGTGAAATCTTTCATTAATTGATTAATCGTTGTTAGCTCAATTTCCAGTCACAAATATGACATGCATATTTAGGATGAGACACCAAAAAGAGACGATTAAAGGGAATCTTATCTTTTATTCTATGATTAAGATAGAAACATAAAATTCATTGTTTTTCTCTCAGATTGTTTGCTTAAAGATATATATGTATATATATTTGTATTATAGAGTTGTGCTTGGAGTACTGAAGAATAAACCAGTTATTTTAGTGACACATCAGCTCCAGTTTTTAAAAGAAGCAGATGAAATATTGATATTGAAAGAGGTTGGTAGAAATTTCCATTGTTCATCTATATACTTTTCAACAACAGATTTTGTGTTCAGGGAATCTTAGTTTAAGTTCATATTATAACCACAGTACATGCAGTATACTGTTGTTTTTTGGGGGGGATATCTTATTTTAAATTACCTTTTGGGTCAATACTACTCTTGGTAGACTGTAGGTCCGATTCCTCAGCAAGTAATTTTTGCATTTTGCTCATTTCTAAATATTCATGTATTGATACTAGAACTTTACGCACATTTATATTACACTTGAATTTTTTCAGGGTAAATGTTTAGGGCAAGGAACATTTGATGAAATGTCACAATCAGGAATAGATTTCTCCTCTCTGCTGAAGCGAGACAAAGAGGAGGAAGAAGTAAAAGTTGAAGAACATCACCAAGAAGTCAGCTATCATATAGAAAACACCAAACTGGCCAATATAGGTTCTATGATGTCTTTGACATCCATAGGAACTGAATTTGAGGTAATTAGATTTTAAACAAGATTTAGAAAACAAAATTTAATTTTCTTTAGCTAAAAAAATAAATTGGAGACCTCAGGATGCCATAAATTAATTCAATTCAATAGGAAAATGCTGAATAAATTCAGTAGAATATACAGTGCTTTAAACGATGATATAAACTTACTAAAGAAGTTTTTATGCACAAAAGGTATAATGTTGCCAATATTATATGTTGTTATGCTTTATTTTGTACTTATAAGAAACACACCATCAAGTGAAAAGATACCATCAAATCTTTAAGGAAATGGTATGGAACTAAAAGTTCTCTATATTATTACATCATTAAACATTTTCTTATAGCCAAATTCATTACTGCACAAGAAGATCAAGGAATAAATATAAATTGTTAAACAACAAATGCCTGCCAATTTTTCAAAGTTTCAAACGAGGGTGTAAGCACAAGAGTACCTTAAACAAATCTCATGATGGGAGTTCCCCATGAATATGGCTAGTTCAGTGCTTTAACATAATGTTATATAATAGCAAGATCCAGTTCATTTTACATTAACTCACACTACAGCAAGATCCAGTACATTTTACATTCTTTTACACTACAGCAAGATCCAGTACATTTTATATTCTTTTACACTACAGCCAGATCCAGTACATTTTACATTCTTTTAACACTACAGCAAGGTCCATTACATTTTGCATTCTTTTACTTTACAGCCAGATCCAGTACAACTACCAGAAGAAGAAGAGAGACAAGAAGGCACTGTAGGATGGAAAGTTTATTATGAATGGCTGAAGAATGGTTGTAGTCCCTTCAAGTTTATTATTTTGATATTATTGAACTTATTAACCCAAGGACTTTATGTGACGAGCGATTGGTGGTTAGCATTATGGTAAGTTTCAAATACACACTTAAGTGGATACTGAGGATTTATTTTCGTGGATTAAGGAAAACTTTCATGTTTGTGGATATTTAATATCGTAATTTATTCAAAGTCTGCGTACAAGCCTATTTAGAATATATCATTCATTGAACACTAAATTTTGGATTCACATGTACCCACGAAATCTATTAAAAATTGGCATCCAACAAATTATAATGAATCCAAAGTAGTTGGAAAAATAATTGACAATTTTAATGTGTGAAATGCATCTAATAAGCCAGATTTTAATGTGGGGGAGGGGGTTAGTGCATGTAAGTAAAATGTATAATTCAATAGCAAGAATGAAACACTGAAAATCTGAAACAAAAGCTCATTTATTTTTTTTAAGAAGAAGTGTGATACCTTCTTAATCTAGGTTAACTGTTTTTAACCAAAAAGATGATAATACCAAAACTTTATTATAGATGTAAATTTGTCTCCATTGCTTTATAAAAACCATATGCAAGTTATGAATTATGTATTATAGGTCAAATAAAGAAGAAAATAAGCATGCTGCCATTGCACTGGATAAAGAATTACGATTTCAGGGATACAATGTTACAAATGTTACTATTCCTTTTGTGGACACACATGAAAATGTTTACATCTTTACTGGTATCATAGCAGCTGTGTTCCTGTTTGGTCTTCTGAGAGCTCTTATGTTCTTCAAAGTAGCTGTTGATTCTTCTATGAACATGCACAACAAGATGTTTAACAGTTTGCTTCGTTCACCAATCAGCTTTTTTGACACAAATCCAGTTGGTATGTACTTTAAATTTATTCACAAGGTGCTAGTTATATACAATAACACTTATCCAAAGCAACTCTTGTTTTCATAAATTTGAAATCTGTAGAGAAAATGGCAGTTTCTCAATGAAAGCAGTTCTTTTGTGATATAAATGAATCATTAAATTACAAGATATTTATTTGTCGCTGCAAAACATATTTTTAAAACTAAACTTTGTCTTCTAAAAGAGAAAAAAGGAATAAAATAACAAATCTGAATAGAAAACTATTGCAATTAAAGTTTTAAAACTTATAGATATTTTGAAAATGTAAATAGGACTTTGGAGTGGCTAAACAGATTATATCTAAATGTTTAACTTGCAAATTAATTTTTGAAAAAAAAACCACCTGCATATTTGAATAAAGATTGATTCTTAAAGAATTTGTTTTCATTTTTAGCTCACCTGGCCGAAAGGCCAAGTGAGCTTTTCTCATCACTTGGCGTCCGGCGTTGTCCGGCGTCGTCCGTCGTCGTCGTCCTGCGTTAACTTTTACAAAAATCTTCTCCTCTGAAACTACTGGGCCAAATTTAACCAAACTTGGCCACAATCATCATTGGGGTATCTAGTTTAAAAAATGTGTCCGGTGACCCGGCCAACCAACCAAGATGGCCGCCATGGCTAAAATTAGAACATAGGGGTAAAATACAGTTTTTGGCTTATAACTCAAAAACCAAAGCATTTAGAGCAAATCTGACATGGGGGTAAATTTGTTCATCAGGTCAAGATCTAGCTGTCCTGAAATTTTCAGATGAATCAGACATTCTGTTGTTGGGTTGCTGCCCCTGAAATGGTAATTTTAAGGAAATTTTGCTGTTTTTGGTTATTATCTTGAATATTATTATAGATAGAGATAAACTGTAAACAGCAATAATGTTCAGCAAAGTAAGATCTACAAATAAGTCAACATGACCAAAATGGTCAGTTGACCACTTTAGGAGTTATTGCCCTTTATAGTCAATTTTTAACAATTTTTCATAAATCTTAGTAATCGTTTAGAAAAATCTTCTCCTCTGAAACTACTGGGCCAAATTTAACCAAACTTAGCCATAATCATCATTGGGGTATCTAGTTAAAAAAATGTGTCCGGTAACTCGGCCAACAAACCAAAATGGCCGCCATGGCTAAAAATAGAACATGGGGGTAAAATGCAGTTTTTGGCTTATAACTCAAAAACCAAAGCATTAAGAGCAAATCTGGCAGGAAGTAAAATTGTTGATCAGGTCATGATCTATCTGCCCTGAAATTTTCAGATGAATCAGATAATCGGTTGTTAGGTTGCTGCCCCTGAATTGGTAATTTTGAGGAAATTTTGCTGTTTTTTTGTTATCTTGAATATTATTATAGATAGAGATAAACTGTAAACAGCAATAATGTACAGCAAAGTAAGAACTAAAAATAAGTCACTATGACCAAAATAGTCAATTGACCCCCTAAGGAGTTATTGCCCTTCATAGTCAATTTTTAACAATTTTCTTAAAATTTGAAGAATTTCAATAACATTTTCCACAGAAAGTACTGTTATAGATAGAGATAATTGTAAGCAGCAAGAATGTTTAGTAAAGTAAGATCTACAAACACATCACTATCACCAAAACACAATTTTGTCATGAATCCATCTGTGTCCATTGTTTAATATTCACATAGACCAAGGTGAGCGACACAGGCTCTTTAGAGCCTCTAGTTATTTCCTATCTTTCCTTTTAATGACAAGCCACTTCTGTTTGTATTAATATAACCCCTTTTTTTGTAGGTCGAATATTGAATAGATTTTCTAAAGATACAGGACATATGGACGACCTTCTCCCAATAACACTGTTTGACTTTATACAGGTAAGTGATAATAAAATATATAAATATCTTGTTAGTACAGAGGGTATTTAACCTTTTATTTAGTACTTATGGAATTTATTTTATTATCTTGTGTTAGCTATATAGTCAACCTTTAAAAAAAAAAAAAAAAAAATATATACTGATTTTCATGTACATAACACATTGTCATCTTGAACAAAGTATGGTTCATATTCATATGACATAAACATGTTTTTATCCTGAAATCCAGTTCAATTTGCCACTCCATATTAAACA
>CM034350.1:69947830-70073629 GCA_019925275.1 Mytilus edulis
CAAATTTAAAGTAATTGACTTTCTAAGGTCTTACTCTCCAACTGTCAAAATTTTTGTTTGGTAATAATATTATAATTGTACATGTAAAGAAAGCTACTGTTGTGTTCATTTTTCTTGTCCAGAGTCATGAGTTTTCAACCACCATAAAACAAGGAGACAAATGCCAGCTTTAAACATCGTCTAAATTGAGTTTGTGATTAATTGACTGTTGTTCACATGATGTCCACTGGCAATTTGTTCATGCATACTTAAAAGTGAGAATAAATTGAACAATAAAAGAAGTTTCCCCAGAGTGGGTTGATTGTCTGTACACTAAATCTGATGGATGTACTTTAGTCAGAGAGAAACTGATTTCTTTTTTTGTTGTAATTGGCTTTGAACTACTAAGCTTTCAGTTACTGTGAGTACTCTTAGATTGGTACTTTGTGTCTTTAAATTTTTGGTAGATTCTTTTTTGTCTTTCATATCAACATAACCAATCTGTTGGCAAGTCATTTACAACTGTTTTTTTCAGTTTGATCTTATGTTGAGCTGGTTACACAACTGTCTCAGGATAGGGAAGAGTTATTAAGCACTTTTAAATGGACTGTTACAATGTATCTGCTTTATGGTCGGGTTGCTGTCTCTTTGACATATTTCCCATTTTTATTCTCAATTCTATTAATCACAGTACATTAAATTAAGTTGCTTATATCTGCACCATTTGGACTCAGGTGATAGTTGTCTCATCTTCAATCATACCACATCCCTGTATTCTTATATAAATTTTACTTCTTTTAAGTTTGAACATGATATATAATACTTCCATGATACAAGGGATTTATAACTACGATGCAGTAAAATTATTACAGACTGAAATAGATAGTTTAACATATGATCATCAGTTGCCTCATTTGCATTCATATCACATTTCTGTATTTTTGTATAAATTTAATTTCTTTTTAGTTTGAAAAACACCAAACAAGCTTTACAACTTTGGATTTGTAAAAACAATGCAGTAAAATAACTATAGTTTGAGTAATTAAAAAAAAGATTGAACTTAAATGAACAAGAATGTGTCCAAAGTACACGAATGCCCCACTCGCACTATCCTTTTCCCTGTTGATGGACCGTGAAATTGGATAATAATCTAATTTGGCATTAAAATTAGAAAGATTATACTATAGGGAACATATGTACTAAGTTTCAAGTTGATTGACTTCAATTTCATTAAAAACTACCTTGACCAAAAACTTTACTTTTGACCTGAAACTCCCACTTTCATTTTCTATGTTTAGTGGACCGTGAAATTGGGGGCAAAAGTCTAATTTGGCTTTAAAATTAGAAAGATCATATCATAAGCAACAAGTGTACTAAGTGTCAAGTTGATTGGACTTCAGCTTCATCAAAAACTACCTTGACCAAAAACTGATTTGGGTCAAAAGTCTAATTTGACTTTAAAATTCAAAAGATCATATCATAAGCAACAAGTGTACTAAGTTTCAAGTTGATTGGACTTCAGCTTCATCAAAAACTACCTTGACCAAAAACTTTAACCTGAACGGACGGACAAACGAACGAACAAACGGAGCCACAGACCAGAAAACATAATGCCCCTCTACTATCGTAGGTGGGGCATAAAAATCTTCAACTTATTTGAAACACATTTTACTTGGTTACATCTTGTTAAATATACATCATATATATTGAAGTAAATAAATCCATCTAAACAAATCATTTTCTGAGATTTTATTGAACATGAACCACAAACAAAAATCATTAAAAAACACAATTTATAATACAAAACAACTTTTTTTTAATTTAAAACAAATCTTTTCCTACAAGAGTCATCTCAGTTTTTTTTCATTCATTGCACTTGATTAGACAAGAAGAATTCACAAGGAAAAGGAAAAACACAATCAATATTTGATACACCAAACAATTCATTATGAGAAGCTTACTCTGGATTCTTTTTTTTTCATGCTTACATGTCCATTATGTGTGGATTGATTAAATTATATTGGCATGTACCAGTATATTTGATTTTTTTTAAAGTCTGCATACAAGACTATAGATAATTTGTATTTCTGGCTTAAGCAGTCATAATATGTATATATATATATATATATATAAATATTTATCTTACCTCTTATAGAAATGATTGTTTAATGGGCTACACATGGTGACTATGCATATTTGATTTAGGGTGTCCTAAAAAATACATGGTTAGTTACCATATAGTCTGTTTCCCGGCTGTTATTGAAATTCTTGTTAATATTTGTATATTCCAAAGGCATATATACTGAATGTTTTACAGAGGGGACCAACCTAATTACCATATAGGGTTAGTAAGGAGTTACTTCCCTTTAAAAAAAAACAAAAAAAAACTCTTTAAAAACAACACGGTGTTGAGGAATAATCTGAAAGGATTCAACAGACAAAGAAATTAATGATGAAAGGTTGAAATTAGTCCATAAAACAAAATTAAAGTTAACAAGTTGTTACTGTTGGCATTCCGGAGTTACTTCCCTTTCAAAACATAAAAAGAAATCTGAAAGGATTCAACAGACAAAGAACTTGATACTTGTAATGAACGATTGAAATAAATTCATAAAACAAATTTAAAGCTATAAAGTTGCTATTGTTGTCATTTATTTTCTGTATAGACAAAAGGAAGTAGGATCTTAATACAAAGTATCAACTGAAGACTTGATCACTTTGATAGGCAGCTAGTCAAAATACCACATGTGAAGATGGTCCGTAAGATAAATTCGTTACACAGTGTGCTAGTGACCTAATAAGATATATATTGGGTCAGAAAATTCCATATGGGGATTCCAGCTTTGCTCTCACCCCATATGGAATTTACTGACTCCACATATATCGTATTAGGTCCCTAACACACCATGTAACTAATAATATAACTATCAAGAGAAAGGCTATTGTATGCATTAAGAAATTATGGTTGCAAATTATTCTTAAATTAGAGAGCAAAGTTTTATCACCAGTCTGTCATCTTTGCAACAGGCAATATATAATTGATTGTTTTGGTCAATGTGTAGACAGCGGGGGTTATTTATACCTTCTTCTACACCAAACTCGGTAAGAAACTCTCCTTCCATTGAAATCACATGAATACTGTCATCATCAAATGACCAATTCAGCACCAGAATTAAACCATTTGAAGTTGTTTCAATGTGAGAAGGTGCAAAGAAAAAAGATTCCACTCCAAAATATACCCATTTAAACTGTCCCGTGCGGTCAAGGGCAACAACCTTTCCTTCATGACTCTCGATATCCCCACTTATTATGAGTATATCTCCATTGATATTTGTAGTAAGTTTCCATGGAATATCATCATCATCATAATAAGGTTCTTCATCTTTTTTAATTTCTCTTTTTACTCCTGGTTCTTTCAAAGTTACAATAACATTTCCTTGCAAATCTAAAATCAAGACACATAATAACAGTTTTTCTGGGCTTTCATATCCTATGTCTGTGCTTTCATATTCTATGTCTGTGCTTTCATATCCTAAGTCTAGGTTTTCAAATCCCACAAATATATTGTGGCTGGTAGCATGAATGCCTCTTAAATTAAGTTGAGGCTCTATTGTTGTAACTTTTTCCATTTGTCCATTTGCCTTTACACGCATAATGTCTGAGCGTTTTGCTGATGATGGAGATCCATCAGAAACGGTAAACAAAATATCACCATTTTCACATACGGTCATATCTTCAATAGGCAAATTTTCTAATATTTTCGTATCAATATGGACAACATCAGAATCTCTAAAGTACATGTATCTTAATGTACTATCTTCTTGTACAATAACTGTGCCATCTGGTAGAGATTTCATGAGAGTTGTATCATAAATGTCAATGTCATCATGGTCATAAGTCTGCAATATTTGTAAAGTTGGAATTTTGATTAAGGATCCAAACTTAATACTGCTCTGCGGCTCATGAGGAAATGTAAATGCTAATTTATTATCAGAAATTTCCTTTTCCTTCTTATCCAAAGGGCTCACATCAATTTTGTCGATAGTATCCAAAACAGATATTGCTAAGCGGGATTGAACAGTTTCACATATTTTTACCTTTCTTTGTTTAATCACATCAATTTTAGATGTAATCTTATCTCTTTGATCTAAAAGTTCTCTTTCTTTTAATGCATAATTTTCATCAAGTTCTCTTATTAATGTTTTGGCCTCATTGCTGACCATTTTTTTCAGTTTCTTTTCCCTTTCTTTAATTCTGAGTTTGATTTCATTGTAATACTCCAAATTAGCTGGCAGGATTTTTTTACATATATTTTTTCTATTGTCATTCAAAAACTTAACGTCCTTTTCTGTGGTGGCCATTACTTGATAAAGTTTTGAAATTTGATCTTCGTAGGCCTTTTCAATTTTGATGACTTCATGAGAGGCATGGAGAGGGATACAGAGCTGACAGCCTGGTTTTAAACACATCTTACAGTAAATTGAACAATTTTCCTTATGTTTTGAACACAGGACATTTCTTGGATCTAGTCTGTAAATCATCTCTGCTGCATCTTTAATGTCTGTTATAAAATGCTCCTTTGAGGCATCACTTTTAGTGTGAATACTGTCTTTACATTTATCACATAAATTCAGTTCACAGTTGAAACATTTCCATTTGATTTCATCAGAACTTTCACAGAACTGACAAAGCATGGTTTTTTGTGCAATTTTTTTTTTCCTTTTTATAAACAGTAAGTATCTATAGGCTGCTTTTTAAAAGTACTGCTAGTTGGCTTCATGTGTCAAGTAGTTGAATCAGACTGCATTTCAATTTGTTTCTTTTACAACTGTTCCATTTTTTCTGCTAGAAGCCATAAACTCTATATAAAAAAAAGAAGAAATTAGTACTAAATATATTACATACCATGTATTTATAATTATATTTATAATGCAGTCTGAGCTGTAAGGTCTGATACCATGGCCTGTTTTAATATAATGGTAAAGGTTAAGGGCATTCAACCTGGCAGTCCCAAAACTACAACATTTAAGGCATACTTTGACTAACTTATTGATAATGCTAATTACTTTTATTATTTTATACAATGTTAATTAAGTTGGTAAATTTGATGGAATAGTCATATATAAATCCCGTAAATGTAGAAGATACAAAACAAGATGAATAAACAAACTGAGAAAATCACATTGATCCCAAAAAGTAAACAGATGGGGTACGTCAACAAGTTAAGCCTCTATTATATATGAAACCCGCCTCTGGCGTAAATACACAATTTAATCCTGGTATCTATGATGAGTTTATTCGCCCACTGTTCATATCCACACTTAGTAAAAATATAGCAATCAGAAATAAGACATAATTAGAAAATTTACAGATTAGAGACATATTCTTTTTTTTGTTCATAATTTATCTTAATTTTTTTTCTTCAAAAAAGTGCCTTCAAATTAAACAAAAACTCATTACAAGCAAACTATCCTACTCAAAAAGAAGTCATTCATGCTCTAAAATTTTTATATTCACTATGAAACACAGGTGAAGGTATTATTTTTCAAAAGACATATTCAAATTGCCTGAATGCACTTTGGCAAAAGCATCACAAAGAGTATAAAATTCAAAGCTTTTCATTTTATTTAAATTTTTCCTAACAGTTCACAGTTCTTAAACATTTGGAACATAATGACCACAGGCACTTGTCTCAGAATTTTTTTTTCCTATATACCTTAATGTGTTATATTAAGGTATATAGGAAAAAAAAATTCTGAGACAAGTGCCTGTGATAATGACCTACAATTTAGTTAACTGATAATAACTTTAGCACAGATTACTGTGGTATTCTTTCTGATAGATGTTTTGAAAAACTTTAGGTGAAAGATACCAAAGGGAAATTAAAACTTATTTAGTCAAAAAGAAACTGACAGTGCCATGGCTAATAAAGAATAAGACAAACAGACAAGCAATAGCACACAAAACACAACATGGAAAAACTAAAGACTGTGCAACACAAACCCCACAAAAAACTGGGGTTGATCTCAGGTGCTCCGGAAGGGTAAGAAGATCCTGCTCCACATGTTGCACCCGCTATGTTGCTCATGGTAGTACAAACTATGTAAAGTCTTATTTCGAGAAAAAGGGGACAGGATTAATTGTAGTTAATGAATATTAATACATTGATAGCAATATATGCATTATTATCTGTGAAATGGATTAAACGTTTAATCCCGCTGCAAATGTTTGCACCTGTCCAAAGTCAGGAATCTGATGTACAGTAGTTGTCGTTTGTTTATGTAATATATACGTGTTTCTCGTTTTGTTTATATAGATTAGACCGTTGGTTTTCCCGTTTGAATGGTTTTACACTAGTAATTTTGGGGCCCTTTATAGCTTGTTGTTCGGTGTGAGCCAAGGCTCCGTGTTGAAGGCCGTACTTTAACCTATAATGGTTTACTTTTTAAATTGTTATTTGTATGGAGAGTTGTCTCATTGGCACTCACACCACATCTTCCTATATCTATGTAATAATGGTCAACCAACTGGTGCCTCTAAAACTTACTTGGGGATGATTTCAACTTCACCACTTGGAAGTCTTTGTGAAAAAACTTTCTTGTGAGCAGCAACCCCCTATCAAGGAAAAAGGAAGACACAATATCATCTATTTTTTTGCAGTAATAATTATGCTATTTATTATTTATATAGGTGTATGGGGAGTTGGTCTTGCCACAAAGAGATGTAATGTAAATGCAGTACCGCTAGGACAAGATAGTGATTCATGGGTTGTCAATCATGATGCTGTTATGTACCACAACAAAGAACAAAAAGGAACTATGAGTCAGAGCTTAAATGAAGGAGACATTTTGGTAATAACATATATTTACTAATGAAATATAAGTAATCAGATTTAACTCAAAAAGAAATTATTTTGCACCCGATAAGGTCTGCGTATTTATAGATCAGTGACAGTCAAAAATGAAAGTTACATAAGTAGAAATCTCTGTGGCAACATTACATTAAAATACCCTCACAGTGATCGTGATGTAAAAAGGGTATTGGAGAGTAAGGTCAGATGCAATTGCAACAAACTGATTGAAGCAATTATAACTGAAAAGATGTGTTCTTAGTGTAATTATTATTATACAACCACTCTAGGAGTACTGGCTATATTGCAAGTAGTCTGTCCATTTGTGTGTTTGTCCATCATTGTTATTGTCATACTTGTCTTGGAAACTGATTAACAGAACCACCAGGACTTCATATTTGGTCACCATTCTTACCATTACAAAAATGTTGAATCCACTAACAAAGTTTCCATATTATTTATTAGTATTACTAGGAAAATGTAATTTCTTACAAAAATTAAAATTAAATGTAGATTTTGTGAAGAGCAATTTTTGTGTAAAGTGTGTATGAGATATTGTATAAAATAATTTATTAGTTGAACTGAGCCCTTTTTACTCAAACTTCAATAATCCATATCCCAGAACAGGTATTTATAATTGAGCTTAGGCAATGGAAATGGTTAAAAGCCTACTCTTATAATAAACATTGACATTGGAATTTTAAAGTTATGCTACATGGAATTGTTTCACAAACTGAGAAACAGATTTTTATGTTTAAATATCTCTTAAAAAATTGTGAGTATGTTACTTATCTTTCCAGGGAATAACATATGACCATGTTCATTTAAACTTTTACTTGAATGGACAGCCTATGAATTGTCCTTTCTCTGGAATGAAGGGAACTGTTTTTCCTGTGTTCTATGGTAGGTATTAATGATATCCATTATCAGGCAGAATGTTTTAAACAATTTATGTCTTATAAAAATAAAAAAATGTTCTGATGTCAGGAAAGTATGCTTCAATCTGTATTCATTAAATTTTAAACAAATTTTCTCTTTTTTTTTATAGTTTTGCTCGTTATTCTCTACTTTTCATGTTTAAGCACACTATTCTGTACTTTCTGACAGTTTTTATATGACCGCAAAAGTATTGGTATCACGTCGTCGTCTTCCGAAGAAGGATGATTTCCGGATAATAACTTTAGTATAAGTTAATAGAAATCAATATAATTTTAACACAATGTTTGTAATCATTAAGGGAAGGTTGGGATTGATTTTGAGGGTTATGGTCCCAACGGTTTAGAAACTAGGGGCCCAAAGGGGCCCAAAACAAGCATTTATCTAGTTTCAGGACAATAAGTTGTGTATCAGTATTTCAATTGGTCTGATATTGTACCACAATGTTTATACTATAAATTAGAAGGTTGGGATTTATTTTAAGGGTTATGGGGCAAACAGTCTAGAAAGTAAGGGCCAAAAAGGGGTAAAAAACAAGCATTTTTGTAGTTTCGGGACAATAACTCATGTTAGCTGTATGGATCTCTCTGACATTGTACCACAGGGTTCCATATAACGAAGGGAAGGCTTTGGTTCAGTTTGGGGTTAATATTCTTGAACATTTAGGAATAAGGAGCCAAAAATGGGCCTAGAAGGAGCATTTTTCTAGTTTACAGGCAATAACTTGGGTTTAAGTGTATGGATCTCTCTGAAATTATACTACAAGGTTTCTTACAACAAAGGAAAGGCTGGAATTGAGTTTTGGGGTTCTTTCTCCAAGGGGGAGGGGGGTTTCAATAAGTGAGAGGTCTAAAAGGGGCCCAAAGAAGCATTTTTGTAGTTTTCAGTCAATAACTTGTGTTTTAAAAAAAAAAGTGTATAAATCTCCCTGAAATTATACCACAAGTTTCCATACTACAAAGGAAAGGTTTAGGGGGGGGGGGGGGGTTATGGCTCAAATCATTAAGCAATTAGGGTAAAAAAAGGGGGGAAACAAGGGTTTTTCTGGTTGAAGGACAATTTAGACAATATAAAAGCAGTGTAAGGGAGGTAATTCAATTAAAATTTAAAGAATACTGTTATATATATGTTTGATTACTTGATTACCTCCCTTACACTACTTGTTTTCAAAAGTTTTAAGAAGAAATTTTCAATTGCATAGTATTGTGCAATAGATTTGTTAGATCTTTAACCACATTTATTTTGTGACAAAAACCTATATTATGTCAAAAATTTGATCTCAATCCAGATTCAGACAGTATCAAGCTTGAATATTGTAACCAAATTTGCCCCAACTGTTCAGGATTCGACCACTGTGGTCGTATAAGGCTGCGCCCTGCGGAGCACCTGGTTTGCTATTTTTTTTTGAAAATGCCCATTTTTCAATAGTATTGCCAATTTGGCCTTTTATTTTCTATTCTGTAAACCCCATCCAGACCCTTTGCTATCATATTATTGAAAGTTACATAAATTTTGAATGAAGAACAACTGCTGAACAATGTAATTTATTGTATTTTGGTATCTTTTTCAGTGGATGAAGGTGCTGTGTTAGATGTACAGTTTGATCATTTTTATCACCAGCCTCCAGATGGCTTCGACAGCATAATGATAGAACAGTCATTGTTGTGAAATACTCCATGTTTTTACTGTGACCATGTGACCATGTTTATTTCATAATACATTGAAATTGAAAATACAAATGTATATGTGCTATGGTAGAAATATTATAATCACCTAAGGACGATGATTACAGCGATAATATTTTTGGTGATATTTACAATAAAAATCAATTGATGATATTTACAATAAAAATCAATTGATGATATTTACAATAAAATCATTGATGATATTTACAATAAAATCATCCATGATATTTACAATAAATAAATTAAAACTCATCAAAGCCAAACCCTTGAAATCTAAATTATGTTAGGATATGGTGTAATAGCATGTTCAGTAATATATATAATCTATTTTATTTTATTTTTATTAGAATAAGCCTTTCCAATTATTATAATTGCTTGCTGAAAATTATTTTTAAAATTAAAAAATGTAGCATGATCTTCGATAAAGTAACAGATTGATCTTTTTATTATGTCCCCTTCGATCTGGAGGGGTCATTAAAAATTACCCTTGTCAGTCTGTACATCTGTAGTCCTAAAATTGGTTTCTGTTCTCTAACTTTAGTTTGTCACTACCAAATGTTATAAAACTTATACATCATGCTTATTACCACAAAACACAGATCAAGTTAGAAATTTGATGGCATCACTTTAACCTTTCTAGAGTTATGCCCCTTTACAAATGAAAAAAATAGTTATTTTTTTTGTTGATGCTCTTTAACTTTAGTTTGCCTCAACCAAATATTATGAATCTTAAACATAATGCTAATTTCCACAGCACACAGATTAAGTTTGAATTTTGGTGGTACTACTTTTACCAATTGTATCGGTTGATCCCCTATTGCAGAACCTATAATATACGGTTTACCTATATTGAATTTTAATTTATTGTTAGATATATTCATTTTAGTCCTGTCCATGCATGAAATATTTGCCACTGTATTTTAGGTTGGTATAAAATTAATTTGGTTTATTTAATTTTCAAAAAAATAAAAAAAATATTTTCTTTCACCCTTTGACAAAAATATAATATTTAAAAAAAAAACAGGACCCACACTCTTTTATGTAAAAATTTAGTTGGATGTATAGCAGCTTAACAAACACAAACTTCCATCAATGAGAAGCGTTATATTTCAGCAAATTTATAACAATCAAGTATAGCTCAAAAATACTATATTATTTTATTGAAAATTTCACCTTTTTTTTTTTATACATGCATAATTTTTTGCATAGATATATAGGTATAAAAAGATAAAAGATTCCTAGCTATAAAATAGTTTTGTAAAATATAAGAAAAAAGATTGCAGATTACTGCAGTTTATGTATTAAAAAAGAATGGCATAATACCTTGACATTGATTATTGTGATATGAAATTGATGTATTAAGGGAATGGCTAAATAATTACAAAAATAAGGTCCATTTGTGTGTAAAATTTCTGTAAAAAAACTGACATTATTTTCAAATTTGTTTAAAAAGTGCATTAAAGATATCATAGATAGTTTTGTTTGGTTATGAAAGGTGCAGAAGAAAATCTAGTCTAGTGTTTAAATTGAGATTCATCATAATAAGTAATGTCATCAATTGGAGATTCCAAATATTATTTTATTTTCAATATGTGGAGGTCAAACCCCAAGATTATTCCTCCTTTCATCATTACTTCATTTATCTTTTATGTATTTATTTGTCCTGTGGAAATTGACAAATTATTGTCAATACATGTACATTGTTTGCACAATACATATGCTACCTAATATGTTTTATCACATGATTGCACTACCAAAGAGATCTGAAAAATTGACACAGTATGTTATAAATAAGCATCCCAAGAATTTTCTATCAGTGATTAGAAATTTATTATGAATTAACTTTCTTTCATAATTTAAATAACTTGTCAGCATTAAAATTTAAAATGAATATTATTCAAAGAATAACTAAATGTTTTTTCTATGAAGAAATAACATAAAAAATGTGCACACGACATAACTTGTCACGTGTAGCAGGTTATTTATAACTGTGCACCACAATTTTTAGGTTATTTCCAAAAGACAGAAAATATTTGAATTCCAAAAATTTGTAAATCATGATAAAAACGATGACTAAGGTCACATGACAAAATTATGTCTATGAGCTGATAGACAAAACACTTTCAGCCAATCAGACATGTTACATCCAAAACTACATTATTGTGTTAAATCCAGCCTTTGAGGTTATGTATGATTCTATATAAGCCCATTGATAAAAAATAATCACCATTCTTCAAAATTGTCTAGGAAAATTAATAAGACTGAGCTCATTTTCTTGTTGCATCAATTCATGAATACTTGAAGTTGAAGACCCATTAGTGGCCTTGGGCTTTTTTCTGCTCTTTGATCAGGCTGTAGTCTCTTTGAAACATTCCCTATTTCCCATTCTCAATTTTATTTATTTATTTAAATTGAGTCTGATGAATAATTTAAAATTGTTGAAAATTTTGATTACAGGTTAAGCACAGAAATATTTTATTTATTAACATATTGTACTATAAGAAGGAAAGTATCCAATGTGTACCAGTAATTAGTTAAATACAATTAAGTCTTATCGTATAAATTTATTTTTAAATACATCATGAACTGGTACTCAGTAATTTAGTCCACAAATTCTTTTTTCTTGCATATTTTATTTTTAAATACATGCAATGTAAGAATGGTAACTTCACATCATAACTAAAATATCTCATTTAGTAACAAAATGTATACAATTTACTTGAGTTTACATGTGAAAACTTTTTGCATAAGCAATTTTCTACTTGCAAATCAGACCTAACACACATATTATACATATAATGCATTTGAAATGGCCAATAGTAATGATTGTTTGTGTTAGAGTTATTTTTAAATAATTTTTTCTTTGACAATCTAGAGACATTCCAACGTCAAGCACCCACTACATGTGAATTATATGCATGTCCAGTAATATGTCACACAAGTAAAGCATAAAAGTAATATAGAAAGTATCGAATTCTCTATCTACAGAATAAAGTGTTGAAAAAGTTCGTGACAATTGTTATAAATTACAGGTACATGGATGATGAATTGTGCTGTGACAAGACTTTTTCTGAAGGTTGTATACAGTGGTATTAAAGTATTTGTATTCGTTATATTCAAAAATGTACAAATTATTGTTGATTATATGCTAGTTGAGAACAATAAAAAAAAATATGTATACCAGTATTTGCTGTAATACATATAAAAAACAATTTCTCTTGTTTTTATGCTTTACAAATCATGCAAACTGTACGTTCAAAACATTTTTTGCAATGATTTGAATTTTTATTTCAAATTTAATTTTTATTGTATAAAAATATTCAAGGTTAACAGGGATGGAGGCTCTTCCTATATGAAGGTATACATAAATATTCGATAGGCCGGATAGGAATGGGTCCAATATTCCAGGTTGGAATCCCCTTAGTCCAAATAATTATGACGTGGGGGGGGGAAGGGTGCTAGGATGTAATTTGAAAAGGCAGGACAGGAGTTTCGAGTTTATTAAAAGACAGGATGAGACACTTCGTAAAAAATATAGGCAGGATGACAATTTATGTAAAATAAAAGACAGAATGAACTAATAAAAAAAGACTGGACTGAATAGAGTGTCTGTCAGGCGCGGATCCACGGCTTTCAGGGGGTTATGGGAGTTGAAACCTCTTTTTTTTGGACGATCAATGCATTTGAATGGGGACATGTAGTTGGACCCCTCCCCTTTTTGTCCTGGGTTAGAAACCCCCCTTTTTAAAATGGCTGGATCCACCCCTGGCCCTGAGTGTAAAAATATTTTTATTAGATAAGAAAAAAGGCAGTTCTAACAGAGATTACAACAAGATATTGGTACAGAATTCAAGTGAATGTGATTATATTAGCCTGCCCTCTTGTAATGACCTACTTATCATGATTGACACGCTGATTTTCTTTTTGTGAACACAAATTTCCACACGTGGTTGTAGTTCTGAAAAATGACGTTATTTAAAAATGTGAATGACAAACGGGAGGGAGACGGATATTTTCCGCATTTTTACTTAAATTCCAAAAGAATCGAAACGCATGACATTTTTAAAGTGTGGTGGACTATCAGTCACGGCCGAATGGCGATGATATCAATAGCTCAGTATTCAGTGATTCGATACTACAAATCTTCCTAAAATATTCGTTTTTAAATTTAGAAATTTATCAGAAAGATACAAAAGTTTCAACTTCTTGAGGCAAAAATGACCTCAAATGGATAATACTGTGTTTTTTGCGTCATCAGTAGAGCTCTTCAACTGTTTCGATTCTTTTACATTCTGGGCTATCATAATTATGTTCGGTGTTGAGCGTTCCTTCCTTATGTATACAATATTCCATCATCATCAATAGGCAGATTCAGGGGGCCGCTCCCCTTTTGTAGGAAAACATTTGGTTGATTATATAGGGAATCACTGAAGCCTGACTGGAGCGCCCCCCTTTTAGGTCAGTCCCCTCTTTCAAAAGTTCTGGATCCGCCACTGTCGTCCGATGATTACATACTGTTACTGTTGAAGGTACATCAAAAATGGAAAGAGTAATATTAGAACGAATAGTTGCATATAATAAGGGCCACAGACTGATTGACCAAAAAGGTACAGAAAAAAAATCATTTGGAAAAAAAAAGGTTTTTCTTAGACTGGTTCAAACAATAGTTGAATGATGCTCTTAACAGGAACGCATCAGTTTTGGCTTGGCTAGAAGATTTGGAAAGGCTTATGATTCAATATATGGCATATGAGGGAGATGTTGATGGTTCAACTGCATAAGTTACCGTTATAAAAGGAAACATCTGGATATGGATGAAGAACAACCGGATGCATGTTGAATCATTTCTTTGGGAATCAATTTGAAACAAAAATTGGCCTACCACAAGGGTCAGTTCTGTCACCTACCCTCTTCAACACTCATAGCAGACAAAACACAACAGGACAAAACTGCAAATTTGCTGACGATGGAACATTGTTGCAAAAGGTACAATAAAATAAAACACCAAGAGACATTAACAATGGAGTATTAATGTCAAGTTGTCAACATAAAGCTCTACATTTCCTTATTTGTGAAATGTGAAAATAAAATTTCTTAAACTTCAAGTTAAATCAAAGTGCTGGATAGCACCTGTAGAAAGTTTGCAACAGTAGATGTGTATTATTTCAAACAGGTTGTAGATATGTATTATTTCAAATATGCATATAATCAGCTTTGTGTTTTTTCCTAACCCATTCTCTCATCAGCAATTGCCAAATAATCACTTTTTTCATATGTTTGTCATGCAAAAAAAATATAATTCCTTTAGGAAAGGCTCTCAATCAATATTGACAATATTATATATGTAGACAGAAATAAAAAGTGAATATACACTAGATTCACAAAGGTACTTTATTTATTTTTTTAACCATGTAGTTCATTTTAGTTGCTGCTGTGGAAATCAACTTTGAGGCAATGACATTCTGATATTTTTTGGTTTTCATGCAGCCATTTGTTTGATATGATCTTTACCGGCGTTTTACGTTTCCGCAATTTCGGCACTACGTTTCCGCATTTATTTTTATACGACCGCAAAAATTTTAATTTTTTGGTCGTATATTGCTATCACGTTGGCGTCGTCGTCCGAATACTTTTAGTTTTCGCACTCTAACTTTAGAAAAAGTGAATAGAAATCAATGAAATTTTAACACAAGGTTTCTGACCACAAAAGGAAGGTTGGGATTGATTTTGGGAGTTTTGGTCCCAACATTTTAGGAATTAGGGGCCAAAAAGGGCCCACATAAGCATTTTCTTGGTTTTCGCACTATAACTTTAGTTTAAGTGAATAGAAATCTATGAAATTTTGACACAAGGTTTATGACCACAAAAGGAAGGTTGGGATTGATTTTGGGAGTTTTGGTTCCAACAGTTTAGGAATTAAGGGCCAAAAAAGGGCCCAAATAAGCATTATTCTTGGTTTTCGCACAATAACTTTAGTATAAGTAAATAGAAATCAATGAAATTTTTACACAAGGTTTATGACCACAAAAGGAAGGTTGGGATTGATTTTTGGAGTTGAGGTCACAACAGTTTATGAATTAGGGGCCAAAAAGGGGCCCAAATAAGCATTATTTTTGGTTTTTGCACCATAACTTTAGTATAAGTAAATAGAAATCTATGAAATTTAAACACAAGGTTTATGACCATAAAAGGAAGGTTGGGTTTGATTTTGGGAGTTTTGGTCCTAACAGTTTAGGAATAAGGAGCCCAAAGGGTCCAAAATTGAACTTTGTGTGATTTCATCAAAAATTGAATAATTGGGGTTCTTTGATATGCCGAATCTAACTATGTATGTAGATTCTTAATTTTTGGTCCCGTTTTCAAATTGGTCTACATTAAGGTCCAAAGGGTCCAAAATTAAACTTAGTTTGATTTTAACAAAAATTGAATCCTTGGGGTTCTTTGATATGCTGAATTTAAAAATGTACTTAGATTTTTAATTATTGGCCTAGTTTTCAAGTTGGTCCAAATGGGGGTCCAAAATTAAACTTTGTTTGATTTCATCAAAAATTGAATAAATGGGTTCTTTGATATGCCAAATCTAACTGTGTATGTAGATTCTTAATTTTTGGTCCAGTTTTCAAATTGGTCTACATTAAGGTCCAAAGGGTCCAAAATTAAACTAAGTTTGATTTTAACAAAAATTAAATTCTTGGGCTTATTTGATATGCTTTATCTAAATATGTACTTTGATTTTTGATTATGGGCCCAGTTTTCAAGTTGGTACAAATCAGGATTCCATATCAAGTATTGTGCAATAGCAAGAATTTTTCAATTGCACAGTATTGCACAATAGCAAGAAATATCTAATTGCACAATATTGTGCAATAGCAATTAATTTTCAATTGGAGTTATCTTTCTTTGTATAGAATAGTAGTTGATAATATATGTTGGAAATTTGCCAGACATGACTATGATGTCATTTTCTATTTTTATTTGCCAATAACTTTATGTAAACAACTTCATTGGAAATTTGCCAATATAAAATGTTGCTGATGAAGCTTTTTTTCCTTATCTTATCTAAAATGTTTTTAGATAATGTATGTTGGACATTTGCGAGACATGACTATGATGTCATTTTCTATTTTTATTTGCCAATAACTTTATGTAAATAACTTCATTGGAAATTTGCCAATATAAAATGTTGCTGATGAAGTTTTTTTTATTGTTTTATACAATAAACAATGTATATTCACTTTTACTACCAACCAATCTTTACCATTCAGTGATAACAAGCACTTTATTTTACATTTTAATATTTTATGATGTATTTAAAAGAGTAGTTATTGTTGCAAACTCCATTTGAAATTTGAATTGATATCAGTTTTGGAAAAAGGAAAACGGGGATGTGAAAAAAAAGGGGGGGGGGGGGGTAAATTTTTCTCATTTCAGATTTCATAAATAAAAAGAAAATTTCTTCAAACATTTTTTTGAGAGGATTAATATTCAACAGCATAGTGAATTGCTCAAAGATTTAAAAAGTTTGAAGAAGAAATCTTTAATTGATTTGTAAAATCTTGACATTTGTTTTGTGTAAAAAAAAAACATGTAATGTCAAAAATTTGATCACAATCCAAATTCAGAGCTGTATCACGCTTGAATGTTTTGTCCATACTTGTCCCAACTGTTCAGGGTTCGACCTCTGGGGTCGTATAAAGCTGCGCCCTGCGGAGCACCTGGTTATTTTTTGTTAAAGGCATATAATCGTTTTATTTCTAAATATTTCCTGTATACAATTACCTTAGTCGTCCAGGAACAGACTTAGGGTCCCTGATTACAAAATGAACCATCTATCCAAGGGAAATAGAAGGCAATAAAAATGTAGTCCACTTTTTACCTTGGATTTACAATTAGTGTAAAAATATATATCCATATAATGTTAGAAGCATCTAACAGTTCTGTACTTTAATTTCAAAATACAAAGTAAATAATAAGATACTCACACAAAAGATGTGCATTTACTATAATAAACATGATAGGCTAATACATTTTTATCGTTTTTTTTTATGCTTGTATAACATTCTACGTTTCCGCATTTTTGTAGTACCCTTTTCCGCATTTTGTTACATTGATTTGGTTAAAGATTTTTTACGTTTCCGCATTTTTATTCTTAACGTATGCCTCTTATGTTTGACAGGTAAACCTGGGGCGTGTTTTTTTTTGTTCGTCGGTGGTGTTTGGTGTTTAACGCTTCTTAAAACACTATTGGGTTATTCTTGAATTAATATTCGTCTTAATTAATGTCTCTAAAGCCTAAATGATTTAGTCCTTTTTAATTGTAAAATGATTGATTGTTTGTTTGTTGCTATTTTTTAACGCCCAGTGACACATATTTCACCGGAATTCAAATCAGTATGAAGTGGATGTAAGCAATCATAGGCAACCTTTAGGCCTTCAACACTGACAAAACCCATACTGTAATGTCGTCTAGAAAATGCCCGACAACATTTTACAAAATATCAAGTATGAGTAGAGACATGAACTATGAACAACCACTAAACTACTAGAGACCACATCACACAGAAATTAACAGCTATATGTCACTGTTCGGCCTTCTCTAATAAGCAAAGCCCATACCACATAGTTGGCTATAAAAGGCACCAAAATCACAAATGTAAACATGGTAAAACAACATTATATATAAAATACTAATCAAGAAAAAATACTATAATAGTTTATTGTCCTGGTATGAAATTCCATAACACTCACCATTAAATTGAACATAATTGCTTCCAACGGGAGCGTTCTTCATATCTAAAATCTCGATGTACTTACTATCTCCATATGAAACAGCAATATGTTCAGAACCCATGACTGTACAATCAAACGGTTCGTTAGAGCATGGAATATCACGGATGTGCTCACCGTCTTCACTATACTCCATAATAAAGTGAATCAGCAATTAACACATTACCATTTGATAACATTGTGCATCCAGTTAGCCACATTGACGTATTTTTCTTTTCAACGTTAACTGTCTTCTTCAATTGGAATTGGATATTATCAATGCTTTTTATTTCTTGCACTGGAAATTGTATCTGGGCTCGATTTACCGTTGCTTCATTGAATGGTAAATTTATGGTAGTCTTCTTAATGAATATTTCCCCGAGTTGATCTACTTCATTCATTAACGCGATGATAGAAGGATTGAGCTGAAAACAAACTTCAGAGTTCTGTACAGACTTGTAGCTTTCTTTCACGGATTCTACTTCTTTGAAAACGGTTTCATCGATCTGTCGCATTCCCAGGAAAAGCTGAATGTCGGATGCGAATAACTTCAGTCGCAATGTTTGCTCACTCAGACAATTAAAGATATGGTCAGATTTTTTTAAACGGTTTAGAAGTTTGCCTTCTGCGGATTCACAATCACTATGTTTTGTGTCTAATTCTAGAAGTATTTGTTTTTCTAACTTATCCAACTTTTTGATTATTCTCTGTCGTGTATCATTGATTGTACTTTTGATGGTGTGCTTCTGACCTTCTAAATTCTCCAAAGCTGAATTCTGAGCGATAATGATGTCATGAAGACTTAGTGATGCTGCGGTTAAAGTGTCCTCGAAATCAGTCAGTGTAGTTGAAAGTTTAGCATTTTCAGCAGCTTTATCTAAAGGAATGACGTCAGGGCAAGCTCTATGATGAGACGGAACATAACTTAAACAAATTGCAACATCATGTGTTTTACAGTACAATTCGAGTTGGCTGTCATGATCTTTACATTTAAGACTGCCAGAAATATTTTTTATTTGCTTGTAGTCTTCGGTTGAAATTATCCAGTGATTTCGTGATGTTTTGATTGATGTATGAACCTTCTCACAACCTGCACATAATCCCTCCTCACAAACTGTGCACCATTTTTCTGCATCTTTATCAATTTCCGAATAACCACAGGGACCACAAAATATCGAATTCGACATCTTGTACCTGTAAAATAATAATTGTTCGAACATATAGGAATTTTAACGATTATTTAAAATTAAGTGATATGCAATAATGTTTGATCACAAACAATCAAAGCTTTCATCTGCATTAACGTTTTCAACATTCTACATTTTAATCTTATCAAGAAGGCGATATGTTGAAAAACACCTGTTGTCCTGTATTCAAAACAAGACTAAGCAAAAGAAGAAGGGTCGAATTAATTGTTACAGTTATATTTATTTGTGAACAAAGTCTGGAAGATGGAAATAAACTGCAATTTTGATCGCACGTCTATTTCTTTCAACTTCTATTTAAATATGACTAGTAGTTGAACCTGTTAAATAATATCGTAAAATAAAACAAAGCAGAATATGAAATAAAAAGAGAAAGTGAAAAATGGCACAGTAACTGGAAAAGATGTATGTTAAAAATGGGCAAAATTTTGCCTTGTGACTACTTAAAGAGTTATTGAAATAGTTTTAGTTCGTGAAGAAAGCATGATACTGACCAAACACCAGGCGTCCGATTATACATTTCATTTCCGAGGGGACATTACTTCAAATAACAAGAATAACTGATACCATCAACGTTATATCAATTCAACTTCGGAGAGATTGCTGTAATAATCTTTCATTTTTGTCTCTTGTGGACTGTTGTCTCATGGCAATCATACCACATCTTCTTTTTTTATATTGATAGATCAAAGTTTAATTTTTGGAAAGCCTAAGCCGAAGGAACATTTCTCAAAATGGGTTAAAATACACCTATTATTGTGATGATTTAAAAAAAAAAATAGAAATATATTTGTTCCGATCAAGAGAAATGGGAGGTTTTACGTCATTGGAATTGAATTTGGAAACTCAAGATTTGTAAAATAAAGCAAGTGTAAATATATGTACCGTTTTGCTTCAAATGACTCCTTAATACCAGACACTAGTAGCAATTTCTTTGCTATTCAGTATTAAATTTTGATTAGTTACCTTTGATATCCCTTGTGAATGACAGTATTCACTTCGCCGTGTCCTATGAAAGCCCCAGTTTAACAAACTCGAGATATTACGCAAAAGTCACATGTTGCTGATAAAAGAGACAGAGTAAACAGTAAACTTTGATTCTACCAAAGAAAAAGAAACAATATTTCTGTTTGTATTAGCCTGTGGTATGACCTGCAATGGAATAAATTTCATCTAAATCACTTTTTTTTTTATCAACTTTTTAAGGACGATTTAAAGTATACGAACTTGACATATACAGTCAATTATCGAAAGAATATGTTGCCCTCGTTATAACTTTCAGTTATGTTTGTTGTTAGGTTGGTGTCATCGACAGAAACACTACATCCCCTTTTAATCATAGTTAAAATTCCATTCTTTGTCTGTTCGAGATGACTTCATACACTCGTATATCAAAAAGCGAATACTTGAGTTTATCTATTTTTTAGTATGAATACTATATAAATATCAATAGAAACAACGGTTATCTTTTACCTCTTAGTAATCATGCAAGCTATTATTTTTCTTTTCTGAAGCATCATTATTTATCTAACAGCTGTACCTGTCACCGAACTTTCTGCAGTAGCTAGTCGGAATAGATATATTTCACTTTTTAAATTACCATAAATTATTTCTTATTTCCTTCTAATTGGTCGTTTAGAATTTTACTGTTTTTTTTTTTTTAATTTCTCTTTTACCATGAGGCTGACTTCATACAGAAACTTCTAAAGATGGTAAATAAGAGGTTAGCAATATCCTTTAACTTTAACTTTTCGCTCTATAGATGATGTTCTCTTACTTAATCATTCAAAATTTGGTGACAATACTGAACGTCTCTATTCAATCGAACTAAAGATAAAGGATACAACAGATGCATTTAAATCAGCCTCAAATCTTGACTTACATCTAGAATGAGGGTCGGTTGAAAACAAAACTTTACGACACACGAGATGATTTCAGCTCCCCAATAGTGAACTTTCCATTTCTATTGAGTAATATTCCTGCATAAGAAGTATATATCTCCCAATTGATATGATATAACCCGCGCTTGTATTCCTATCATGATTTCTTCGATTGAGGGTTGCTGCTCACAAGGAAGATATTAAACCAGAGTTCCAAATGGTGAAGTTGAAATCATCCCTTCGTTAATTTTACGGACGCCATCACGAGTTGGTTGACCGTTATGGAATAACCGTTTCACAGATGATATCGGATATTTTTTTTATACGCCGTAACTACAATCCCCTTCCCGTTTCATGAATGTGACCTACTAATTTAGACTATTTACCGAGTTTGTAATAACATGAGCAACAGGACGGTGCCACATGTAGAGCAGAATCTGCGTACCCTTCCGGAACACCTGAGATCGCCCCCAGTTGTTGGTGGGATTTCATATTGAAATTGATCACTTTGCATTGAGTCAACGGATGATTAAACATGGACATAGTTATAGTGGTCACAAGTGAATCAGAGCACAAATACAAACAAGTCAAGAAGTTGGAACCATTCAACAGTTATCTTTATGAACCTATTGGGCATAGATGTGGTATGATTGCCAATAAGAGAACTGACCGCAAAGACCAAATGCCATTGAAATTGATATAGATTACTGTACAATCCATTTCTAGATTCTGTGATATAGATACAATGGATAAGCGTTGATTCTTGAAAAAGAAACCACGAGCCCGCAGGGCGAATGGTTTGTTTTTCATGAATCAACGCTTATCCATTGTATCTATCACTTAAACTATTGTGATAATGTCTTTTGAAAATTAACTCCTATTCTTAATTAGAAGGTATTGTAAGTGAGTTTAATTAACTATGATATTGTGTCAAACGATCCATTACAATGAATTAGATATCACAATTAAATGTTAAAAAAATACAAATACATTATAACACAACACGTCTGCCCTTAAAGATCTTCATATCATCAGGCAAATGTTAATAAGATATATTCGAACTTATTTCTATTTGAATTGATCATAATGAAAATGGAGAATGTGTCAAAGGGACAACAACCCGACAAAAAACATATAATAAGTATGTTTCCGAAATTTCTAGCAATAAGCCTAATTCAAGTAATATCACGATTTTCTAGCATAGGAATTTGCAATTAAAATTTGTAAAATTATGTAGTAAAACAGATGAAATCATATAATATTAATTTATAAAACAAAAATGGACCAATATTATGCAATCCATTTTTGTTTTGTTTCAAACATATGGAATAGCCAACCATTATCCGATAATAACGACCAAAATCGCTTTTTTTAACACAAAATATCCACAATAACATTCAAAACAAGAACAAAAACTGGAAATCTAGACTATTGGAACAACAAAGAGAATTCAGGGATTCGAACCTAAACAGACAAGTCCTTAGCTTTAACACATTTATCTTAACTACGAAACCTCGTGGCTACAAACTCATACTATACGATTACCTATTATGTATATATAAAGGTACAAGCCATGTGTGTCCGTTGTACCGATGTATATCATATATTCATTTATATATATAAAATAGACTTTTAAATCGTAACCGATTGGTAGCCCAGAGGTTTCGTCAATATGTTAATGTCAGTAACAAGTTACAAAATTTATGGACGGGTTCGATTCCCAGTGAAGGCATATAGAAATTACAAAAATTAAAGGTAAGTTTTTAAAAATAATTCCATTAGTGAACAGAAATCAGGAATTTAGTCAATTCAAACTTAATGATATTAGGCACACAAAGGAAACAATAGAATATAATCTGGTGAGTCCATTTCAGCGACGGATTTAGGAAGCGTTGATTATAGAAAAAGAATCCACAGTAAATGAATAGGCTTACGTCACCACAATGGTTTAATTTTTATTCTCAACATTCCAAGATATGCTAATTTATGCTTGGATGAGAATCCATTATACGTCTCGTCAATCCTTCCATATGGAGACAAGGTTATTTTTTTCTTTTTCAAAAATCACCTTACTGGTGAAAGTTCATAGTTCATAATAAATGAAATGTTTTTAAATGGCCTTTATTAAATAGAATTGTAAAAAAATTATATACGAGGACCCCCCCCCCCCTCCCCCCAAAAAAAAACCAAACCAACAAACAACAAAAAAAAAACAAAAAAAAACAAAAAAAACAAAACAAATAAAACACACACTCACACAAACACACATACAACAACAGCTGCTTCAGAAAATTTCAGTCTCATTTAAATTAGTTTTCTTCTCAAATAGTGGGTTAAAACATGACCTGTATATCATTTTCCCTTTTAAAACCAAATACCTAAGTCTAGTTAACGCATTACATTTTCTTCTGTATTCGTAAAAGAGTAAACAATTTTCGTGGGCCCAACCAAATGCTTTGGTATAATCTTTATCTGGTTCAATCGAGACCAACCGTTTAGAAAGCAACATATTTTGAACATTTCGCGAGCAGCAAACCCAAAAGGATCAAAACAGATTAACCACCACGTCAACTTTGCCTTGAGAATTGCAGCCTTAATGTAAGTTCAATAAAATAAAATGAAGAATTCCTGACACAATATATTCATCAGTCAAATCATTATTACCGAAGCACTCAGTCTGACTGATACTTGTATGCACATTAAAACGCTCTTGACTACATTCAACCAGCAGTTTACGCACCGCTGAAAATAACAGTTTAAGAGTAAATCATCATCAAGATTGAAATTTCTAATATGCCTTGACATATTGGTACAATTTTTACTTTAAATTATATCATATCTGTGAGAATAAAAAGACGATAGTATACTACTTTTTAACATTCGAGCGGATTATAAATGGATATTCAGTTTATAAAACTATTCGACAAGATTGTACACGAATGCAACCTCAGACTCGTTACACACGAGTAATACTTTTTTGTCTTTATTGTAGTGTAACGCATATGGACTGTGCAGACCTTCAGTTTTTGTAAGTAAAGTTCTACTATATCGTCCAGCATGTTGTATTACGATTATCGTATTCGACTCTACATCAGTAACATATACATTTCCGTGATCATCAACAGTGATGCCAAACAGATCGCCTGAAGATTTTCCCGTGTGCTCCCATATTTTCTCACCTGTCAAGGAGATACAATTCACAGTAGAATTATGAGTAAAATAAATTCCATCTTTTGTGGTTTTCAAGTATGATCCACAATCAATATCCAATGTCTTAAGTACTCCCCCTGTAATATCTGTTATCACAATGCCGCCTATAATGATAAAAAGTTTATTTTCCATGTATGATATTCCATAGCAGCATTCCTCAAATATAAATTTCCGCACGACTGTATTGTTGTTTATATCTAGAATCTCTACGTACTTTTTATCTCCATACGTAACAGCAATACAGTCACTGTGTGTGACTGTAAAATCAAACGGCCCGTTGGAGCATGGTATATCACGGATATGCTTACCGTCCTCACTATACTCCTTAATCACGTCCTTTCCTAAGTAATCAGCAATCAACACATTACCATTTGATAATATGGTGCACCCAGACAACCACATTAAAAGACCTTTTTTTTCAACATCAAATCTTTTCCTCAATCGAATTTGGATATTGTTAATGCTATTCGTTTCTTGCACTGGAAGTTGTATCTGAGCTTGATCTACCTTTGCTTCTCTGAATGGTAAACTAGTTGTAGTCTTCTTAACGGATATTTCCCCCAGCTGATCTACTTCATTCATTAACGTCACAACAGAAGGCTGTAACTGTAAGTAAACATCACAGTTCTGTACAGACTTGATTGTTTCTTTGACGGATTTGACTTCTTTGAAAACTGATTTGTTGGTCTGTCGCATTCCAATGAAAAGCTGTAGTTCGGAGGCGAATGATTTCAGTTTCGATGTTTGCTCCCTCAGACAATTTAAGTCTCGTATTGATCTTTTTAAACGGGTTAAAAGTTGGACTTCTTCGGATTTACAATACCCATGTTTTCTGTCCAATTCTTGGAGTATTTTTTGTTCTAAGACTTCTAACTTTTTCATCATTCTTGCTCTTGTATCATTGATTTTATCTTTGATGGTTTGCTTCTGACCTTCTAAATTCTCCAAAGCTGATTCACGATTAGCAATGATTTCTTGGAGATTTTGTAGTGTTATGGTTAAAGTGTTCTCTAAATCCGCCAGTGCAGTAGAACATTTTGCATTTTCAGCAACTTTATCTAAAGGAATGATGTCAGGGCATGCTTTGTGATAAGATGGAACGCAACCTACACAAACTGCAATATCATGAGTTTTGCAGTACAGTTCGAGTCGTTTGCCATGGTCTTCACAGTTAAGACTAACGAAAATATGTTTTATTTGCCGAAAGTCTTCGATGGATATGAGCCTATGATTTCTGGTTGTTTTTATAGATTTATGAATCTTCTCACAATCTCCGCATAACCCCTCTTCACAATCTAAACACCATTTGCCTGCATCTTTCTCATTTTCCGCGTAACCACAGGGACCACACAAAATCAAATCCGGCATGATGAAATACCTGCAAAGTCATATGTGTTTGTATATGAATCAAAAGATAAAGATATATAAATTGTATTCCAATTAAACAGCACTTGATGAGCGAAGTAATTTATTTCAATGACTTTTTTTATAAATGGGAGACAACAAAAATAAGTTTGTTAGTCATTCATAAATATAACTATCTTAAGCCACAGTTAGACAAAAGCCATGTTTAGCATCTGTATAAACAAGCACTAATATAACAGATAAAATGTAACATATTAGGTAATTATTCTTAACAGTTAACATATTAACATACATGTACCATATTGATAATCGTCTTGGTTTAAACCACTTACTAATTTAAGTTTAAATAGTTTTCAATACCTCAAGGTTGTCTTGAACATGTTGAATAGACTGCCAAGTTATCTTAAACACTTGTTTACAACTTGATTAAAATCTTATCAGCGAACTGACTTTTAAAAACTAATATTAGAAATTAAATGTTATTAAATCAAGGATGCTTAACATTGTTGTTTTAACACAAAAAGTTTTCTTTGACTTTTTTCGTGGTCCCACGTTGAATCTTATTTAGTAGGTCATATGATAATAATACAATTGTCATGTACAAATTATCCGATACAATAATAGAGTAGGCAAAGAGAGCGAAAAAAGAAGCAAAAGAACTCTGGTTAAACTCTCTTGTATTTATTCAAATATAGACAAACTATTTTAACACTCTAGAACCATTTTAATAATTGTTTTATATCTTATCAGAGGATTCAATGCTTACTTAGGAAAATTCTGCTGAATGAAAACCAAAAACCAAAATGGAAACAAATTTAGAAACAAAACACATCTGGAATATGGTAGTTTCGTTAAATCATTAGGACAATAAAAAGAATCATCTATTGAAAACCAGGTAATTAGGGTATGCAAAGTAGGTCGACCGGAAAATGCACACACAGTTTGCATTGTAACTATAGGAAAGAGGTATATTAAATAGAGGCATCAGTTTGAATTGAGACCACCAAAGACGAGCCAGGAGCCTGTAATTCAGTGGTTGTCGTGTGTTTATGTGTTACATATTTGTTTTTCGTTCATATATTTAAATAAATAAGGTCGTTAGTTTTTCTCGTTTGAATTTGTTTTACATTGTCATTTGGGGGCCTTTTATAGCTGACTATGCGGTATGTACTTTTATTATTGTTGAAAACAGTACGGTGACCTATAGTTATTAATTTCTTTGTCATTTCGGTCTCTTGTAGAGAGTTGTCTCATTGACACACATCTTCTTTTTATATATATATTATATCGAAAGAGTTATAGTTCATGAAAAGAGCTTTTCATGCAAAAAACCCAAGACGTCTGATTTTACATCCAATTTCCAACTGGCCATTATCTTAAATAATATAAAAATTATATTTTTTCAACTTCGGTAAAAATAACTGTATAATCAAAGACCATTTTAAAGTTACAAGAATATTTGGTTCAATACTTATATATACTATAGGATCACAAAATTCCTTGAAAAATGCCTCAAATAAAAACAACACCTGCATGGATTATGGTACATGCAGGCGATTCGTCGCAATGGTATTCTAATTTCGTTCCCTATTAAATAAAGTTGAAACAAATCGACATCAAGATACTTTTTTTTAGAGAAAATGCAAAATTTGGAACAAGGAAGTTAACCCGTAAAATAAAACTACAGTTCCAAATGTTGTGAAATAAGATAAACATATGCTTAATTAATGATTAACCCAGCAAATATACAAAACGTAATGTGTACTATCTTTGCTGTTCAGTGTTTAATTTTATTTAATTACCTTGATATTCCCTGCGTATGACAGTATCTACTTCGCTGTGTCTTCTGAAAGTTCAATAGTCACATAATATTACACAATGTCACATGTGTATCCAAAATAGTTGATAAAAAAAGATAAACAGCTATTGAGTTTAAAATTTGGGTCAGATAACATATACTGTCAGTGACTGTGATATGACATAGTACTTTGATCTTGTTATGTAAAGTGCATGTTTTAAATCTAGCATTGCTGTTGTAAAATCGAATATAAAAAGTGTTGGTACACACATAAAGAACACTTTGAACTTATACGTCGAACAGTTGGAAAGCAAGTCCTTCGATACGGCCGTTGTCGTCAAGCTCTATCAGCAACAATAGCAGGGGGAATTAATTAGGTGGCGCTACAGTCGTCCGTAACGTCAAAAAGTCCGCCAAATCTATCGGCTAAAAGATTGACGTTTAAAGTATTTTTTGCAACTTGTCATGCTTTTATTATATTAAAATTTAAAATTTGTAGATTTTGTGACCAATATAATTTATTTACGACATACAAACATTGCAAAAAATAGCTTGTTATTGCTATTCCTTTTCCCTGTCCGTTTTAAAAAAAATAGCCATCTTTTTTGTTCGCCAAAAAAAATCGATTTTTCCTAATTTGACGTTTGCGTATCCAAATACAGAAAAGAACGGTTATCATCTTAAATGAAACCGGGAAACCTATTTCAAATTTATACACTTTTTTCAAGCCATCATTTTTTACTTTTATACATCAATTTTAGTGACCACCAGCCATGTCAATTTGTATCTGGTTTTAGCTACGTTTCAACTTCAAAACAGTGAAGTTTAGCTTCTTTTCATTGTACCTGTTTCAAAGTGCTCTAACATACTGATTTTATTAAAGACATGAATGAAATTTTGATTAAAAATTGTGGATTTTCACAATTCCATACGATACTTGTATTTTAAAGTAACTAAAACCCCTTTTGGTCCCCTACACAAATTGACGGTGACATTGTTTTCTTTTTTCAACATACGTCATGTAACGTTTATAACAAAATATGTGTCAGGGTCATGTGCATAGTAAAAAATTTACACATTGGAAAAGTGAAACAACAAACAAAGATCTTCTTTATTGCGTTTAAAGCTAAACGTCTGGGAAAATTCTGACAGATCTGACAAACTATTGATAGCCTACTGTATGGATGGACAAAAGCACAAAAATAGCAATAGAAAATGCACTGCAAAGAAAATTCTGTAGGAAAAAAAACATATGAAAAAAGAAAATGAAGGTCAGTTAATAAAATCTTGCTTATATTATTATCTCTTTACTTAGTAAGCTATATTTCCATTCTCAATTTTATAGTAATAAGAGCAAAAACTAGCTTATCAGATCTTATCAAGCCAAGTCAGCCAAACAAGAAGTTTATTCAGAGATGTGTTCTTACAAAATTGAATTTATTCAAATGGCAAATTCTTGTCAAATTTAAGCATCTTTGATCATTATTGAAGTAAAATGCACAAAATTTGTCCCACCAGTTTCATTTCATTTCATATTACTAGTATTCAGATAAAGTATATATACAATACTTTGTTTATAAATATGTAATTATTCAAAGAAGCTGATACAGCAACCTGTTCAAGAAAAGAAGCCCCATTTTTTCCAAAAAGTTTACTTTCATAATCTATAAAATACCCTGAGAAATAAGACAAAGGGCTACTGTGCAAGCTAATCTAATAGTTTATTTTTACAATAATAATGATTCTGAAATTCAAAATTGTGTCACTTTCACTTATAATTTAAAGCATAGCCATATATTTTTTTTACAAAGTTTCTGTCAATATTTTTGGTATAAAACTTATAAATCCCTTTTTTGTATTTTACTGTTCAACTATAAGAAACAGGCTTGAGTTTAAAGGCTCTCTTAATTTGAAGAAATTTGTTGAGACTCTTGGTCACACTTTATAGAATATAAAATATATATGATCAGTACTATTTATTTAATAATTATATCAATTTCAGAAAGATTATTGAAATTGTATAAACTATGTTTTATTGCATTAAATATAATCAGAAGTGTTTAAAAAAATTCTGCATGTAGTATATTTCATCCGCCAGATCTAATTTCTTTCAATATAGCTAGGTTATTAATTTTACATGTAGGTGTCATTATCCACATTTCTGAATTGTTTTTGTTACTGCAGTAATATTTTGTCTTTTAATATTTACATTTAGTCCTTCTCTGAAAAATAGGGGGAAGTATCTCTTCTTTATATTATCATAACATAGTTATAAATCGAGTTTCGTTTATTTTCTTTCTAATTTTTGTAAGGTAAACTCCTTTTTTAATTTTTATGCATTTTGCTGGGTTTTTATTTTTGACTGGTGATATTAAGGGGAGATAACCACTTGCACAAATCGGCATAAAAACCACCGCTTCGGTTTGAAATCAATTTGACGTTTGCGTATCCAACATTCTATTGCCGAGATATTCATATCGAGTGTTTGTCTTAATGAGATGCTTTATTAAATTTAAATTCAGCCCATCATTTTTAGTTTCCTCGTAAATATTTAGATTTTTCGTTCAGGAGACTTGACAATTTTCACCCAAACTCCAAGTTTGCAGATAAAATAAAGAATAAAGGACTTTGATTTGATGTGTGAGCTTTGACGAGAATAAACTATGGATACTCAAGATTAGTTAGGTCAATAAGTTTTTATTACGACAATAGTATTTAGTGAGTTAAAATAAGGTTTGTCTCATCCGTTTTTTTACTGAATTTTCACGGTCACGTGACTCTATTGTTGCTGATAAACTTGGGGTCAAACCGTGACCTGCTTTCCAACTGGAAGAGAAACTGAAAACGCCATGGCATAAAACGAAAAAGGACGAACAGACAAACAATAAAAAAATAAGAAGATGTGATATTATTGCTACAGAGACAACTCTCCAAAAGCGACAAAATGAAAAGGGCTTAACAACTATAGGTCACTGTACAGCCTTCAGCAATGAAATTACAAATGTTAAACAATTCTAACTAGAAAACCAACGGCCTAATTTATGAACAAAATAATGAACGAAAAAATGAAGCAAACGACAACCACTGAATTACAGGCTCCTTATGACAGGCATATACACAATGTGGCGGGGTTAAACATGTTGGCGGTCCCCTTCTAACCTTGGACAGGGGTGTAAGATCAAACTATAATTAGAATCAGTTTAAAAAGGCTAAACTCAACAGATGGATACACATAGCAATACATCTAACAAAAACACAGCGTGGACGTGCCAGGGTGCTTATACATTCAAATAAAAAAGACATTAAGTGCATATCTGAGAATACTCGCAGTAACTGATAGCTATTTCAAAGCCAATAATAAATAATACAACAAAATATGCATCTAGGACTAAACAATCAATCAGTACATATTCAACATTCAATGGATTGAGTGTGAATACGTCATTAGCAGTCAGTAAAAAAAACATGACCTTGTACAATGTCAAGATATATCTATAGACAGATTGTCAAGTCATGAATATGCTGATATGTATATCAAACTAACATTTAGTTTGAATTTAATTTATTGATAACAAAATCTATATTTATATCTATAAAACCAATATTCAGAGCTTATTATAGAGTCGGTTTGGAAATTTTTTAGAACAAATGCATAAAAAAGTAGATGTGGTATGATTGACAATGAGACAACTATCCACAAAAGACCAAAATGACACAAACATTAACAACTATATGTCACCGTACGGCCTTCAACAATGAGCAAAGCCCATACCGCATATTCAGCTATAAAAGGCCCGATAAGACAATGTAAAACAATTCAAACGAGAAAACTAACGGCCTTATTTAAGTAAAAAAAATATGCTGAACTTTAACATGTTTAATCAAATCTAATTCTATACAAATTTTATTACGTAAAGCAAAAGAAGTAAGAATATTTTAGCGCCAATTTAACCAGCTTCATATCGCCATCATCAAAATTATCCATCGTTATCATTGTGAAATTTCACTTACATATGGTTTATTAATATAGAGTTATTTTGGTAAGTATGGCTTATTAATTATAATGTTCTCGAGATGTAATTTCTCTAGACATGTTTGACGGTCAGTTTAATCCCATTTATCTCAATATTATCCCCGATGACAGAAATGTCAACCCGACCTATTCGTGTCAAAATCTATTTGATGAACTAATTTCTTTTAAAACTGCACATGCAGTAATTCTGTTTTATTTAATCCATCACATTCACCATGTTCACGTTACATGTTTGCATGATAATGGGTTCTGTATGAGTGAACTGTATAGTGAATTGCAAGATCAATGCAATTGTGACGTCAGTGCGCCTATAGCTACACGTGACATTATTATTTGTAAACAAACCGGCTCATGTAACACGTGTTTGAATTATACATATAAAGTGCAATCAATCTTTCAATCACTATTTTATGTTATTTATGTGTCTGTTTTTAGCTTTACATATCAGCTGCATGATCAGTATAGTCAAGTTAATTAGACATAGTGTTCCTGTTCTGAGTTGTGATTTCTATATAGTATTAGAAGGTAAGTCTAAATAAGTCATTATTTAAGAGTGGGATCGGAGTGGTCCTGATCCTGAAATCCTGAAATTAATAACATGAAATCCCGAAGTCACAAATTTAAAAAATATCAAATCCCGCCATCCCGAAAGTGCCAATAGAACATGGGTTTTTAGGTCAGGTTTGTACACATGAAATCTCTAGTAAAAAAATGCCAGTGATAGAAAGATAAACAGATAAGCAACTGTCTAGGGCCAAATAAGGGAGGGGGAAAGCCAGTATTAGTACTAACAATAAACAGATGCATTTACAGACCCAGGGGGTAGGAAAAATTTAGTTGATTATATATGAAATCATCGAAGCATGACGGGAGTGGGCAACCCTCTGGTCAGTCAGAGCCCCCCACCCCTTTATGGAAAGTTCTGGATCCACCACTGAGATTTGCAGGTTTTCTTTGTAAAGATATCTTAAAATATCACCAACTCTGACTTAGCACACAGTTTTATTCATTTTAGCTCATTAGCTGGGCTCACTGGTTAAACATTTTCATTACGGTTCACTGGCAAATATTTTATGATATTCATGTGTAGATAATCTGATAATCTATACATGTGTGTGAGGAGAAGTTAATATCAAGCTGGCTTTCGTCTGTAAAAAATGTCATAGGCCAAGTTATGGAGGTGAAAAAGCCAGTAACAGAACGATGAACAGTCTGATCAGGTTTTCTTCGTATAGATCCATTAAAATTTCCCCCACTGAGGACACAAATTGATTCACATTAGCTCATTAGCTGCACTCACTCGCCATTAAGGTCATTACGGCTGACACTGGCTTATATGTAGAAAAGCTGATAACATGTACATACATGAGGGTGTCAATGCCCTTTACTGTCAGGTGTCAAACAGTCATTCTCGGCTACTGTTAGCTTCAAATTGGTTAAAATTTAACTGCGATTATCCTTAAAATATCCTTAAGGTGATTTGACAGATGTCTCAAATAATTATCATTACTGTTATTTTTGGAAAACAAATACCGTGATTTGTCAAATTCAGCTGATTTTTTTATCGACTGAAAAAAAGTGTACATTTTATCATCAGGTAAAAAAATTACCGTTTAATCTTCATTTGGCTAGAATACGTCTAAGAAGGTACCCCCATTACTACCCTCATACATGTACATGTATATGGTCAGATCATATGTTATTGAATGTCATTTGAATTTGTACTTTGCATGCCTTTTCAAATGAAATTATGATGCCAGAATGCTTTCTTAATAGAACAATAACCGATGAGAAGAGGACACATATGTCAACCAAAATTTTTGCAGCCACGTCTAAATGTGTAAAGACATCCTATCAAACTTGCACTCATGTTGTATTAAAACTTTTTTAGGAAGCTGAAAAATACCAAAAAATGAAAAATAAACAGATAATCGATATTGTAAAATATCAATGCGTTGAAAAGCCAATGATCTACATTCATGTATATACACAAATATGTCAACCATAACATATAACTGATTTAATTTACACCACAACTATTGGGAAAAAACCTTTATGTCTATATAACTTATTTCATTCTAGTCCATTCAACTGACAGAATTGGTGTAAATTTCCTGAATTCTTTAATATCATGTATAATCATGGACTATTCTTTATAGCAATATCTGTTAGCCATTTAGGGGTCTTTTGCATTTAACTCTTTTCTCCATGGAAATTTTTTTTACATACTTAATTCGCATAGGATTTTTTCAATAAAAAAAATCATCAGGTTTAAAGTATTAAAACGCATTGGTAAAACGAATATTTCATCACTGAAATTCCAGTCAGATCTTCTCATGAATATCCTTTATATATTTAGATAAGAAAATATCAAAATTTAGTTTAAAATGACCGTTCCAGTGAGGTATACATATGAATTTAAAGCAAAGGTCATAATGCAGATCGCAAAATGTACCTATGACCTTGACCTCAATTTCAAGTTCATAAACCAAGGATATCAAATCAACAGAACCTAGGTCTTTATTATATATGATAGATTAGTTACATTACTCTACGCATATTTTAAATACGAGAGGGGCTAAAACTCCCATTTAATATCTACGCACCATATCAGCCAAAAAATACGTGTAACGCCATGTTGCAACTAACAATTTATTTAAATTATTCGTCGATATCTTATATTATTTCTGAAAAGTAATGAAAATAAGGCAAAATCTATAAATTTAGAAGATGACCCTGACCTTTGACCTGCCGTTGTTTTCTTTGTTTTGTACTAAGCACCCGAAATCAAAAGACCATAGGTCTCTACCACTTATGATTTACCAGTTCACCAGCCTGTCATTCAGTGGTTGTCGTTTGTTTATGTGTTACATATTTGTTTTTCGTTCAATTTTTGTATATAAATAAGGCCGTTAGTTTTCTCGTTTGAATTGTTTTACATTGTAATTTCGAGGCCTTTAAAAGCTGTCATTGGGTATGGGCTTTGCTCATTGTTGAAGGCCGTACGGTGACCTATAGTGTTTAATTTATGTGCTATTTTGGTCTCTTATGGAGAGTTCATCCATTGGCAATGATATTCCATATTTGTTTTTAAATTAACTCATCAGATGGATACAAATAAATATACATCTAACAAAACACAGAGTGATCTATATTTCATTTTTATTTTTGAAACCAAGTATCTTAATCTGGTTCACGCATGGCGTGTACTTCTTTATTTAATAAAAAACAATAGTAGACAGTTTCCTAGTGCTTAGCAAGATATGCGTTGGTACAATCGTTATAAGGAACTTGCGAGACCAAAAGTTGAAAAAGCAAATATATATATATTCATAAGCGGATATTTCGAGAGCAGCAACCTCGGAAGCATCAAATGAGATTAGCCAACACAGTCATTGGTCAACTTTGTCCTGAGGAGATGCAACTTTAATGCAGATACAATACGAAACTAAAGGCACCAAAGCAAAGAGTCTGTATCGCTCACCTGATATTCATATTTACAATTGATGCATGAAAAAATGCAACCGTTATACTTTTGCTTTAGTTCCAAAGTCAAAAACTGCACTTCCTCCTATGTTCTATTTCAAGCAATGTCTGCCATTTTTAGTTTAAAAAAAATTTTGAGTAAAGAAAGATCTACAAAAACATCACCATCACCAACACACAATTTTGTCATGAATTTATTCCTGTCTATGATATGTGTCCTTTGTTTGAAAGATACCAGAGTGATAGTCAAAATCATAAATCGAAAATAAACTGACAACGCCAAGGCTAAAAATGAAAAAGACAAACAGACAAACATATGATACAACATAGAAAACTAAAGAATAAGCAACACGAATCCCACCCAAATCTAGGTGTGATCTCAGGTGCTCCGGAAAGGTTAGCAGATCCTGCTCCACATGTGGCACGCAACGTGTTGCGATCATGTTATAACAAATCCGGTATAAAGTCTTTTTCGGTAGGTCACATTCATGAAAGGGAAGGGGATTGAAGTTACGACGTAAGGAATATATCCGATATTTTCTGTGAAAGGGTTATTCCATAACGGTCAACCAACTCGTGATGGCGTCCGTAAAATGCACGAAGGGATTATTTCAACTTCACTATTTGGAACTATTGGTTTAAAAGCTTTGATCTGCACATATACCAAGGTGAATGACACGGGCTCTTTAGAGCCTCTAGTAATTTGCATGTTACTAATAGTTAAACATAATTCCTTTTGCTGAACATAAGTTAAATAGATACAGTGTAAATGAATCCATAACCCCAACCAAGTCCAGTTAAAGAGCACTTGGAGTTTTTGCGACCCATGCAATGACTGCAAATAAATGTAAGGACTTGTTCGAAAAAATATCAATGAATGGACTACACTAATAAAAAAGAAATGTTGTCAAAATCGCGTCTTGTTTGAATAAACCAACAGATTTAATTGGGTTCTTTTTTTAAAACAAAACCATTAAGTATGACTATATCGGTCTTGTAAATCATAAAGCTGTAAAATCAAATTAATAAAGTCTAATATTTTAGATGATCGAACTCTTACTTTGGAAACACTCCTCTGATAAATTTAAAACAATGGGAACACATCTCGAAACAAAACACATCTGACCTTGCGGTCATAAAACTTTCGAGTACTTTTTTTGTACTCGTACTCGAAAATCAACCAATTAAAGTGTTGGATTTCATGTTTCGAGCCTGATTTTTGTGCTCCAAGCACTGAGCAAAGTTTTATGACTTCAACTCCAGAAACATGAGTTTGGTCCATTGAATATTCAAGACAATAACAAATAATCAAAAATATGGAGAGTGTGTAACTGAACGAACATAAAACATCAGAGTTTACATTTACTATTGGACTGGTCGTTATTTCAAATAAAAATTATAACTGATACCGGTTTCAATGATATAAAAGTTATCAAAGGTCTCAGGATTATAATTAAGTAATAATTCAAAATTTGGTGACTATGTGGAACGCATCTATCCCATCGAACTAGAGATAAAGGATACTACAGAGACAGTTAAGTCGGCCTCATATTTTGACTTACATCTAGAAATTGACAATGAGGGTCGGTTGAAAACAAAACTTTACGACAAAAAAGATGATTTCAGCTTTCCAATTGTGAACTTTCCATTTCTAAGTAGCAACATTCCAGCAGCACCTGCATACGGGGTATATATCTCCCAATTGATACGATATTCCCGTGCTTGCATTTCCTATCATGATTTACCTGATAGAGGGTTGCTGCTCACAAGGAAGCTATTAAACCAAGAGTTCCAAATGGTGAAGTTGAAATCATCCCTTCGTAAATTGTACGGACGCCATCACGAGCTGGTTGACCGTTATGAAATAACCGTTTCACAAATGATATCGGATATGTTCCTTACGTCGTAACTACAATCCCCTTCCCTGTCATGAATGTGACCTACCGAATTAGACTATTTACCGGATTTTTTATCACATAAGCAACACGACGGGTGCCACATGTGGAGCTGGATTTGCTTACCCTTCTGGAGCACCTGAGACCACCCCTAGTTTTTGGTGGGGTTCCTGTTGTTTATTCTCTAGTTTTCTATGTTGTGTCATGTATACGATTGTTTGTCTGTTTGTCTTTTTCATTTTTAGCCATGGCGTTGTCAGTTTATTTTAGATTTATGAGTTTGGCTGCCCCTTTGGTATCTTTCGTCCCTCTTTTAGTTCGCCAGACGTGCTTTTCGTCTACATAAGACTCATCAGTGACGCTCATATAAAAATATAAATGAATCATTGGTTTATTAAACTAAGATGTGATTGAAACTTTTGAACGCCAAGGTCTGATAAATGAGGATCATTGTTGTCAAAATTGTTAAGAAAAAGCCGAGCAGAAAAATATATTCTTTCAAATCATGGCTGTTTCTCCACTAATCTCCGCGTCTCAGAGGTACCTGGTTCAATGCTAGATTGGAATCAAAAGTACCGTAGAAAATGCCAAAATAATAACAACACCTGCTTGGAGGAGATTCTTCGCAATTATAATTTGTTCCTTTTAAAACCTGATTGAATCAAATCGACGCCAATAAATATTTTTAAAAGAAAATGCGAAATTCAGAATAAGGACTATTCGTGAATATAACACCAGATTTTGTGAAATAAGACAAAAAAATCAAAAATATGTACCGTTTTGCTTCAAATGACTTCTTCGTATCAAACAGTGTTATATTTAATTTTCTTGAGTTACATTGTTATCCCCAGTGAGTGACATTATCTACTTTGCTTTGTCCTTATCCTGTTTAATCACGGTGTAGCATGGTAACGGACTTATCGGGTTGATAGTCTCGAGATATTACACAAAAATCACATGTGTTTTTACAAATCGGTAAAAATTCAAAAAGTTAAATATTTATTCATTTTAAAAGTTGGTACAGATTTTTCTACGTACAGTAGGTTACTGTCAGTGTGATAAATGTTCATTTATACGATAAAGTTCTTTGATATTATCATAATTATTGGGAAAAAGAAGTTCTCCTGTGACGTTAATTTTTACATCAAGGATTGTCTTAAAATGAATAAAAAAAAGAAGGTGGATATTCTAAAATCGAAGAGAAACTGAAAACACAATAGTTAAAACGACGATAAGGCACAACAAGCCCACAAAAAAACTGTATTATATACTTCGTACTATATTTAATAGATGCAAAGTGAAGGTAGCATGTGAACATATGAACCACTTGAACAGTTAGAATAAACATATTGAACCTTATTGTGTTCTACCTACTTTCATATATGTTAAAAGATTCTAATAAAAAGACTTCCAAGAAAGAAAGATGTTAATCAATGATAAAAAGTAGGCTTGGTTTTTGTAATGTTGTCTTCAGAATTTGCGTCCTTTTGGATAAACAAAAAATATATTTCGGACGCATGATCTGCTACCTAAATCATTTATGTGTAAGAGATATTTCCAAGTACAATTTATAGTCTACAAGCTTGATATATTGTGGAGTCACATTCTATTGTCGAAGACTACTGATTATCTTGCGCTCTTTGTGCTTTTCGTTATTTTTGTTGTTGTGTTAGTCTAATCAACACAGAGGCGGATTAAGGGGGGGGGGGCAGGAGGCTCGCCCCCCCCCCTTTTTGGAAAAAAATTTGGTTGCTTATATAGGGAATCACTGAAGCGTGACTGGAGCGGTCCCCCTCTTAGGCAGTCAGTGGGCCCCCACTTATGAAAATTCTAGATCTGCCACTACACCCCTATTAATAATAGTTAAGATTTAATTCTTTTTCCTTTTGAGATGACATCGTACATTCGTATATCAAATAGCGAATACATGTGTTTAACTTTTTTGAGAAAAAATACTATAAATATCAATTGAAACTACTGTCATCTTTTCCCTCTCCTGCTCTCCTTTGTCTTTTCAATAAAGATAAAGATAAAGATATTTTATTTCCTAATCATAGGGCTCATAACAAGCATTTAATCACACAAAGTAAAAATAAAAAGCCTTTCTCTCCCACTTACATACACTCACACATACAACTATCGTTCTGATTAAGGATGATTGATTTAACAGTACAACATGTAAATGAAAAAAAATAGAATACATATAAAAATACCAATACAAATGTATTTTTTTATGAGGAGAGTCAGTTGCCTACATTGTATATATATGGAACGAAGGATAACTCTTACTGCCCAGAAAAGAACAATTCAAGTATATAATGTTACAATGAACTGGTGAAGACTATAAATAAGTTTTATAAGTTTTAGTTAAGCAAATATTTAGTTTCTCAATGTGTAAAATGAGGACAGCAATTCACATAATTTAGAGTTAAAATGAAGGCTATCGTTTGACATAAACCAAATAAGCAGATTACTATCGGATATTTGGGATAGATATGGGTATTTTGCAAAGAGTTCATCCAGAAAGGTTTTTCTTTCCTTATTATAAAGGGTACATTTAAATAAAAAATTGTTCTTCGTCTTCAACCGAGTTCATTGAACAAAACTGGCATGTTCTCTCTGATCTTGGCAGTGTAATATTTTTTCCATGGTCATCAATTTTTCGTTCGTATCGGCCTCTCTCTATGCGGAGACAATGATTACTTATTCTAAATCTAGTTAGTATGACTCTCTTGTCTCTGTTTTTAATATTGAAGTAATCTTCAAAAGTGAAATTATGTTTAAATTTAAAGTAGTTGCTCAATTTACTGTGATCCTCTTTTTTAATAAAGTCTTTTTGATGGCTCCAATATGTTAAAAAATCAGTTTTGATACATTTTCTAAGTAAAATTTTGAATTTATTTTTACTGAGTTTTTTTACAAAGTGCTAAATTTAAACCAGGATTTTCACTAAAAAACTTTATGTTTGCATACCACGATTGATTAGCCACAGCTTTATCAGAGAAGCTTTCAATATAAGCATCACTTAAGAGATCAGTGGGCGAGTTTTCAAGGCGGTGCCAATACATAAACATTTGAATTACTATGTTAATATATAAAAGAAATCTACCTAGCTCTGATATAACTCCAATATTTGTGCAATTTTTGGAGACACCAAGTACATATTTGCAAAATTTAAGATTTAATTTATCAGGTTCCCAATCTTTGAAGATTTCAAAAAGATGCATGGCTCTTCTTTTTGGAGTCAAATTTAACATACCCCATATTTCACAGCCATATAAAGCTATTGGTTTGATGGTGTGATCAAATATATGAAGTAAAGTCTTAATAGATGGAGAACATGACTTAATGTTTTTGTAAAATTTAAAAGAAGCCTTTAGTCCTTTATCATATAGGTTTTTTCTAGCTGCATTAAATTTTCCAGTATTAGTAAGAACTAATCCTAAGTATTTATAGAATTTCACACACTCTATTCTGTTTGCACCTATATTAAATTCATCTGACAGTAGTCTCCCATTTTTATTAAAGATTAAAATTTGTGTTTTCTTTGTGTTTATTTCAAGACACCAGTCATTACAATATTGGTATAAAATATTAAGTTGGGTTTGCAACCCCTTTTTATTATCTGAAAATAGCACCAGGTCATCCGCATAGAGAAGGCAAGGTACACATTTATTATTTAATTGTAAACAGTCACAGTTGTCCTCTAAAGCTTTGGGCAAATCGTTTGTGAAAAATTTAAACAGGTTAGGACTTAAAACGTCCCCTTGTCGGACTCCAACTTTTGAACTAAAAAAATCAGTTATTTTATTATCTACCCTCACACATAGTCTGTCATTGTTATACATACTATTTAGAATTCTATAGAAAAAACCATCAATATTTCCCACTAACAATTTCAACATGATACCAACGTGAAGCACTTTATCAAAGGCTTTACGAAAGTCCACAAAACATGTATATAGTTTTTTGCTACCACAATTTAAATATTTATCAATAATGCATTTTAGAACGAAGACATGATCTGAAGTCCTGGATTTCTTAGAAAACCCAATTTGAGTTTGATGTATAATCCCGTTTTCAGACAGAAAATTATCAAGTCTGGTGTTTAAAATAATGTTAAACAGTTTGCCAATACTATTATTAATTGCTATGCCTCTATAGTTTTCAGGTTTATTGGGATCTTCAGATTTGTACAAAGGGCATATAAAACTTTGAGACCAAGACTTCGGATAGTGACCACATCTAAATATTGCATTGAATAGTTTTAGAAAACATGGGACCATGTGGGATTGTGACACTTTCAACATTTCATTACTTATGTTGTCCAATCCAGGACTCTTTTCTGATTTGAGCTTTTTCAAAGCCTTTTGTAATTCAGACAAAGAAATTTCAAAATCGAGTGGAATAAAGCTTCCAACATTTTTTTTCCAATTTCTTTAGTTTTTCTGTAATTTCATTTACTTTGTTTGACAGATTTGGAGAAACAGATGCCAAATTAGAAAAATATTTGAACCAATTCTCTCCATCTATATTGTTTGTGTTATTATTTTTTTGTTCATCTCTTAAGGAGTTTACCAGAGACCAGTATTCTTTTGGATTTTCGGTTTCCAAATTGTCCAAGCGATCTAAGATAAGCTGTTTGAATTCTTTTTTCTTTTTACTCCTCAGTTTTGAGTATTGTTTATTTGTTTATTAGCACCAGTAGCAAACTAACAGCTGTACCTGCCATCGAGCTTCCTGTAGTAACGAGGTGACACATATGTACTCCACTTTCCAAATTAACATGTTCTGTTTCTTATCTCCTTATAATTGGTCGTTTGGAATTTTGCTGAGTTTCTTGTACTTGTTGAGAAAGTGTGGCACATTGGTCTGCTATCAGTGATCGCCGTTGGTTATACACTTTGACTTGATAGTAAATAGGAAGTACATTTATTTATCAAAGGTACCAGGGTTACAATTTTATACGCCAGACGCGCGTTTCGTCTTCATAGGAGTAATCAGTGACGTTCAGATCAAAATCAATAGAAAGCCAAACAAGTATAGAGTTGAAGAGCATTGAAAACCCAAAATTCCAAAAAGTTGTGCCAAATACGGCTAAGGGTATCTATGCCTGGGATAAGAAAGTTTTTTTTCAATAATTTATACTTTTGCAAACAGAACATTTATACTAATGACATTATAATTGATATTCATGTCAACACCGAAATGCTGACTACTGAGCTTGTTATACCCTCGGGGACGAAACATCCACCAGCAGCGGTATCGTTTAATTGTAATATATTTTTGTCAATATTATACAGAAAACAAAAAATAATTGAAAACGTCACATTACTATCAGATCATATCAGGTTGACGACTATTTTGAGTACGGGGCCTCCAGGACATGGTCCAGTGACTTTGAATCAATTAGCTATATCTAATTTTATGTTTTCTGCTTGAGTTAGTTGGATAGGATGTATTTGTGATAGATCAATAATTTTTGTATAAACTTGCATTATTATCAGTACTTATCAGTCTGACGATTATTCTGAAGCCTTGTCCCAAATGTCATGGTCATGTGACTCTGAATTAACTCTTTTCAACGTATTTGTTGTGTTGGTCATTTTTTATAAGAACTCCTTGTAACAGATGAAAGATATTTTGTATAAAGTTGCATTACTATCAGTCAATCTCAGCTTCTTGACAATTTCTAGGCCCTTCCCACAAGATCATCCAGCGACTTTGAATTAAAAAGCAATGTTTGAGTTCATCAGGTTGTCTTTTCTGAATTTGACATTGACAGCGGATACATAACTCTGTGTCAACAGTTTATAATTTTTATAATTGAAAGGCACAAATAATTTTGATAATTATGTATAAATATGGATGGAATTAACACTCAACAATATTGTATAAGAATGCCAACTCACCCTCGTTACACACAAGCAGTTTTTTTTTGTCCTTGTTGTAGTGTAAAACATATGGGTTGTACAGACCATCAGTGTTTGTAAGTAAATTTCTACTGAATTGTCCGTTATGTTGTATTACTATAAGCGCATCTGACTTCATATCAGTAACAAATACATTTTCGTGATCATCAACAGTGATGTCCTGCAGATCGCCTGAAGATTTCTCGGTGCGTTCCCATATTGTCTCACCTGTCATGGAGATACAAATAACAGACGATTTTCTTGTAAAATAGATTCTGTCTTTTGTGGTTGTCAAGTAAAATCCACAATTTGTATTAAATGTTTTCAGTACTTTACCCATTATATCTGTTATTACAATGTCACTAACTATACTGATAAAAAGTTTATTATCCTGGTATGATATTCCATAACAGTCTTTCTCAAATTTAACTTTCCTTTCGACTTTAATGTTCTTTATATTTAAAATCTCCATGTTTTGAATATCTCCATATGTAACAGCAATACGGTCATTGTCTATGACTGTCAAATCAAACGGTTCATCAGAGCAAGGTATGTTACGAACAAGTTTACCGTCTTCACTATACTCCATGAGTACACCCCTTGCTAAATAATCAGCTATCAACAAATTACCACTCGGTAATATGGCACAACCAGACAGCCACATAGGCAGATCATATTTTTTCACTTCAAATCTGTACTTGAACTGGAGACGGACGTTATTGATGGCTTTCGTGTCGGGCATTCGAAGCTCTATCTGAGCTTGATCTACCTTTGCTTCTTTGAACGGTAAATCAGTTGTAGTCGTCTTAACTGATAGTTTTCCGAACTGATCTGACTCATTCATTAACGCCGTTATAGATGGATCTAAAATAAATTTCATTTCATAATTCTGTACAGACATGATTCTTTCTTTGACGGATTCCACTTCTCTGAAGACTGATTGATTGATCTGTCGCGTTCCAAGGAAAAGTTGAATGTCGGACGCGAATGATTTCAGTTGCGATGTGTGTTCTCTCAGACAACTTAAGTCCCGTTTTGATTTTTTTAAACGGGTAAGAAGTTTGCTCTCTTCGGATTTACAACCATTGTGCTTTAAGTCTAACTCATGAAGTAGCTTTTGTTCTAAATCAGCTAGCTTATCCAATATTCTTGTTCGTGTAGCATTAATTGTATTTTGGATGGTTTTCTTCTGGTCTTCTAACTTCTTCGCAGCAGAATCACGATCTGCAATGATTTGTTCAAGATTTTGTATTGTCAAGGTTAAAGTGTCCTCCAAATCAGCTAATGCAGTTGATTGCTTTGCATTTGCAGCAGCTTTATCTAAAGGAATGAAGTCAGAACATGTCATATGATGAGAAGGCACGCAGCCTAAACAAACTGCAACATCATGTGTTTTACAATAAAGTTCGAATCGCTTGTCATGATCTTTACAATTTAGATTAACAGAAATATTTTCTATCTGTCGGTAGTCTTCGGTTGATATGAGCCTGTGATTTCGTGTTGTTTTTATAGATTTATGAACCTTTTCACAATCTGCACATAATCCCTCTTCGCAGACTGTACACCATTTCTCTGCCTTTTTATTATTATCCGCATAACCACAGGGACCACACCAAATCAAATCCGACATGATGAAATACCTGTAAAAATCATATTTGTTTGTAATATGATAGTTTTTGTTATACCATCTATTTATATACAATTTTTTAATAGTTTAAATGCCTCTAGGTTATCTTAGAATAAAATGCCACTTGAAAACTTGTTTTACTTAATATTAAACTCTTATCAGCGAACCTACTTTAAAAGGATTATTAAAACAAAAATAAAAACTGTCCTATGTCTGTTTTTCGTCATTCCACGTTGAATCAATAAAGCTATAAAAAACAATTGCCAAATATCCAATACAAGAATAGATTAAACATGGAGAGCGAAATAAGAGGCAAAACAATCAGGGCCGTTTTCTTCTTGCATTTATTTTAACATAGACATTTTCACAAGTTATACTGTTTTATCTGTGTACTCTCCGAATCGAACTAGTACCTCAAATTATTGAACAATTCTTAAAGACGGATAAAAACTGCAGTTTTGACGTCACGTCTATTTCTTTTCATTTTTATTTGAATTGGACTAATTGTTTGTGCATTTTTACTCATTTTGCTGGAATTGAGTTAAAAAATAACGGTGTAAATGAATCCCTTATCCCAAACAATTTAAGTTAAAGAGCACTGGAAGCTATTTTTACCCATCCAATGACTGAAAATATCTATAAGGACTTGTTCGAATACATATCAATGAAAGGACTGAAATATGCAAAAGGTGGTTTTCAAAATCCCGTCTTGCTTGAATAAACCAACAGATTTAATTGGGTTCTTTTTCAAAACAAAGCCATCAAATATAAAGACATACGTCAATATTTAAAATATTTCTGGTATAAGAAAAATCGAAAACCATCTTTGATGAGTTTTCTTGAACATTTAAATATTCTTCTTTTTGAAATAAATTTCTTGACAATCACAATACTTCTTACTTTAGAAACACCCCTCTGATAACTTAAAAAAAAATTGGAACAAATCCTAAAACAACACACATCTTTGATGAATTTTCTTGAAAACTTGTTGATATTTTTATCTTTGTGGAAAGCTCTTGGCTATCATAACGCTTTAAAACCAATTTAATTAAGTCTGATATTTTTAGATGATCGAATTTTTACTTTACAAATGAAACACCCCTCTGATGAATCTAAAAACAGCAATTGGGAACAAATCCTGAAACATCACGCATCTTAAATTTGATGAATTTTCTTGAAAATTTTTCGATATTTTTATTATACTTTTTGAAAAGCTCTTGGCAATCATTCCCTTTTAAATCCAATTAAATAAAGAATGAAATGTTTAAGGGGATCGAATTGTTACTTTGGAAACATATTTTTCAAATAAAAATAACAAATGATATCAATTGATATCAGTGCAACTTCAGTGAAATTTCTATAATAATCTTAGACCTGTTTAAAATTTTGGAATGCCACGGTCCGAGGAATGAGGAGCATCCGGCTTGTCAAAATTGGCAAAAAATACGACTAAGCAAAGGGGAGTCTACGCCACCACCCTCTGAATCAACCCCTGAAAAGTACCTGGTTCAGTATTGGAATGAAATTCAAAAGTTCAAACGGTAATTTTTTTAGAATATGCTAAAATAAGAAAAAAAACACCTGCATGGAGGAGATTCTTCGCAATGTTGTTTAGTTCCTTATGTTTTCCTTTTTTTAATCTGATTGAACCAAATCGATGCCAATATATATTTTGTTAAAGAAAATTCAAAATTATTAAGAACAAGGAAGTTTATCGTTCAATAAAACTATAACCCCAGATTTTGATATAAAACACAAATGCAGTTGAAAAGGCTCCTTATTCGTATTAAGAAGCGCTGTCTATGTTATTCAGTATTTAATTTCATTATTTACCTTGATATTCCCTGCGAATGACAGTATCTACGGCTTCACTTTGTCCAAATAAGGATCAAGTCTCGCGATATTACACAAATGTCACATGGGTATCTAAGTAATATATATATAACGTTCAACCAGTTGAATCGCTATTCAGTTTAAAAGGAACTTATTCATGCACAGTACATTAAGTTACTGTCAGTGTGATAAAATATAGTTATACGATACACTAGGATCTTGTTGTGTAACAGTAGTTCTATCGTGCTTTTTTAAATCAGATCTTGTTGACCCGTATTGGAAAGGCAAAATAACAGGTGAACCAACAATCATAATAAACACGTTGAATCTTCATGCTTATCATGTTCGACCTAGTTGCATGTATGGTAAAATAAATCTGATAATAAATATAAATCAATTGTTTATAAAACAATTGTTAGATGGTCTTTCCCCTCCAAAACATGAATAATTGATTTTTTTGATTGATTGATTGGTTGGTTGGTTGGTTGACTGGATTACTAATTAAACCCATTAATTGATTGGTAGGTTGGTTGGTTGGCTAATGTACTAATTAAACCTATAGGATACGGTCTCTTTGAACAAGCGAATAAGAAATTTATGCGATCTTGGAACCCGTATTAAACAGATTTATTGATTAGTTGATTGGTTGATTGATTGATCGATTGATTGTTTGGAAGTTTGCATGGCACTCTTCCTCTCTTAGCGAGGCCTAGGACTTAAAGTCGATATTCTGACCGACGACGTGACTGCGTACTTATACATCTTGCACTCTCAAACAGACAGCCTAAGAATATCCTAAAGAATAAAAGTCCTTACATCTTCTTTAATTCTGCATGTTTGGAAATTTGATTGTAGGAATTCAACTATATTTACGAATAAAGGAGCAATTTTTTACGTCACTGAATTTTATTTCTCAATCAAGCGCACCTCACCTAGCGGGAATGGTTTTTCTTGATTCATTTTATATATTTCACAGGTTTACTATTGTCGTTCAATGCATTCACACAAACATACTGCTGTTATTTTACTATTCTAACAAATCGTTCTTTCATTAATTTCAGAAAACACCGATGTTTGCCGGGATGAATTTCTATTTTAGAAGTTTGTTTATTTGAAGATCTAAGAAGGATTTCATTTTTTAAATTAAAATGTACAGGACTGAACTTCAAGGCGAAATAGGATTCCTCCAAAAAGAAAGAAACCAAAAAAAAAGGGGGTGGTGGGTCTGAAAATGGGTAAACTTCTTTGATAAATCACAATAAGATGCATATATACATCATGATAGCTGCAAAGTTTGAAGCTAAAATTAGTTCATTTTGTTCATTTTGCTGTTTCAGTGGGATGGAACCCCTTAAACCATGATGCGAACCATTTTCCACCAAAACTTACCACTAATATCATGGCGCGACTAACATTTCGGTCCATTTTTTTTCAAACGGCTTACCGTTTACATGTTTCAAAAATAATACTACAAATTAATTTGCTGAAGGCAGATAACTTATTTAAAATTTTGACGAATCACTTCGAACCAAATTAGAACAATTTGTAAAAAGAATTTTGTTGATATCTTTTTTTGTTACAAAGAAGATGCACACAGATGATAAACAGTGAAAAGGGAGATAACTCTTACAAAGAAAATTGTTCGTCTTAGAAGGGTGAAATTTAAAAGCGTATAAACTGTGCGATACTATACAAAGAATATCTAAGCAACATAATGCGAAACAAAAATTTCAAAATTTGGCAGAAAAAAAAAAATAATAGTCAGAACAAATACAATAGGTCTTTCCACAGAAAAGTGGAAAGACCTAATAATTCCAAGAAATAAAGGTAATTGATTTTCGAAATGTTGTTTTTCTAGATATACATGATAAATAGCATGCCCGTTGCACAAGTTGCAAAGCAAAATGATTGATTTTAAGGTCCTTTAATCTGTGTATAATTCGAGACTTCATTATAATGTGATATATAATCAAGATATTTGAAATGATAACTTTATAGAGGAGGTATGTTGTAAAAATAGTGTTGTAATTACATAATAGTTATTGAAAACTAGGTCTCTATCGTGATATATTGACTGCCCACCGGACAGTATATGTTTTACGATAATAACTAGTTCTTCAATAACACGGTAGGTAAAGTGTCCGGCTAGGATCGTGGTTTTTCGAGTGATTAGGTCCATTTTTTTCGAATGTAGTTCGGGATTTTTCGAGTGATAAAACATCCGATAAGTTCAATTAACGGATATTTCGTAATTAAAACAGGTTTTGACATAACTACCCATCTATATACTATATATGTTTTGATCAACAAAGAAGCATAATTTCCTTGTTATAATCCAAAAAAAATCAGTGTTTGTTATTGTCCGGTTTTTTTTCGAGTGCACCTGTGAAATCGTCCGGGTTTTTAGACAAATGGTCCGGGTTTTTTAAAGAAAAGGAGTAGGGCCGATTTTGACCTCAAATTTCAGGTTCATCTAAATAAAGATTTTAGACACTTTTTAAACACTTAAGTGTCTATTTCAATTGATTCGATTAGTCTATGTGACAGATTTTAACTGATTTAGTCATTTAAAATGCTCCAATTTAAGCTTAAATATGAAAAATCTATCAGTCGGTTAAAGAGCTCTTAAGAGCTCATGTTCTTTGTTATTATGTATATATGCAACCCGACTTTAAATAAAGATTACTTTACTTTACTTTATCAAATATGCCAAAAAAGTCACTTTTCAGATGCACACACACTTAATTTTATTGCCATTGAACACAAAATTTGAAAGAAATTCAGATAAAATCAACAATGAAATGAATAGTTCATTAGTCTAAATATGACCCTTTAGCAATTATAGACAAATACAAAATGTGTATATTATATGCTATAACAAGCTAGATTGTCCAGTGTTTTGAACGACACCAGGAACAACATTGTAATGTCTTGATTAATATTCATATTTTCCATTTTTTAGACACTTTTCTTTTATTGGAAGGAAGTTCTCGTGGTTTTAGTTGAAAAGAAAATGGAAATAGGGAATGTGTCAAATGGACAACAACTGGACCAAAAGAGCAAATAACTGCCCAAGGCCATCAATATGTCTAACATATGTATATACAGGAAGACATAATACAGCATCTTTATACATCATTATAACCATCAGCCAACCTTTTTGCTCTAACTCCTGAATACAAATTTCAGTCTCTATGGACCATAACACATCTGAAGACCTGTCAAACAAATCTCATCAAAATAAAGATTTCAAAGTTGGCCTTTGTTCCTTCCTTGTGAATCTACCTTCGCTGGCCAAGGTTTACACTTGGCTTGTGACGATACTGTAAATTGTGCAGTTTGTATGATAAATGGCAGGGAAAGGTTTGACCTGATTATATAATATACAGATTTTATTGCGATGTTTTCATTATTGTATATAAATGGGAATTGGTTACAATTGCAATAATTTAGACGTGTTTTGAAATTTTTTGTACGAATTAAACAGGATTTTTCTCAATATCGCAATAATTGAAATAGCATTTAGTCTAAATTGACAAAATCACAAAAATAAATGCACACAACAGTTTCTGAATTTACAGTAGTGTATTTTTCATAAACTAAAACCCCAAAAGAAAAGAGTCTGAAAGGTGGCTGAGAATAACCAAGCTTATAGAAGAATAGTTGGCAATTGAATTGATTGAGACAGCTTTTTTTAATACCATACTTTTATTGTAGATATAAAAGAACAAATTGTACTTAGTTCTTCATCTTTTACACACATTCTTACAGTCTACTACATTTGCTCAACTCCACAGTACAATTTGTAAATAGATGCCATTCAGTAACATTCAACTGTATTTCTAAAAGAAATACTATTACTGTTTTTAGAAATGTAACATCTCAGCTGCCTAAGTTTGTTGTGTTTTGACATATTTAACATTACATATGTGACAAATTCACATATAATAATATCTCTACTTTGCTGTAAACTGTCATTCATGATGAAAGCACAGGGAATGCGTTCTGTTTACTGACCACTACTTTCTGATGCTGATGAGATATGTAACCTTTGATTTTGTTCTGAAATAAAACATCAAGATTAAGTACAAATGAGACCAGGAAAAAAATAAATGTATATGAGAGGAAAATAATTCAATAACCAGTACATGTAGATTTAAGTAATTAGTCTTGTTCATTCAAAGAACGTTTGTCATAGATGGGTTAAAACAGTGAAATGAACATGTTTCAACTGAATATGTGGTCGTTAGGAATCATTTAGTTTCATGGGAAACAAATTACATGGAATCAGGAATAAATTCATTAAATTAAATATAAGTTACTCTCATTATCTCAATATTTATGAAACAAAATACAGGATTATACCTTCGTTATCTCAAACTATTTTAATTTAAAATTTATGATAAATCAAAGTACACTGCTTGCAAGTGTCAAAAATAATAGATTAGAATTTCATTTCCTCTTGATATCTCCTCATTCCTGTTATAATTCCTGTTATTTTAAATTATTGCACCTATAAGTGAATAAGTTATATCTTCATTTATATGGTAATGAAGTAACATTGTGATAAACCAGATAATAAGTTTCATACCAAACTACCCTTAGCCTCAAATTAAATTCTGTTAGATATAAGAAAAAACAGACAGCTGACAATTAACCTTAAAGCTGAATTGCTAGACATATTTCATACTTTCATTTTTCCCTTGCATCGATATTAATACGAAATTTTTTCACTTCTGAATTGTAGTACATTGTAGAGCTCATTTCTTAGTTTTTGGTCAAATGTTAACAAAAATTTTAACAAGGTTAATCTTTAATTGACAAAAAAGTCAAGAAGACTGATCAACACTGCATTTGTAAAGCAACACATGTCTTTAAATTTTAAAGGGAAAAAAGGATGACAGTATTAATTGGCTGTCTATATATACTGACCTCATATATCAGGTTTGCAATTATGCATGCTGTTTCATCATTGTCTATATCATCTACCTAGAATACAACAAATATTTGTAAGTCATGTCATTTTTATGATAAATTTGTACATATATTTCATCTTGTATGTGAATCCATTTATATTTGTGGATACCAATTTTCATGGAATGAGGAAAACTTGCATTTTCAAGGATAGATGATTTTGTGGTTTGCCAAAAATTGGTGTACAAACTTATAGAAAATTTGTAATTCATTGAACATTTAAAGGGAAACTTCGCAAAAAAATCAAAAATTGATATTATGTCCATTCTATATAGAAATGCTCAAATTTATAGATATTAAAGTTTTATTCCGCTAGATAAGAGATCACCATCGATTTTCAATTTAGAGTATCAATTCTCTGCGTTCCGCCATTTTGTCGTCTTCCCCATTAAAAATCACGATATGTCTATAAACCACAAAGGACCAAAACTACAGTAACCGATGTAGTCGTAATTGCGTGTCGATATCTTGTCAATCGTACGGTTGTTTTATCTGACAAACTAACTTGATTCGGAAAATGTTCTTATTTTTTTTAAATAACCATAGTCTGTTATTTTTAAACTGTTAATATTGGAAATAGTTAAAAAGTCAAAGTTTAAATCATAAATAAGTGTTCCGTGAAAACTGTTTTCGTAAATCTAATTCGTTTATAATTCTTTAAAGTAATAAATTTTATTCAAATAAATTCGGATCTTCCCTCATCTGATCACCAGCATGACAAAAGGTATTACTCCCAAAGGTATTGTGAGGGGTGTGAGGTGACACGTGCAGGTATTCAAGCGATTTCCTGTCGGGCTTGCAAGTTCATGCATCGTTTCACTTCTGGAGGTATTGATCAGTGTACACAGCCGATAACTTATAACTCTCCATTTTGAACTATCAGGTGTATAATATACATCTCTGTCTTGCGTGTCCGAAAGTGATATAATATACTAGTCATTACTAAACTCATACGCTTGTTTATAAATAACATTACTGGTGTAAAGAATATTATTTATAAAAATATAAATAATACCAAAAAAAAAAAAAAGATTTGATAAAATAAAAATCTATTTACATTTTTTTCCAAGGTTTAATTTGGGAAAATGTAATATATACTCGTTGTCAATAGTAAAGGACAGATTGAAACATACCAGAAATATTGATTTAAAAAAAATGTACGCACTTGTAGACGATTCATTTCTACGCCTGGATAGAAAGTTACGGAGCTATATCGCAATTTAAGATATATACATGTATACATTGAACATAAGAAAGAAACATACATTTTGTGTAAAGAAGAAGAAGAAGAAGAAGAAGAAGAAGAAGAAGAAGAAGAAGAAGAAGAAGAAGAAGAAGAAGAAGAAGAAGAAGAAGAAGAAGAAGAAGAAGAAGAAGAAGAAGAAGAAGAAGAAGAAGAAGAAGAAGAAGAAGAAGAAGAAGAAGAAGAAGAAGAAGAAGAAGAAGAAGAAGAAGAAGAAGAAGAAGAAGAAGAAGAAGAAGAAGAAGAAGAAGAAGAAGAAGAAGAAGAAGAAGAAGAAAGAAGAAGAAGAAGAAGAAGAAGAAGAAGAAGAAGAAGAAGAAGAAGAAGAAGAAGAGAAGAAGAAGAAGAGAAGAGAAGAAGAAGAAGAAGAAGAAGAAGAAGAAGAGGACCAATTTGATTTAAACACAGGTCGATATAATAACTTGCTTCGGTTCATCGAAGTTATGAACATAGTAAAATCACAAATTTATATATCAATTAGATCGTTCTCCAATAAAGGAAGAAATTCGACATCATCACAATTGTTCCGACATTCATATAAAATATATGCAACTGGACGTACACTAATAAACCCCAAGGGATGTGAATATTTTCTAGGAAAACTTTTGAGTAGTAAAGTTTCAAATTGATTTCGGGATTTATTTTCTTTCTTGATATTCAATGACAGCAATTTAAAGAATAAACTGCTTGTCCGCTTTAGGGGTATTCTTGCCAGTTGAACAGACTTATAATTACATTCAAAAATAGGGAAATTAAGATGAAATTAAATTCGTTGTCTTTTTTTTTTTAAACATCGTTGGTCAAATAGCTAAAGTAATATTCGTTGTGAGAAGAAGACTATTTTAATATAAGGACGCTCCCGATTATGAATAAATTTGGTTGACGTTTTTCACACTTGAAAAGAATTTCTATTCGTAATTTTTCGAATCCATTCCAAGAGGATCCTTAAACTTCCTGTCAATTTTTTGAAACATCTTTTTTTCAAATAGCTGAAGTATTCATGCATGCGTTGTGAGATTTAAAATATTTTGATGAGAACATTAATTCCTAAATAGGTAAATAAAGATCGCTTTGGATGGACTAAATTATATAATTGCAATCTGTTTGAAATATTAAAGGTTGGCAATTTTAATTTAAAAAGGTACAATTTTTAGTTCATACACTCGTGTTTAGAAGGCTATTTTTATTGATAAATTTATTCAATTAAAATAATTCAGTATTTTATCGTTACAAAACTAATCAGAAGTTAAATTCATTTAAAAGTGAGCTTATGCAAAACATATAAAAATATACAACAGCTATCCAGTTATTGTGCGACCTTATTTCTCCCATAAATTCATTTTAATTCTTTTTCTTACATTTATGTGTCTATAACTATAACTGACTCCCATATATCATTCATACGAAATGATGTTCACACCTGAAATGCATAACCGTGACGCCTAGGTGTCACTGAATGAAGATCAAAAGATTAGAATTACATAGTGCTAATCTTTTAATTACCTTGAGTTTAACTACGCATTCAACATTCACTAAGTGTCACAAATTAATACACATTTAATTTCCACAGTACAAGCAAGTGAAAATGTTTTCTGGAATGAAGCAAAAAGTTCAGAATACAAACATGTATTTTTTAATACACTATCGATCGTGTCAGTTTCATATGTTTGTTTAAAGTATTTGAAGAAAAAAAATCATAAAAATGTTCTATTGTATTATTTACTTTAATTACTAGAATTCGTATAAAAAATCCACACATGAATCCTACAATCTAATTTAAAAAGTTGCATGGCTATCACTTACTTTTCGTTGGTTAATAGCTACACCAAAAGTCGTCGATGCGCTTTAAATAGCGTTATTAAATGGTTAACGAACAAGACTTAAATGAGATTAATTTCACTCCCGGCATGCTCAAAGACTTAAACTACGTCACATAAGTCAGGAAGTTTGAAAAAATAAAATTAATAATTCCCAATTTTCTCCTTTATTACTTTTCATATCGAAATAAAACTTGGTGAATATGTTTTTTATGGTATTATGAACATAATAAGATGAAAAGTGAAAAATCGCGAATTATCCCTTTAAATCCTTGGTTCACCATGAATTCACAGTAGTGAATGGCATGAATAACTGTTGTATAAATGTTATCAGAAAATTCTATAATTCTGTAAAAAAAGCAAAATTTTCTTTCCATTTTTCGGGTTTAAAAACTGGTTGTTAAGTATTGTTTTCTAATCTGCATTGTCATGATTTTTTGATGACAACAAAGTCTTGAAAGAATTTAAACAATTAGAATGCATGTGTAGTTGTGCCAAGAATATAACTTCTCATAATATAAAGTATCAGCAAACAGGAAGTAGGTGTCTTACAGGTCTGAAAACAACACACACATTACAACTTTTCACTGATTAGCTCCTGGCCAAATATAAAGTCAATCTGCTTATTTATAATACATGGATAAATGTTAGACGTAAAATTTAAAGTTTATTCAACATATTGACAAACGATGTGCAAAGATTTATTAGATTTTATGTTATCGGGCTGCGCAGTAGAACTGCTTTGTGACAATGAAGCTCAATGAAGAGTAAACAATTAGTGGTTTTTAATCTTTATTCATCAAAATATAAAATTTGAAAATAAAAAATAAGGAGATGTGGTATGACATAGTTTTGACTTCTAATCATTGCTCTGCACTTCAGTGAACCAATATTTGTACACAGATTCTTCCAAGAAGGGAAATAATTTGTATTGAATGATTATTTTGAGTTTCAAGAAAGTCCTAAATGAGAATCAGCTTACCTGCATCATTCTCAAAGCTGCTGTAAAGGACTCTATTGGTAACAAATGTGTCTTTAATATTAAATATCTGTAAATAAAATGGAATGGAATGTACAAAGTATCAAATCAATAAAAATTATGGAAAAGGCATTTATTTACACTATTTTCAAACAATTTTCCAGTACGAATTTACGACCACTTGAGTAGCCTTATTTAGAAAATGATATTACCAGCATCTATATTACATATGAGTTATGTATCTAACAATATTTCGGCAGAATAAGGGGTCAAAATAGATTTAAAAAAAATTATAAATGGTGCAAGTTGCATTTAATAAATCTGTTTGCTTAATTTCCTGAGCAAAAAGCAAGGCAGATGCCTATCAAATATCATGTGATCTTTTACAGTTTTCCTGAACAATTGCTTATACCCTCATCCTGAATAAATTAATGTAAACTGAAAAACCCTTAGTTCCTTGGCTAGTACATTTACACAGATTACAAGAAAGGAAGTCAGTCAAATTTGTGTTTACTAACAAATTGTACCAATAGAGCCAGTAAAATTAGCCATTAGTTAGTCTGAATGATATCAGTGTCATTCCAACCATGGAGCTATGTGGCCAAGGGGTTTAAGAATTTTAACAGTGATCACTAGCCAACAATGATATTAAGAATTTAAACCCTATAGATATGGCAGATGTGTTTAAATGATTTGATGTTAAGCTTTACTGCCTAAGGTTGTTGTCTTCTTTGGGTACTCAGGCTTCCTCCACCAATAAAAAATGGTCAATATGATATAGCCAATAATGCTGAAAGTGGTGCTAAACACTGACAACCAATCAATCATGTTACCCATACTGTACAACCATCAACTTTGATATCACATTTCCAAAAGTTGTCACAACTGAAAGGTGAATTTCAAAGTAGATATACAGAGCTATGTGAAAAACTAAAACAGTTAGAAAACTCAAAATGTTTCAACGAGTTGGACTCCGTTATCACTGAGTCTGAAATATCCAAAGCCATTTCACACTTAAAATGCAATAAATCATCAGGCTTGGATAACATTAGTAATAATATGATAAAGAATGGACAGACTTTCCTTTTAAAAAGTTTTCAACAGATGTTTAATACTTGTCTGTCTTCAGGTATATACCCAACATCTTGGGCTGAAGGTTATATTACACCAATTTTTAAAAGCAACGATACAAGTGACCCTAACAATTATAGAGGAATAACAATAACAAGTGCAATTGGAAAGCTTTTTAATAGAATATTAAGTCTAAGACTGGACAAATTTCTTCAGGAACATAATATTATACATGATAGTCAAATTGGATTCACAAGGAAAGCCAGAACTGCAGATCATATGTTTATTTTAAACTGTCTTATTAACAAATACTGTAATTCAAAAGAAGGTAGACTGTTTGCCTGTTTTGTTGATTTTCAGAAGGCTTTTGATACTGTTATACATACAGGGATCAAGATTAAACTACTAGATATTGGGGCTGGGTCTTATTTTTATAACATTATTAAAAGTATGTATGAAATTAGCAAATCATGTGTCAAAATTCAAAATCAAGTAAGTGATTTTTTCCCATTAGATATTGGAGTCAAACAAGGTGACAACCTCAGTCCGAATTTATTCAAGATATTCATAAATGATTTGCCCAGATATTTGTCAGATACTAGAGACCCAGTTAATGTCAATGACAAAGATCTACATTGTTTAATGTATGCTGATGATATTGTTTTATTATCTACATCAGCTGAAGGACTACGAGAAAAGCTGGGAATGCTTGATAAATTTTGCAAAGATTGGTGTCTCAATGTGAATACTAATAAGACAAAGGTGCTGATTTTCAACAAGGCAGGCAGACATGTAAAACAGATATTCACATTTCAGAATATAAATCTGGAATGTGTTTCAAAATACAAATACCTAGGTTTATATTTAAGCTCATCTGGTTCATTCAGTTATGCTCAAAATGAACTATACAAAAAATCCCTGAAAGCTCATTTCAAATTAAGGAAAGATCTTTTATCACTTAATCCTGATGTAAAAACAAGTATTCATGTTTTTGACCACACTGTAAAACCTATTTTATTATATGGTAGCGAAATATGGGGGATGTTTAATTCTCTTTCCTCTAAATGTAAGAAGGAAGATATATCTTTTGAAAAATTGTATTCAGGTTTACCCATTGAGAAACTTCATATAAAATTTTGTAAATTTATACTTGGGGTACACAAGAAAACAACAAATGCTGCAGTGTTATCTGAACTTAGAAGATTTCCAATATATTTTAATATTATAAAAGGAATGTTATTGTACTGGTATAGATTAGAGAATTTAGGTAATAATTTTCCTCTATTAAAAGAGGCATATACACAATCAAAGACACTACATCACATGAATATAACATCATGGTATGGTTCAATAAATGTTGTTTTTAAAATACTTGGTATTGACTATACAAATGCCATAAATGCTCCATTTTGTGAATCCTTATACAAATTTAAGAAATATATACAAACCAAGCTATCAATATTGTTTATTAGCTGTTGGAAAAAACAAATAGATAAATTTTCAGACAGTAAACTGAAAACCTACCTTTTATATAAAACAAATTTTGGTTTTGAAAAATATCTAACATTGATCAAGAATTTTGAACTTAGAAGAAATTTTACTAAATTACGTGTATCTTCTCATAGATTACAAATAGAATTAGGTAGATATCAGGGTATTCCCCGAATTAACAGAATATGTAATAAATGTTCTTCCAATACTGTCGAAGATGAGGCTCATTTTCTATTTGATTGTAACAAATTTGAGGATGATAGAAATTGTATGTTAGCTAGTATTGCACAATATAATTCTTATTTTAATCATATGAACAGTCAAAGCAAAATTATCTGGTTATTTAGTGTAGAAAATGTTGAGTTACTTAAAATAATATGTAATTTTATATACAAACATCTTCCTTAGTGAAGATTAGTTAAAGGAAATCTATGTGTGTATATACATTTGATTGGACATAGGAAATTATATTCATCTGAATATCACAAACATACTAGCCGATTAAAAAAAAAAAAAATAATTGTTAAGATATATTATTTATTCAAATGTTCTCTTATATCCTTGAGGCATCGTCCCCTGGTATCAACTGCATTCAAGTTACCTATGATGCTTCCTTGTTTGCTTTTGATACAGGTAGGAAAGAGACATTTACACACATTTTACATGCCTATGGCCCATAAGGTATCGCCCCCTGGTGTCAGCTGCCTTTAGGAAACCATAATGCTTTCCTATTTGCTGCTGACACAGGATGAGTCATGGACATGTTTAATTTCTACTTTCTTTTTGGCTAATTATTATATATTTAATTGATCCAACTTTTTGTGTACTATACATATGTGGATATCTATTTTTCTTTTTTTCTTTTTGGGCTGCTTGTTTGTTATCTATATCAACCACACTTGCAATAAAATGCATTAGTATTAAAAAAAAAAAAACATACTATAGATTCTTTATCTACGTATTCTTTAAGAACTTAAATAGTTCTCGTTTAACTTTTTTTTTTTTTTTTTATCTCATTGTTTGTATTGTATTATGAAAAAATTATTGATGTTGTAATGTTTATGCCCTTTGGGGCCCATAATTGGAAAATAAAATATCTTATCTTATCTTATCTTATTATAACACATATTTATTCATTTATTATTTACATGTGAATATCACATGCTCCAAACATTATTGTAGTATATGCACACTTTGATCCTTAATGAAGATGAAAATGTGAAGATTATTTTCTATATGATAACAGTTTAACAATAACTATAAGTTTCAAAGTTTGAACAGTGTTACAAATAAGGATTAGAGAGTACATTTTTCAGAAAGGATTTAAAAGAGCCAATTTAATCTAAATATCCGTAAAAATAAATCATAACAGAAACGGATTTTTTTAACTGAAAGTATAGAGAGATTATTTTTTTTTTAATTTAAATATAAGGGAGATAACTCTTAAAATGAGTCTTTCATAGGAAAGACTACAGATATCTCAGTTTCAGAGGCGGATTAAGAGGATGCCCAAGGTGTACCCCTCGCTCTTTTTTTGTGGGACCAGCAGTGACCTTGTTGTCATGTTCATAATAATCGTACGTCTTGAAATTCAAAATTTTGTGATAATTTATTATTGTTATTTTTGAACAAATGAAAAGATTAGAGATTTTAATTACTATGGTTTTAAAAAAATGCAGTTAACAAATAATGATAATAAAACTAATAATTATAACCATTACAAAATTTCCTTTGAATATACAACTACTCTTGTAATAATGCATACATGTGTACATGTTGAAGTCTGTACTTTGACTTATAATGGTTTACTTTTACAAATTATGACTTGGATGGAGAGTTGTACAACTTCTTCTTATATCTACCAATCTAAATATATTTACATGTAAAATTTTACATGTTACAAAAATCCTTATTTTATGCACCTTTTGACTATTAATAAAATATATACAATGAAGATGATTTTCTAACAAAAACTATTTTATTATAATCATAAGTTTAAAAATTTGAACAATATTGCAAATTTGATTAAAACACATTGTTTTTATTAAGTGTTTTAATGTGATAACATGTCATCAAAATATTTAGTAAAAAATAAATAACTCAGCAAATGAAAGTTTTTCACTCAAACCATAAAAATATTAAATTTAGTCTTTTTAGTAAAAGGGAGATAACTTTTCAATAGTAACCTCCCACAAAAAAAAAAAACCTGCAAAAATTGCGATTGATATAGAAAAATTATTAATAGTAAAAACTTAATTTTTACCCACATTACAAGTGTAATCACATGCTGTTTTGACATGACAAAAGATTAGTAACTTGTAATTATTGGTTCTTAAACATCCAAATGGACAACATATGAACAATTTTGCATCAAAACTCTTTGTCTTTGATTTTTTTTCTCAAGTAAAACAAAAGAACAAATAAGAATTGACACAAATTCAAGTCTTCAAATAAAAAGCACACAAATACGCTGCAAAAATTGTAACCCTTCAAAATGTTGTTGCACAGGAAATCCATTTGGCGATTTTCAAAAGAGTTTTTCAGATACTTTGTTTTCATACAGAGATTTTCATGTATACTTACACTTTTTTAAATAAATTTCTGTAGGTAATAATCTTTAGCTTCTCCAAGATGAGATATATACCACACTTAATGAAAAAGGTTTCATTTCTTTGAAGAGCTTCATTCAGCTTCAACAGGTTACCAGTGCTGTAATAAAATGATACTGTAAATTCAAAAATTATTGCAAGGTCTTTATTAATGCAAATAATGTGACTGGTTGAGTATAACATTAATTAAAACAAGAAGTAATTGTAACAGGATGCTGTTACGAAGTCTCCCAAACAAAGCTCCCATAACTCGCAATTCATATGGTCCCATGTTCATTTGATTTGATTTTTTGTCCCATACAAGAATATATATGGCTTACTGGTGGGGATCTCCACCATTTACAAGTATTCAAACAGGAGCGGGTCGTGGTGACCCCCAGGGACTTTACCTACATTTCATTTGATTTGTTTTATTGTCCCATACAAGAATATATATGGTTTAGGGGTGGGGATGTTGACCATTAACAAGTTTTTAAACAAGAGTGGGGTGGGATGACCCCCTCAGGACTTCCCTTTTATCTCATTTTATTTGTTTTATTGTCCCCTACAAGAATATATATGGTTTAGGGGTGGGGATCTGGACCATTTACAAGATAATAGTACATTCTCAAATTGAACGGGGTGGGGTGACCCCCAGGAACTTCCATTTAATTTCATTTGATTAGTTTTATTGTCCCTTACAAGAATATATATAGTTTAGGGGTGGGGATGTTGACCGTTTACAAGTTTTCAAACAAGAGGGGTAGGGTGACCCCCTAGGGACTTTCCTTTTATTTCATTTCATTTGTTTTATTGTCCCCTACAAGAATATATATGGTTTAGGGTGGGGATCTGGACCATTTACAAGATAATAGTACATTCTCAAATTGAACAGGGTGGGGATGACCCCCGGGGACTTCCATTTAATTTTATTTGATTTGTTTATCGTCCCATTTAAGAATATATATGGTTTAGGGGTGTGGATCTGAACCGTTTACAAGATAATAGTACATTCTCAAATTGAACGGGGTGGGGGTGACCCCCAGGAACTTTTATTTAATTTCATTTGATTAGTTTTATTGTCCCTTACAAGAATATATATAGTTTAGGGGTGGGGATGTTGACCGTTTACAAGTTTTCAAACAAGAGGGGTAGGGGTGACCCCCTAGGGACTTTCCTTTTATTTCATTTCATTTGTTTTATTGTCCCCTACAAGAATATATATGGTTTAGGGGTGGGGATCTGGACCATTTACAAGATAATAGTACATTCTCAAATTGAACAGGGTGGGGATGACCCCCGGGGACTTCCATTTAATTTTATTTGATTTGTTTATCGTCCCATTTAAGAATATATATGGTTTAGGGGTGTGGATCTGAACCGTTTACAAGATAATAGTACATTCTCAAATTGAACGGGGTGGGGGTGACCCCCAGGAACTTTTATTTAATTTCATTTGATTAGTTTTATTGTCCCATACAAGAATATATATGGTTTAGGGGTGGGGATCTGGACCGTTTACAAGTTAAAAGCATATTCTCCAATTGAAGGGGGTAGGGATGACCCCCCAGGGACTCCCCCTATATTTCATGTGATTTGTTTTATTGTCCTTTAATCATTTCTGAAGACTGCGTGTATCTATCACTTACAGTTTTCAAGTTATATTCATTTGAAAATTTTAGAAAATAAAATCCCATAGGGTTCTATAGTAAACCCCTCCCTTCTTTCTGCCCCCCAAAATAACCCTTAATAGATCACAATACACAAATGAAAGATTGATGGCTCACCTAGACATATTAGTCTAACATTTTATGAAACCCTAAGTAAATCTGACAAGTAGTTTTGGAGAAATGCTGCGGACAAGTTCATTTTTAAAGTGGCGGAAGAAGAAGAGGAAGAAGAGGAAAAAGAGGAAGAAGAGGAAGAAGAGGAAGAAGAGGAAGAAGAGGAAGAATAATAAAAATAATAAGAACTGAGCAAAAACAATAAGTCTCCAAACTTTGTTTGGGAGACTTAATTAACATTATTATATCAGATACTTATGTCTTAATAAAGATTTTCATAATATCACAATAGTTTAATCACACTTGTTCGGTCTCTTTCAAAATCACAATTATACATGCACAAAATAATTTCTGAACTTACAGTAATTGAAATTAAGATTCATATAACCCAAGCTTAATTCATAGCATTGTCTAGGTATGTGATAGACTTCATTGATTGCTTAAGGTAGCAATACACAGTTAGGAGTTTAGTTTCGCATTTTGGCCCCTGTGGATTTTTTAAATAGGAAAGTTATTGTGTAATAAAATTCATTTTTAGACAGCTGAGTGCTAATTTAGCCTTCAAAGATGGTTTATAAGAGCATCAAGATTATTTTTTACATGTTTTATGGGCTGTTTTCTGTTTGACAATCCGTATTTTCATAGCTAGACCGGCCATCGGTCCAGAAATTAATGTAATGTTTACAAACACTTTTTTTCTACACGAAGTTTTTGACGCAATTTTACAAAAAAATGAGATGAAAGACATATGATTTTCATTGGATTTGCTGAATGATATATGTACACAGTTTCAGAAAAGGTATTACTTCAAGCGATTGAAATTCTACTTTTAGCCAAATTTTGGGGAAATATGTGACATCTTTCCCCCCCTTTTTGCAATATTTTATAACAAATAAATGCAGATTGTTGCCATGGATACACCAAAAAGAAATTATATTTTACCATTTTATATACTGGATATAAAATCTATGGAAGATTCTGATTACATACATATGCCCATATATGACACAAACAGTAAGCTTGATATTGCAAGAAAGCAATGAAAAGGGGATGGTAAAATTTATAAGGGCAAATTTTAATATTTTTTCCTAACTGTTTATTGCTACCTTATGGCATACTTACCAAGCTCAGAATTGTATAATTTAAGACTTTTCATGCCACAAATCTATTGATATTTAGATTCTAAATCAACTTCTGAGGAAATTAAGTGTTTAAGAATGACAATACATGTTAAGTTTATTGTTTACAGTCCTTAGCAACCAAAATTAGACATTTTGACACAAGGCTTAAATTTGTAGTCTATCGGCTTAACTCTTGCTTCTGATGGATTGGGCTGCATGTAGTAGCCTTAGTATTGAACGTGTTGGTTTTTTTCTTGCGAATACATCAAATTATTGTTTTAATCAAGATTTCATGTTACATTTTTGCATATTTTAAATGTATAGTTAAATCAGAAGTAAGAAATTGATTCCCTATAACCAAGTTTTTTAATCAAGTCTTTGGTATGCACTAAGCATAAAGATTTACATTTTTATGCTTGAAATTGCTAAATTTTGTACTATTTTGCATCATCAGAGATCTTATTAAGATTTTCAACATTAAAAAACTGACAAAAGAGGTATAGTTTTTAAGATTTTGCTAACAATTGAGGTAGAGACAAGATTTTACACTTTGACTTGGCACCTCTCTTTAAAATCAGTTTTTGTCGCGTCTCAGTGTCAACTGCTAACCTTCATAAAATATTCATTACTCAACCAATTTTCAAAAATTAAAGGCCATTTTGCTTGATTTAGCTAGCAGAACACAGAAAATAAGTTAAAAGGGAGAATTTGAAAAAAATATTTACTATTAAGGTAGCAATACACAGTTAGGAGTTTAGTTTCGCATTTTGGCCCCTGTGGATTTTTTAAATAGGAAAGTTATTGTGTAATAAAATTCATTTTTAGACAGCTGAGTGCTAATTTAGCCTTCAAAGATGGTTTATAAGAGCATCAAGATTATTTTTTACATGTTTTATGGGCTGTTTTCTGTTTGACAATCCGTATTTTCATAGCTAGACCGGCCATCGGTCCAGAAATTAATGTAATGTTTACAAACACTTTTTTTCTACACGAAGTTTTTGACGCAATTTTACAAAAAAATGAGATGAAAGACATATGATTTTCATTGGATTTGCTGAATGATATATGTACACAGTTTCAGAAAAGGTATTACTTCAAGCGATTGAAATTCTACTTTTAGCCAAATTTTGGGGAAATATGTGACATCTTTCCCCCCTTTTTGCAATATTTTATAACAAATAAATGCAGATTGTTGCCATGGATACACCAAAAAGAAATTATATTTTACCATTTTATATACTGGATATAAAATCTATGGAAGATTCTGATTACATACATATGCCCATATATGACACAAACAGTAAGCTTGATATTGCAAGAAAGCAATGAAAAGGGGATGGTAAAATTTATAAGGGCAAATTTTAATATTTTTTCCTAACTGTTTATTGCTACCTAAGAGTTCTTTATGAATAAAAAAAAATAATATGGGTATAACCAAAATGAGACAGTAACTTTACAACAACAAAAATTAAATCATCTTTGTCTCTTTTTTTTGTTCTAGTCTTAAAGCTTACTATGCCCTAATGATGGGCATTGCTCCATGTTGAAGGCCATACAGTGACCTATAGTTGATAACTTCTATTATATGTCATTTGGTCTCTGGTGGACTTTTCATTGGAAATCATACCACATCTTCTTTTTCTTACTTTGTGTTGTACTTACTCCTTCAGATTTTCCACTTGATTTTTTTTTATGATTGAAATACTTTTCTAGTTTCAGAATATTAATGTAAAAATACATCTTCCTTCCCTGCATTTAATTTTCTGTCTTATCATCACACAATACACGGATGACCCATTGGAACCATCATTTTCTATGTTCAGTGGACTGAAAATGGGGGAAAATCTCTAATTTGGCATTAAGCGGGACAGACTGATGGACGGACGAACGATCAGACCAGAAAACATAATGCTCATAAATGGGGCATAAAAATATCTATATTTTGAGATATTGTTCTTATTTATTTTAAATGCACCACAAATCCAAACTTCTTGATTATTTTTTTAAAAGCAGTCATTTCTGGGAGAGTCCTTACCTGACACTTCTAGCAACATCAGCAAACTGCATTAAATCATATTTCTGTAACACTTGAGGTTTTGGCATTTTACCCTGAAATACATAATAAATTTTTCAAAACTGAAGACAAATTACACTTACATTATGAAAGGAAAAGGTATGACATAGCCATTATATTGCTACTAAGCAAGACCTTGAGGTATGAACTCATGAAAATCTGTCTTGACTTCATTACCAAAAACTGGTGATTCAAAAGATGAATAAAGATTGTAAAATATTATATCAATTAAGCACACATATCCTTTTGTACCAAACACTTCAAAATAATATTAACTTGATGTCATTTCCCTACTATATTTGATTATTGAGACTGAAATAATTAAATGTTCAATTATTGAGCAATAAAATGTCATCTTCTTGCAGTTAGACGCACCCTGGCCAAAGGATCATCGATTGTGTTGTTACTTTGAAAGAAAAATTGACATGTTTGACAAAAAAATAGTCAGCTACTGTCTATTTAATGAATTCATAACAATGAATACAACATGATTTTAATTCATTGATCTGACATGGTCTTAACAGTTACTAGTTTTAAAAGATATAAAAACAAATGAAATATCTATATAGGCTGTTACAAAGACAGTTCCCTTAACTTACAAATAACAAAATTTACTACCGTACATGTATTTTGATAATATTTGAATAAATTTATTATTATTAAAGAAAATTAAAACAAGTTCTATTTCTTAATTCTTAGCAACAGGTAATAGGTAAATTAAACTCATTCTTTTATTCTTACCAACAACATCTTAACAGGTAATAAGTAAATTAAACTCATTCTTTTATTTTTCATGCTTCTTTTATGACATCTTTCAAAGGCAAAAGTTAGATATTCTTCAGCTGTAAGTAAAAACATTAAGTTTAAATTTAAATTATCAGAACACAATGTTACTAAATAGCAATGTTCATGTATCTATAATACTAAAATAACGAGGTCCAATTTGTCTGCCGTCATGGGGTAAAAATGACAAATCAAAGAATTCAACTTTATATATAGCTAATATAGGAGAATGGTGTTGATTAAAAATTACACCACTTCAGGCCCTTTTGTTTTCCACATAATAAATATTGCCGATAATTTACAAGTTCCGGGTTGAATCCAATACCAATACCAATAGTATATTCATGTTTTACCTATACCTCATCTGTACTTTCTGCATCTGACAGATACACCACCAAATCGTGTATTTAGGATTTGCTATAAACACGGGTCATAATCACAGGGTTGACACTACTAAATTCTATCATTGTCGCATTGTTTCCTATTGTAGTATTTTAATCAGTATGACTTTAAAAGATGACAATACGAATATTAAAAATCAAGACTTAAAATAAGGCATATATATAGGAACAGTTTCTAATTTGTTAGCCGGCATGACGCAAAACAGGGAAACAAAGAATTCAACTTTATTTATAACTAATATTGGACAATGCTGTTGATTATTACCAATAATTGATAAGTTCCAGGTTGATGGTTTCAAACAGAAAGATTTTGAAAGTAGAGAAAACTGTTCATCTTATAATCAGCATGACTTTATCAGATGACAATATCAATACTAAATATCCAGGCTAAACTAAGGCTTACACACAGTTATATACTTTAATTCAGTCATGGATCAGAGATTTCACTGGTGTGTTCTAGTGTTGTATTATAAATATCTTTGATATTCATTTCAGCTTAAAGAAGATTTTAAAAAGGCATCATTCCTGCTGCATTAGTTCCTATCTTGTCTTCGTAAAAATGTCAATTGAGGACAGATATGGTATTTACTGACTGAGATGAATATAACATTTTTGATATGTTTTTTTATAAACTGACCGTTTTACTTCCAGTTTTTTCAGGGTTTTTTTATTGCATAACTTGGAATACTTTACTATCATTGGTAACATGTAGTGATTTTAATTTGCAGTTATTCTTAGATACTCTATATACTCATCTGCTTCTTTAACTAATCTAAATATATTCATGGAATTACCAACCCTGTGTGTGTCTGTACAAAGGGATCAGATAGGAAAATTTTCAAAACAATGATCAAACTGTCAAAGGATATTACATTTGTTTTTGAGTTGATTGATGTTCAAACTTGACCAATTAACTCACAAATGTTTTTGTTTAAACACTTTGTAACTATGATTGTGATATATCCTTTAATAAATACCTGCTTTGTAGTCGCTGTCAAACATTGCCTTTCTTCCAACATAATATCTGAAATTAACATTTTCCTCAATTACAAAATTACGTAGTACATGTATAAAGTGTCAAAATGGCCTGCTTACATAATTTGTTTTTATAGTTCATCATCTTAAAGATTATTTTTGCAATTAGTATGAAAATATACACAAATTTTCACATAAATTACAAAAATATTGATTGGACAAAACTATGGCAGTTGCATTCACACATATGTCTATAATTTGTATGAAAGATGTCAAATTTTGCATCATTGATTTCTGAAATTCTATATAAGTGCCTTTAAATGCTCCAATGCATTTTTTATTTCTGCAACATGTCGAAGATAAAAAGATACAATACAAAGTTTCTAACCATACCTGATTTCAACTACTCATCAATACTATTGCCTACATCTTTTTTAACATTAGACCAATTTCAAATAAAATTGAGAATGATAATGGGGAATGTGTCAAAGAGACAACAACCCAACCATAGAGCAAACAACAACCGAAGGCCACCAATGGGTCTTTAATGCAGCGAAAAACTCCTGTAACAGGAGGAGTCCTTCAGCTGCCCCCAAAAAAATATGTATACTAGTTCTGTAATTATGGACGTCATACCAAACTCCGAATTATACACAAGAAACTAAAAATTAAAAATCATACAAGCCTTGTTTCCAGTCCAAAACTTAACTATTTGTCCGATAACTGTACGATCTTCACAGCTGTTCATAACAATCTTAAGTCTTACTTACTTAAACGTAACTTGTTGAGACAGAGAGAATCTGTTTTTCATTGGTAAACTGTCTATAGCTCTAACAAGTGGCTTACACAAGTGTAATTTGTTTATCTGCAATAACAGAAGTATGTGTATACAAAACTAAAAATTTAATGCATTTTTTAAATTAATAATCTTTTTTATTTCATCAATAATGTACAGTTATAGAATGATATATATTGCAACTGACAAAGATGTTTATGTGAATGTACACATGTTGAATAGTGTTTTAAGGAATTGTATCAAAATTCCATGCTCCTTCCACAAAAAATGCAGAAAGTGTGAGGATTTTAATTTTTAATCATTTTTCATGCCTTTGTAATTTTTTGAGAAAGTTCAATAACTTCATAAAATATTCTCAGTCTGGTATTATGGGCAATCTGAAATTTTTCTACTGAAAGATTGCCTAGCTTGTTGTTCGGTGTGAGCCAAGGCTCTGTGTTGAAGGACGTACCTTGACCTATAATGGTTTACTTTTATAAATTGTTATTTGGATGGAGAGTTGTCTCATTGGCACTCATACCACATCTTCATATACCTATTAACTTCATATTTTATACAAAGCATTTTTATCTAGATTTGGATTCTAAACAGATCATATGACTAATAAAGGCTAATTGTATTTATCAATATTAAATACAAAAATACAAATATTATTTATTATAACCAGCATGATTGGAATAAACTTATTGCACCAATAAAGGTTTTCATACTCACCTTAAAGTATATTTTAAACAACTGATTAACAAGATTCAACATTCCCCATTTCTTGGAATCTTCTACAGATGCTCGACTATATAAAAAGACATAAACAAAAAATTTGAAGTGAGTTTTAAAATGAGATCTTCATTAGATATACATGTACAGGTGTATAACATTTTCATTCATTCAAAGTCCTGATTTGAACTTTATGTCTAAAGGTAAATAGTTATTATTCATATCATTTTCAAAAATACACAATTTCTAGCAATGTATACCGGTAAAGTAGCTGCAGAACCATAACGCAATATACAGATAAAATTGAGAATGGAAATGGGGAATGTGTCAAAGAGACAACAACCCGACCAAATAAAAAACAACAGCAGAGGGTCACCAACAGGTCTTCAATGTAGCGAGAAATTCCTGCACCCAGAGGCGTCCTTCAGCTGGCCCCTAAACAAATATATACCAGTCCAGTGATAATGAACGCCATACTAATTTCCAAATTGTACACAAGAAACTAAAATTAAAATAATACAAGACTAACAAAGGCCAGAGGCTCCTGACTTGGGACAGGCGCAAAAATGCGGCGGGGTTAAACATGTTTGTGAGATCTCAACCCTCCCCCTATACCTCTAACCAATGTAGAAAAGTAAACGCATAACAATACGCACATTAAAATTCAGTTCAAGAGAAGTCCGAGTCTGATGTCAGAAGATGTAACCAAAGAAAATAAACAAAATGACAATAATACATAAATAACAACAGACTACTAGCAGTTAACTGACATGCCAGCTCCAGACTTCAATTAAACTGACTGAAAGATTATGATTTCATCATATGAACATCAGGCATAATCCTTCCCGTTAGGGGTTTAGTATCATACCATCATAACATATATGAGAAGAACATAACTCGTGTCATGCCAACAACTGTTTTTAGAATAAATGTGTTTTGTTCCGATGCCAAGACCTTATCAGTGACTCAATACTAACGCCAAAATATGCAATCTTTAATGACTTGACAACAGTATCGTAATTATATCCCTTCTTAATAAGTCTATTCAAAGGTTTTGTAAGTTTCTGAGGTGAATACTGACACCTTTGTGCTTTATAAAGAATATTTCCATAAAAAATTGGATGTGAAATACCTGAACGTATTAGAAGTCTGCATGTTGAGCTATATTTACGAATGATGTCTTTATACCGATGATAAAATTTAGTAAATGTTTTGACTAGATTGTGATATCGAAAACCCTGGTGTAATAATTTTTCAGTTATACATAAATTTCTCTCGTTAAAATCTAAAACATTGTTACATACACGAGCGAATCGTACAAGTTGAGATATATAAACACCGTAAGATGGTGACAAGGGAACGTCACCATCTAAAAACGGATAATTAACGATAGGAAATGAAAAATCATCCCTTTTATCATAAATTTTAGTATTCAGCTTTCCATTAGTGATATAGATATCAAGATCGAGAAAAGGGCAGTGGTTATTGTTAGTATTAGCTTTATTTAAAGTAAGTTATTCTCACAGAATTTGATTTGCACAAATTAGACAAACAGGATAATTAAATGTTTCATTGAATATAGGAATTATAAATAAACTGACATTTCTTAATATATGCAAGAATCAGAATTAAATTATTCAGAAATTTTAGAATGACTGATCAAACAGTCTCATTCAGGTTATAGCAGTAATGCATCCGTTTCAGTAAGTTTGGAGCTCATTTTATTTCTTCATGATTTTTCCTCTTGCTTTGTAAACTGTAAATTCAGAAATTTATTGCAAAAGTTGCAATGCAATGTATATTTTTTTCACAAAAAAAAAGCCTCCAATATATTTTCTATAAAGAAAACAATATTTGTATGCATTCTCTGAAATCACAATAATCTTGAATTTTTGTCAATTGTTCAACTCTTGTTATAATAAATGCCTGAAAAATGTTATGAATTTACAGAATTCAAATTGGATATATCCAAAAAAACATTGAATATAAAAAAATCAAACTACTGTAGCATATCAATTATTCATAACTATATCATGTTTTTTCAAAACTAATCGAACCCAACCATCTAAGATGTAAAAATATTCAATAAGCTATTCAAGTACATACTTGTCACTGGCACAGACTCTAAAACAGCCCATGATAAGATCAGCAGCTTTCTCTAATCTGTCTCCCATTTTACCCTTTCCTTTGTGTACAGCTTGTATATCACCCTGAAAACAAAGCAAAATTTAATAAACACAAAAAAATATATGTCTAAGTAAAGCAATTTCTTATAAATATAAAATTATTATCTGATCGGTTCAATTGGAAAATTATTTTGCTCTCGTAATTAAATTAAAACAAATAATTTACAGGTGTTTTTTTTTCTAGTAGAACTTTTGAGGATATTTCAACAAAAATTTCCAATTTTTATTTGATGCTGTTATGTCTGAATTGTTTAAAAAAAAAATCAAAAATTTAGAAAAGTAATTAGCTTTAATTAGATACATATTGGTTAAACTGGCATGAAGCAGATTTGTCAAACATAATTTCTTAAAAAGCTATAATCTAGTTTGCTATAATTATTGTTATAATTGTATGATACTTACACTGTTGGCAAACAATCTCAGATCTATAAATATATTAAACATTATAGGCAGCGACCAGTTTTCATCCTTTTGACTCTGAAATATCTTGTTGAATGCTCTAATCTAAATTAAGGAATACATAAATATAATCTTGACGAAGATTGAGCAAGAAAACAAATGTATGAGGGATGGTAGGAGGGTTCCTGATCCCGAAATCCCGGGCTTAAAAACACCAGATCCCGAAATCCCGGGCTTAAAAACACGAAATCCAGAGGTCCCGAAATTCGAAAAGAAGAATTCCCGGATCCCGAAAGAGTCAATCCCGAAATCCCGAGCTTAAAAACACCCGATCCCGAGGTCCCGATAAAGGTCCTATCCCCCCTCATGTATATGCTTTTCAAAAATCAAATTACTTTTTCATTTAGTTTTATCTCTTTTGATCTTATGTTTGGTCTCATTTTAAATGTAATTACTAGAAAATTCTAATTGTACGATTGTCAACTCAAAGTCAAACATTTTAAAATATCATAATAATACACATGAGTTATATTTTTTGGAATTCAGAAACATAAAAGATGTCTGTTTGAATAACAGATCCATGTATTCATATAGAAAGCTAAATTCCAGGTGTCACAGTAAAAATTATGAAGTCAATGAAGAATCGTAAGATCGAAGGACAATGCTTGTAAATTTGTGATAGTTTTCATCTTTTTAAATATTCCTAAAAAATAGTCCACAAAGTTTTTGTGAAATAGTACGTACACAATATACATTCAGTATCATTTTTAAATATTCTAAACATTGCAACTCATTTATGCCTATGTTGAAGATCTTTTCTACTGCTAGATGAAAATCAAAAACATATTTTTAACAAACATGTTCCCCTCTTATTGATAAAACAACAAGTTTAAAGAAGGATACTGTGCAACAACAGATTGGCAGCCATATGCTTCAATAAAATCATGATTTGAAACAGCCCAGCAACATCTGCAAATATAAAATGAACAAGTGAAACTGCAAGCTACTGCTCACTGATGATACCCCCGCCGCAAGTGGATAATATTAATAGTGTAAAAATATGCAAGTGTTCGGTAAACAGGAAGTTGTCGATTGATGAATCTGAAAACGCATCACACGGTATAGCTGACTTATATAAATCCTGAAACCAAATTTCAGAAATCCTTGTATTGTAGTTCCTGAGAAAAATGTGACGAAAATTTTCAACTTGGCTATCATGTGTAAAATCAGACAAGTGTTCGGTAAACAGGAAGTTGTCAAGTGATGAATCTGAAAACGCATCACACGGTATGGCTGATATATACAAGTGAAACTGCGAGCTACTGCTCACTGATGATACCCCCGCCGCAAGTGGATAATATTAATAGTGTAAAAATATGCAAGTGTTCGGTAAACAGGAAGTTGTCGAGTGATGAATCTGAAAACGCATCACACGGTATAGCTGACTTATAAAAATCCTGAAACCAAATTTCAGAAATCCTTGTATTGTAGTTCCTGAGAAAAATGTGACGAAAATTTTTAACTTGGTTATCATGTGTAGAATCATACAAGTGTTCGGTAAACAGGAAGTAGTCGAGTGATGAATCTGAAAACGCATCACACGGTATAGCTGACTTATATAAATCCTGAAACCAAATTTCAGAAATCCTTGTATTGTAGTTCCTGAGAAAAATGTGACGAAAATTTTCAACTTGGCTATCATGTGTAAAATCATACAAGTGTTCGGTAAACAGGAAGTTGTCGAGTGATGAATCTGAAAACGCATCACACGGTATAGCTGACTTATATAAATCCTGAAACCAAATTTCAGAAATCCTTGTATTGTAGTTCCTGAGAAAAATGTGACGAAAATTTTCAACTTGGCTATCATGTGTAAAATCAGACAAGTGTTCGGTAAACAGGAAGTTATCAAGTGATGAATCTGAAAACGCATCACACGGTGTGGCTGACATATATAAATGTTGATACCAAATTACAGAAAGGGTGGATGTGTAGTTCCTGAGAAAAATGTGACGAAAGTTTCATGGGACGGACTGACTGACGGACTGACTGACGGACTGACTGACGGACTGACTGACGGACGGACGGACTGACAGACAGAGGTAAAACAGTATACCCCCCTTTTTTAAAGCGGGGGTATAAAAATCTATCTGTCTTTTTGGTTTTTCTTGTAACTTGGTTATCATGTGTAGAATCATACAAGTGTTCGGTAAACAGGAAGTAGTCGAGTGATGAATCTGAAAACGCATCACACGGTATAGCTGACTTATATAAATCCTGAAACCAAATTTCAGAAATCCTTGTATTGTAGTTCCTGAGAAAAATGTGACGAAAATTTTCAACTTGGCTATCATGTGTAAAATCATACAAGTGTTCGGTAAACAGGAAGTTGTCGAGTGATGAATCTGAAAACGCATCACACGGTATAGCTGACTTATATAAATCCTGAAACCAAATTTCAGAAATCCTTGTATTGTAGTTCCTGAGAAAAATGTGACGAAAATTTTCAACTTGGCTATCATGTGTAAAATCAGACAAGTGTTCGGTAAACAGGAAGTTGTCAAGTGATGAATCTGAAAACGCATCACACGGTGTGGCTGACATATATAAATGTTGATACCAAATTACAGAAAGGGTGGATGTGTAGTTCCTGAGAAAAATGTGACGAAAGTTTCATGGGACGGACTGACTGACGGACTGACGGACGGACGGACTGACAGACAGAGGTAAAACAGTATACCCCCCCTTTTTTAAAGCGGGGGTATAAAAATCTATCTGTCTTTTTGGTTTTTCTTGTAACTTGGTTATCATGTGTAGAATCATACAAGTGTTCGGTAAACAGGAAGTAGTCGAGTGATGAATCTGAAAACGCATCACACGGTATAGCTGACTTATATAAATCCTGAAACCAAATTTCAGAAATCCTTGTATTGTAGTTCCTGAGAAAAATGTGACGAAAATTTTCAACTTGGCTATCATGTGTAAAATCATACAAGTGTTCGGTAAACAGGAAGTTGTCGAGTGATGAATCTGAAAACGCATCACACGGTATAGCTGACTTATATAAATCCTGAAACCAAATTTCAGAAATCCTTGTATTGTAGTTCCTGAGAAAAATGTGACGAAAATTTTCAACTTGGCTATCATGTGTAAAATCAGACAAGTGTTCGGTAAACAGGAAGTTGTCAAGTGATGAATCTGAAAACGCATCACACGGTGTGGCTGACATATATAAATGTTGATACCAAATTACAGAAAGGGTGGATGTGTAGTTCCTGAGAAAAATGTGACGAAAGTTTCATGGGACGGACTGACTGACGGACTGACTGACGGACTGACTGACGGACTGACGGACGGACGGACTGACAGACAGAGGTAAAACAGTATACCCCCCCTTTTTTAAAGCAGGGGTATAAAAATCTATCTGTCTTTTTGGTTTTTCTTGTAACTTGGTTATCATGTGTAGAATCATACAAGTGTTCGGTAAACAGGAAGTAGTCGAGTGATGAATCTGAAAACGCATCACACGGTATAGCTGACTTATATAAATCCTGAAACCAAATTTCAGAAATCCTTGTATTGTAGTTCCTGAGAAAAATGTGACGAAAATTTTCAACTTGGCTATCATGTGTAAAATCATACAAGTGTTCGGTAAACAGGAAGTTGTCGAGTGATGAATCTGAAAACGCATCACACAGTATAGCTGACTTATATAAATCCTGAAACCAAATTTCAGAAATCCTTGTATTGTAGTTCCTGAGAAAAATGTGACGAAAATTTTCAACTTGGCTATCATGTGTAAAATCAGACAAGTGTTCGGTAAACAGGAAGTTGTCAAGTGATGAATCTGAAAACGCATCACACGGTGTGGCTGACATATATAAATGTTGATACCAAATTACAGAAAGGGTGGATGTGTAGTTCCTGAGAAAAATGTGACGAAAGTTTCATGGGACGGACTGACTGACGGACTGACTGACGGACTGACTGACGGACGGACGGACGGACAGACAGAGGTAAAACAGTATACCCCCCCTTTTTTAAAGCGGGGGTATAAAAATCTATCTGTCTTTTTGGTTTTTCTTGTTATGTAAATGACAGTATTTAGATATTCGTACATTGTAGTAAGTACTACGATTATAGACCATGTCATAAAAATATGTATATGTTGTGTACAAGATGTAAGTTTGTACAAATTATAATTTGTACAGGGTTTTTGTACAAGTTATAAGTTTTTTTGACACCTACCTTCTTGCAACAGGTGGTACAGGTTTAACTTATAAAATGTACCAGTGTAATGTTTTAAATTCAAATAAATATACGTCAACCTAACATTTAGTGCTATTCTCCTTGCCTTCAAACTGAAAATGAGGATACCTGAATGGTTTAAATTCTAATTTTCTTTTTTTCCTTATACCATATTCATATCTATACAAAATATTTGTGAGGTCTTATAATGTTTTTGTATCAATGCTCAGTATTAGACTGTATCATGAAGTTGTGAAAAATTGACAGAAATATGCGGAGCAAAAGACTGTGCTTGCATCATCCATTTTTGTTCAGCAGGTCATAAAACACTGATAACTTGTACATAAATTCTGTACAAATTATAATTTGTACAACATTACAACTTGTACACAACATATATAATTATTTTTGAGGCCCTTTATAGCTTGCTGTTCAGTGTCAGCTAATGCTCAGTGTTGAAAGTACTGTCATGTATAAAAGATCTAACCATAAATATAAATGCTACATATATACTTCAGGAATTAATTTTCATGGCAAAATTAAATTTTTTATGAGTACCTGTATTGATAAATTATATGTGAGTGTTTGTAAATTTGTTTGTTTTTAATTTGGTTTGTCCTTTACACTTCATATTTTTTTCTAGACAAACCTTAAATGAGCAGCAATCATTTCATCAAATGGACTATCAAAAACTCTCTGGACCTGAGATTCTGGATGCTCTACCTGTAGTCGAGGATTTTGAATATGTGGATGTTGGAATGACAGTAATTCCTGGAAAAAATGTCAAACAAAATAAAATAAATTGATTGCATAATGGTTCATTTTGTTCATTGGTTAATTATTCTTCATTATTTAGCTACAATGTAGATTTTTAAAAACTTCTGATTGATTTTGGAACTTCACCATAAAAACTATGGGTACAGTACATTAACAAGTTCAATAAACAGCTGTGCCATGAGCGCATGATACGCCCGTTGTTTTATGCAATAATTATAAATTATAAGTTTCTGAGATACGGTGACATGTGAAATGAAAACACACCTTTTTTAACAAAAAACTCATTAACTCTTAAATAAAATTTTGAATCATCACCAAAAAGTATACAGATCTTAAGATTATTATAACTAAGAAGTGTGTAAATTTTAAACAATAATCATATATTGTCTTTGAGATACAGCACGAAATGTGAAAACACATTTTTTTTTAACAAAAATACCTCAATAACTCTTAAATAAAATCTTGAATCATCACCAAAAAAGGAAACAGATCTTACGATTAATATAACTAAGAAGTGTGTAAAGTTTAGAGCTATAAGCATAAATTGTTTTTGAGATAGGGCGCGACATGTGAACCCCCCTTTTTTACAAAATACTCAATAACTGAAAAATGAAATTTTGTATCATCACCAAAAAGTATACAGATCTTAAGATTAATATAACTAAGAAGTGTGTAAAGTTTTAAGCAATAATCATAAATTGTTTTTGAGATATGGCGCAACATGTAAAAAAAACCTCCCCCTTTTTTACAAAATACTCAAGAACTCAAATATAAAATTTTGAATCATCACCAAAAAGTATACAGATCTTCAGATTAATATAACTGAGTAGTTTGTAAAGTTTTAATCAATTATCATAAATCGTTTTTGAGATACGGCGGGACATGGGAAAAAACACACCCCTGTTTTATTTAGAAAGTCCCGTAACTCAAAAAGTTTTAATCTAATTTTCATCAAAAAGTATACAGATCATTTGACTGTCATAAGAAACAACAATATCAAGTTTCATGAAATAGGGATAAGCCGTTCTCAAGTTACGGTGGGACATGTTTACGCCGGACAGACGGACGGAAGCTGGACATTTGTATACCATAATATGTCCCGTCAAAATTTTGACAGGCGTATAAAAATTGACTAATTATTGATAACTTTAAATAATTTTTTTTCATGGGCACACATGCAAAAACTAAAATGAAATTGAAAAGAGTAATGGAAAACTTTAGCTAATGTGCAAAATAGGAAAAATACTTTTCTCATCTTGTCTAAATTTATTTATCAAAGTCTATTTCACATTAACTTTTTTCTTTTTCAGCATGTTATATGTAAAAAAGGGATATACAAATGTATTCTGTTAAATATTGCTCAGAAATTGTTACAAAAATAGATTTACATCTAAAATCAATAACTTACTGCTGTTTTCAACCCATCTCTTTCTTGTAAGGCATCATCTAACTAAAAATAAGATACTTTGTCATTATCTCTTATATTTAATATTCTAAGATGGTTACATATAAACTGTTTAACATTAGGCATGTTTGTGTAAAGCCAAAATTCTAAATAAATCTTTTCCAGCAACAAATCTTAATGTCATAAATGTGTGGTCACTAGAAGGCAGTTGTGAGAATCTATTGATCACTCTCTGATCCCTATTTTGAACCTTTTGTGTTTTCATTAGTTTTTCAATGCTTTGAAGCCAGGGATGAAGAACTATGAGGAAAAAAACCAACTGTATGGAAGCAAATTTAACTGACACTAGCATGACTAGATGTACAACTTATTAACAGTTTTTTTTTAAAATATATGTAGAACATTTAAATATTTGGCAATTCATATGGGGACAAGGCCCCTATTACAGTAGAAAAATCAATAAAAAAAATTAATCGGGGAAAACCCTGAAATTTTCATTGAACTAATAAACTCAAAATCGTTCAAATTTTTTTTGTCCCTTTTTTTAATATCCACATTTGCCCAGAATGCAGAAATCAACTTCCTTCTTCCGGTCTCATTGTGTAGTCTAGTAAAATATTGGAACTCAAGGAACACAAAACCAATATTTCATTTCTAATAATTCTTTGTCTTTGATATGAATTAACGTTACCTGATGCATTGCGTTTCTTTGTTTACATTGAACATGACGTCATAACTTAAATAACTCACAAGCAAAATCACTTACAACAGAACCAAAATCGGAAACGTTACAGTATTTACGTTTCTTTTTTTTTTTTAACAAATATCTAAGTCACAAAAAAAATAATTCATACAGACTTCTTCCCCATTCACAGGTTATGCCTGCCTCATATTAACAGTCAGCTTACAGTGTCAGTTGTCAGTGATCATGGTGATGGTCAAGTAGTTTTTGTTCCATTTTTTAGAAAAAATTGTTGTCTTTTTGTTTAAATTGTTTAGCCATGTTTTTTATGTCTTGGACAACTTTGTCTTCTTTATATATTATATATCATGTATAATTTTTTACTCTTTCTTTTTTGTAAAAATTTTGTTTTCCAGTTTAAATATAAACAATTCTAATATGACGTGCTTCTTTCGCTTTGTAAACAACACCGTGATAAAATTCTCGATATATCTATACTTAGCGCAGACTCCAAGATGTGCACAAATGGCTGTTTAAATATGCCTCCCACGTAAATCCACATGTATCGTAACCTATGTGTAAACGGTTGTGGATTTCGCTGTGTTAACAGTTACAATTGAATAAAACCCTACAGAACATTTATTCTGATTCTGACGCATAACAAAAAGAATTTACACATTAGAGAACGAAAAAATGGACAAAAACAAAATAAATTAAAATTCCGTGAAATTCCAGTAATGATTTTGGCGCATTAACGTCATTTCAAAACATGACGTCATACGTATGAAAACGTCAAAGCTGAAGGTTTTTCTATTGCGTTTACCTTCTAAACTCGGATACAATTGCATTAAAATAAATTATTGAGGTAGGTGTTGCTTGTTTTCTGTTCTTTTGCATTATTCGCACATTTACTGATTTCAGCAAGTCAACATGGCGGCTCCTTGGTTACAACATGTCAACAGTGAATTTGACGGTAGCTTACGATAAAAAATGTAAATTTAAAATTGCAAATGTTGGGTTTACTGAGAAGTAACAAAAGGAAATACATTTTTTTCTAGCGGTTAGTTAAGAAATCATTCATGCAGGTTTATTAAATTTGTTTTACATTTATCGAACAGCCACACACACGGTATACCCATCATCGCTTCAGTTTTTTAATGATCGTATTTGTTAATTTTATCCCTCGCTACCCATAAAATTCGAATATCACGGCCCATGCCATGTGTAAATTTCCAACAAATCTATGGCTTCCATGAATTATTTCTTAAGTATATTTTAAGGAGCAAAGTGATTTTTTTTCATTTCCTATAAAACATAAACTTACTGTTTGAAAATACTGGTTCATTGACCAAGTTGCCATTTTCAATGGCCAATAAATGTTTACAGGGCTTAAAAATCAATGCAACCCATGTGAAAATTGAAACCGGAAGTTTTGATTTTACAAGGATAGTACTGAACAGATAGTATCCTCATACAGCTTCCCACGTCTTTGCGACCAATTTTGATAGTTATTTTTGTGATACGGTGTTTTCTTTATGTATTCTTTATAAATAATTTAAAACTAGAAAAAGAAAATGAATCACAAATAACATAAATTTCAATTAATTGTATAGTCATAAATTAGACTTCCTGTCTCGGGAAAGGACTTCTTGATTGGTGCAATACCACTGTACTCTACGATTTTAGCAGACAGCACAGATCATGGAAGAAGATGCTGATCTTTCTAACATAATTTTGCATATATTTGAAAAGCAGAAACAAAATGGAAGTGATGTGCAATACAGTGACAAATTTAAGTGTGTAAATATTGGGAAAACGTATCTTGTTAAAGTGATTGTTAATTTTCCTTCGTGTTTGAAAGGGAACATTAATAAATGGAAAAAAAGAATTGAAAATCTTTCTGGACACGTCAATTTCCACGTTGCAAAAAATATACCTAGTATCGACGAAAATGAACTGTCTTACAATAAAAGTTACTTTTTGTGCAATGTGTTTAAAAGCACAGCTGACACAAACACACATTTGAAACTACATGTAAGTTGATTTTCTAAAGTTGTAAGACCTATCAAAGAATCTTCAAATAGAATGGGCTGTCATATAAGTTTATTATCCAAAAACTTATTTGGACTAATTGGGAACAATTTCAAGTGTCTTATTGATTAGTATATACAAAATGACAAACAACTTTAAGATGCAAAAATTTAGGTACAAATGTATCACTATCAGTGATTGTTTTTCAGAAAATAGTGATTTTCAGAGACAGAGGTTACAATCTCACAAATTATTCAAGTTCTGGATAAGTCTTTTGCTCCTTTTTATTCATCGAGAAATACAAATTAATTTTTTCAATGAAATCTAAAATTTCATGTATTTGGAATTATGCATCTTTTTAAAGAACAAATCTTTCCAGGTTTCACATTGTGTTTATTTTTTTATTTATGCAAACAAGACCGGAAACGGAAGAAGACCGGAAACGGAAGTAGATCTGAAAAAAAAAGTTAACGATTTTGAGTTCATTAGTAGTATAAAAAATTCAGGAAATATTCCTGAATTTTAGATTTTTTTATTTTTATTGATTTTTCTACCGTAATTGGGGACTTCGTCTCCATATAATGGTTATATTTAATAACATATTTTATATTCATTTGGTAAATACAATTAATTATATAAAAAATATTCTTTGTCTGGATCCTTAATATAGTTTGTATCAAAAACAAGAAGTTTTGTTACAAAGTAATAATCTATGGCCAAAAGAAACACATTAGAGAAAACTCAAGATTGATCAGAAAGAATCATAAAAAAAACTTGGTTATTTTGGTAAAAGTGTTAGCTCCTGCTGCACTAGTTGCCTTTTCCATGTTGCTCAGATAAATTCAGCTACTTTAGTCAATATAAATATTCATGGACTGGCTCCAACCATCAATATAGGTGTTTTCTATGGAAATCATTAGGGAATGTTATAAAATGATTGATTGTCATTTGGTAAGTGTCCAGTGGTATTGTTAAAAAATGTATTAAAGAAGTAAATACTAGAATTCCTCATGAATTCCGAACAAAATTACGGAAGTTCATATAGATCTATTATCAGTGATTTTATGTTGTGTAGTTGCTTTCTTATTCATGTTATTGAAGCTTTAAAATACCATACATGCGTTGTGAATTTTCCTTCATTTTTGGGAGAAAAAATATATTAAAAGAAAATGTGGAAAACATACAATTAATGTACTTAATGTGATATTATGTGATATTTTGTATAAAATATCACATTAAGTACATTAATTGTATGTTTTCCACATTTACTTTTAATATATTTTTTCTCCCAAAAATGAAGGAAAATTCACATGTTCAAATGTGTATATGTCATGTATGTGTCTTGTGAAGAATGAAGATAGATATATAAATTACACATTTGTCATTTCAACCAAAACCACTATTGCTGCATTGTAATTTTGAGCTATTGACCTTGATCAATGTTAAATGCAGTTAAAAACACACGCTAATGTGAGTTATTTTGAACTCACTTTACTTTATTGTTTTCTAATTTCAGGAGAAGAAGCCTTATTTTGTTGATGACAAAACATTTATTGTTCCATTGGAAGCAACAGTAAATAATATTTCATCGTGCGATACAAAAATTTATTTGACAGTGTCCATTGTCAAGCCAATACCTTGCCCAAAGAGAATGTTAGGAGAAAGTGATTTCTTGTTGAAGCTTGATGACATTAAACCTTTACCAGAAAAAGAAAAGATTTATACTCAAAAGTCAGGTATTTGATTTTTAATAATAATACTGTAAGCCACCCGAGAGCATCCTGTCCTATACTCGGTAGTTTACTTTAATAACACTTAAATACAGTATGTGACTCATGTAGCAACTCTACATTTGTATTAAACTTCCTAAATTACTTGTCAGGTATGGTCTTCGGAATGTTTAATATGTATGTATTGAGCGATCCCTTGTATTCGAGTGTTACTGAGCTAATTTTGTTCCTAACGGCTTTCCATAGTTTTTATGTTTGAACGAGCGTCCTCCAACATCTATTGTTTTCATCAGTGTACATTCATGTGCTTTTTGTATGTGTCCAAGTTCAATAAAATAAAGTTATCTTTCCAATGTTAACAGTTTTTATTTGTTCACTGTTAAAAGTATGTAACATTATAACATCGTAAAACTATATAAATAAACAGTTGCGTTCAAGTGTACTGAATCATAAATCCTTAAATACATATTTGTGGTGTCCGACGTGGTGGGAGATAGCTTACTGTACAAAAGACGGCTAATTAAATATCATTAAACTTCATTATGTTATCCTTATTCTCACCTAAAGGTTATTGTTGCTTTATTTGTTTTTCAAGGTTTGAACTTGCCGCCAGCAAAACTTTGGGCTATCTGCCATTGCTGAGTGCTCGCGCGTTTATATACTAAATTGTAATTGTCACGTGACATACTAATCCAATGGAAACTTGTCCTTTCCGGGAAGCCGGAACTATAAAAATTTCAGATAATGAAAAACATAATATACATATCATCTTAAGTTGTCCGAACATTGTCCTTACACATAAAATATCAAAACAAAGCTATAGCATCTAAAATATCGATAAAGAAGCTTGAAATAAACAATCGGACACCACTGCGCGCGCATTGATTTAGCAGACGATCTGCGTTATTACATAATACATAAATAACATACAACATAGTTCATTTCAACCATCTAAATATTTACAATATTTTTGTGTCCGGCAGGGTGTACTTATTAAATATCTTATCTGTGGTATTAAAAATACAATATTAGATCAATTGTCCAGGGGACTAATTGGTATTTAAAGATATAAAAACACATGTTTCTGTCCCCACAAAATGGCAGACGACAAAGTCTCCGTAAATAAACAATTGCAGTTGAAGTATTTTCCTATGTATATCAGGTATATTAGACGTTTACATATGAATATTTGGTTACAAGAAATGATCCTTAATACGGGAATTACAGGATATATAGCATGTAGAAGGTAAACCATGAGTAATTACATACATTCCCTGCCGTAACACTTGTACAACAAAAATGTAAACAAATGAAAAATTCATTTCACTTCCAGTGTTTTACACATTAAAAATTTGATTAACTTGATAATTATCACCCTAGTACCAACATATGTACACACCTAACTTGTAAAACTTGTTTTAGCTAATGAAATGCCTTCCCCTGTAATTTATTGGCAAACAAAATGTAACTTTGGCCTGTGAAATCCATAAAAAAAATAGTAAATTAATGCCATATCTTTGATTACAAAAAAAATGTTTTACTTGCTCATGCGAGCCAAGTTACTATGCGTAAGAATACAACCCTTATGTTTAAAAGAATAATATTTCTGTTTCTGAATTTATAATTTCATAACAAGTCTTTCCAATGCCTTACAATACTTTATTTAAAAGCAAAACAGTCTAAAGATTAAACATTTTTACATTAGATTTTCAATGCATCAGGGTCATATTAATTACAACAGTTATACATACACATATATGGTACAATAATCAAATGATCTCACAAAAATAATTTTTAAGCACACAATGTTTCCATTAGCCATCTATAGGAACAAAAGACAAACTATCATTGTATCCTTATCATAAAAAAGATACATACATTATATACATCATTGTTTGTACACTGAAATACATGCATAAAAAGAAAAAGAAAACAATGTATGAAATTACAAAATAAACCACAAAACTCCTTGAATTATGTCCAGTGGCAGATAATTAATGCATATTCAGGATTAAAACAAAATAATAAAAACAGAAAATGGGTTTTGCAATGTTGGTGGAAAAGGAATATTTAATTCAGATTTGAAAATGTTTTAATTTATGTTTTGTTTTCAATTTAGTCTCAAGAACTTTACGTATTCACCAGCCACCAAAACTTCAAGTGAAGTACAAAGATGTTTCTGGACAATTTATGGTTTTTCTCAGTGGTAAGTGAAGACAAAAATGACACAGAAATTAACAATTATAGGTCAATGTATTGTCTTCAACAAGGATCAAAGCCAATATCATATAGTCAACTATGTAGACCTTGAAATGACAAATGTAAAATAATTCAAACAAGAAAATTAACAGCCTAATTTATGAACAAAATAATGAATGAAAAACAAATATGTAACACAGCAACAAAAGACAACCACTGAATTACTTGCACATACAGAATATGGTGGGGTTAAACATGTTTTGAAATGTAATAGAATAAAAATCATGATACTGTAGCACATTTGTGTGTAAAGTGCACAAAATTGTCCAAAACAAATATTTTTCATAAAAAATCATTTTTTTTCATTATTGGTTTTATACAAAAGCAAAGATGAGGCCAGTAATGGTCCCTTGTAAATTAAAGACTTAAGAACATTAGTGACTGATTTTAGTTGTATACTTAACTTTTCTTATCATGTTTAAGCAAAATAAAAAGGTTACAACTTTTTTTTCTAATTCTAAGGCTATATTGATTTTTCTTGCAAATCTGACTATACCTATGGCATGACTCTGAACTGCTTCTTGACATTAGAATAATAACACAGTGAAAATGTTAACACTTTTTAAGGTGACAAATTCAAACAACATAAACATACAATAACTGTTATAATGTCATTATATAGACTGTTGTTGAAAAGCCTTCATTGTAAAGGTATCACATTATTATGAATATGAATAACATGAGATAAGTGACAGCAATCCAATGCAGAAGTTCATAAAATTTTTTGAATCTATCAATTCACTAATATAATGAACATTTCAGAAGTTAAAGTAGTAAAAAAACATGTTTGCAAAAATGTTAGAAATATAGAACTGTATAGTTATCTTATTTTCAGGAATAGATTTGATATTTAAATTGTTTCTAAGGATTTGTTTATTTATTTATTAATTTCAGTAAATAATGATAGTTTACAAGACATAGCCATTAACAACTGTATGTTGATGAAAGGACATTGTCCTGCTTGTGACAAGACTATCAATAAACACAGAGATGTCCAGAATGATATGTAAGTCTTCTACAGGTTCATTGGTAGGTTGGTACATTGGTACATTGGATAATTTGATATAATTCCTAATCAGTTGAGTCAGCTTTCATTTTACCTTATTCATTGTGTATCTTGTTATCTTTGAACCAACATTTAATATTATTTTTTTGCAGCAGTTTTAAAGATTTATAAAGCATCATAATGAAGAGATATTTTGTTGCTTAGATTTTTAGCAATTTATGATGTGTATTTAAAAAATAAAAAATATATGTTGATGCAAGATGGCTTCAGTTAACTTTGTCTCTACTCTACTCTGCTAAGAATAGGCCCTGCTATACAGCAGTAATAATATTCAGATACTTAGATATGTTATTCAGAAAGAAAAAGGCAACTTTTTCAACCCTTTGAATTTTATTCTCATTTCAAGTTTTTAGATTTAAGCTTGAGTCTATTGAAGAAATCAAGATTTTTTTTTTTACAATTATTTGCTTAAATGATTTTCAGTAAAAACATGTTTCAGTACAGCTTTCTTTTGCAGATGTTGAAAATCACCAAATGTAAATAAAATATAAGTAATTACACATATGCACATTTATGTAAAAAGTATACATCAGTACATGCATATATATCTATACCCTTTGTATTCTTTCATTAAGGGCTATTCCAGAAAAAAATGTATGGGGGGGGGGGGGGGGGGGGGGGGGTTGGAAGGCAGTTTTTGTCAGCACCAGCCACCCAGACAATTGTAATTGAGAATTATAGTGCATTATAGTGTGAAAAGTTGGTCTGATACCCATCACCCATGTATTATTAATATAATGTGCCTTCCAACTCCCTCCCCCCCTACATTTTTTTCTGGAATAGCCCTAATGTATATAAGTTTCACAGTAGAAATAAAGGATCATTTTAATAGAATGTGTTAGCTCTAATACATGTAATAATGCTTTTATCTTGTCACTACAAATCTTTGGTAACTCAAAGGAACTATTCCGAATAATATTATATGCACCACAGGTCAAATTTGGGTTGTTGTCTGCAGTGCAATGACAGTGTATTACCATTCTTACTGATACATTTTGATCTTCTATTGAAATTTTGAGTCAACGTGAACAAAATTTAGCAAGATTCATATAAGTTCCTTTTTACAAATTTTCTAATTTTATTCCTGTTTTTGATAGTAAATATAACTAGTTTCAAATTCCTCAGAAAAAAGAAAGCAAAATCTTCGCAAACTACAAGGATTATAAGAAATAGAATTTAGAAAACTAAAGAAAGTCTAAATCTTTTGAGCTACCAAAGTTATCCTATTTTAACCTATTGCTTTTATTTCCAAAAAGATGTTATTTAATATGACTATATATATACTCTTCTTTAACACATCTTTTCAGAGACAAACACCTAACAAATCTTTTCATAAAGGCTTGCAGTAGACCCTTTTATATTAATATGCAAACTTCTACTAAAGTTTTTCAAAATTGTGCACTTTCCTATTTTAATTAGAGTATTTTTTTTTATTTCTTCATGTATTTCTTCTGATCATGTCAGCTTACAACATTGGATATATTTTTATTTCTGCCCTTAACAAATTGAAAGTAGTTCTACATTTAAAGTTTGTTGTGACTTTATCTCTTAATTGTATCTTTTTGTAGAAGAATGATATTTTTTCACAACTTTCAAATTAGAGGGAAATATTTATATAATCATTATTTTAGCTCAAAGATGTGGAAGTTACTCTTTCATTTATCTTTGCCTCTTGAATAAGTTTTTTTTTATACACAAAACTGTGCAGAAGAATCTCTAAAAATAAGACGTTATTAATAAAAACAACAGATAAGGAGTGCTTACATTTTCTAAATCAGTTGTTAATTATTTTATGAACAATATTTCAGAGGAGCATGTAAAGGTTGTGACCATGCTATCCATATGGTTAGTGGAGACAGATTTAAGTTTCCTGTTGAGCTAGGCAGAGGAGAAACTTTATCACTTATATTTGTTCTGTATAAGCACAACATAGAAACAGATTACTCTGTAAGTTACTTCCCCTTAATTGGATATCTGGCATTACAATGTTTGTAAAGTTTTACAAAATTTTGCTACTTATTAATACCAAATATAAACTTATCCGGTTTTTCAGTAAAAACTCAATAATAATACTAAATAAAATCTGAACAAAAGGTTACAGCAATTAAAAATCCTATAGAAATGCAAAATGAATGTTTTGGTTTGTTTTGAGGTATTAATATAAGAAGACCTTAAAAATGGCTGTTGAAATTAGCACTTGCAAACTCATTGCAGCTAGTTATATAACACAATGTCCATGTAGGTTCCTTGCTAATGAATTTAGTTTCTCAATATTACAAAATGTCCATATGTAGGTTCCTTGCATATGAATGTAGTTTCTCTCTATAAATTTTAGGAATTGGTTTTAAATGCACATGTGAAATGGGGAACAGAAATCTTAGAACCACAGGCTGTAACAGTATACAGGTATAGCTATATCTTTAAAAATATGTAAACTTTGAAAAAATGCATGGAAGATTTTGTTGAAGGTGAAGTTTTAACGAAATTGAAGACCACCTAGCCAAGCATGGTGATAAATATTGATTTCTATTGTTAAAACAAGACTTTAATTCACATATTATTTTGATTCTAATAACCTGTTGCTTAACAATTGCATCTAATCAAGCAGTAACTTTTTTGCCAAATTCTGACACAGAAGAGTTGGAATGTGCTGCTGTCCTAAAAATGCTTTGGAGAGCACATGATTGAGGTTGAAAAATCATTAACAGCCTCGATATTTTCTTTTGCTTTCAGTGAATTACAAGCATACTAAAGTATGACTTAAGAATTAATAACGGTATGAAATCAAAAAGAATTGTCAACCTTCATATTTGATAGATGATAGTCCAATCTTTTTTATTTCTCAATGTACTGGTACATTTTGTATTTATAAATCTTTGTCCAGTTATCAATATTAAGAAGAACATTATTGATTGCTTTAATAGTAAAATCAAAACTTTATTACAGATTGCCAAAGATATTGTTTAGAAAAGTACCATTTGTTTTAGATGTTCAGTGTGGTCCTAAGAAGATTGATGTTGGTGAAAGGTAAAATATTGACATGCATAAAAGTCCACTGTTATTTTAAGTTGCCTCCATTAAAGAGATTCAGTTATAAACACACTGGTAGTTTTTCTAAAAAGAAATATAATTTTTGGGTAAAGATTGCATAAAATGCAACACAAAACCCTATGGTATACTGACTTGATATCTAAATCTTCCAAGGTTTATCACTACTTTTGATATACAAAAAATATAATAATCATAACATTCTATACATTATATCCATGAACATGTCCAAGATTTATCAATGAAATATATATGCTCAGATATTCAAATTACAAAATGATGTTAAACTAGTCAAGCAAATTACATTACTTTTACAAGGTGCAGGAATCGAATATCAATAATGACATTGTTAAAGTCATCTTTAAAAATTGAGTTATCTTCCTTTATTCAGAATTCTATTTGAATCAAATACAATAAATGCTGTGGTATCAATCATTCTTTAAAAACTAGATACCCATCCTAAAATTGAAGGGACCATTATTTTTTCTAGTCTTCTGAGCATCTGTTTATTTGTCCTTCTTGTTTCAGAGTCTCATTAACTTTAAAGGTACCATGACTAGCTGCTGCAAATAAGATTTGACTGCCAGGGAAAGTGCTGAGAGTGGCATGAAACACAAACAATCAATCACTCAATCATGCCACATGTAAACTTTAATTTCACCACATCTAAACAAGTTGTTCATAAATAACTAACAAAACATACATCAAAATCATATTACAAAGAAATCAAACTTAATAATATTTTTTAAGATAATCTCTTTTATAGAAGAATGACTTTTTATCAATTATTTTACAGCTTTAAACTTACATATACAGTTACTAATACTTTACAAGATTTCCAAGAATGGAGGTTATACTGGAACCCTGTTGTACCACAGATAACAGATCAAAGTATGTAGTAACAACACTTTTACTATGGAATTATAGGAAATTTTATAAGATTCTAGTTCTTGTTTACAGTTTTATTAAGATAAAAGTATAGTTTTGTATGCCCATTTATGGGCGTTTTGTTTTCTGGTCTGTGCGTCTGTTCGTCCGTCTGTTTGTTTTTTTGTTCGTTCGTCCGTCCTGCTTCAGGTTAAAGTTTTCGGTTGAGGTAGTTTTTGATGAAGTTGAAGTTCAATCAACTTGAAACTTAGTATGTTCCTTATGATATGATCTTTCTTATTTTAATGCCAAATTAGAGTTTTCACCCCATTTTTACGGTCCACTGAACATATAAAATGATAATGCGGATGGGGCATCCATGTACTAGGGACACATTCTTGTTTCATCAAAAAATTATCCTTAGCTTTTAATGCATTTGTCTTGTGAAAATAGTAAAATTTATAACACTATAGGGATAATCAGTTCTTTGTTATTAAGCACATTTCATTCAGCTGAATGCAGACACTTAAAAAGACTGTTATTGTATACACATCATTAATTTATTTCAAAAATCCTTTAATATGTGTCCAGCTTGAATTTTATCATTGCAAGTTTTACACTTGTCAGTTTGACTTATTCCATACTTCTTTCATCCCAAAATTAGTTTCCATTCTTTTACATAGTTTGCCTCAACCAAATATTATAAAACTGATACACAATGCCTTGTACCACCAAATACAGATCAAGTTGGAATTTGGGTGGCATCATTTTCAGAAACATCAAGCTAGGTCCCTCAATAAATTAAAAATTGCTAAATTTGCTGTCTCCACACACTAACTTTATTTTGACTCAACCAAATGGTACTAATCTTACACACAATGCTTGTTACCCAAAACAAAGATAAAATCTGAATTTGATCAGTGTCACTTTCACTGTTCTCAATTTATGTCCCTGTATAAATGGAAAAAATGCTAAATTTTTACTATTTCACTCTTTAACTTTTACTTTTCCTCAACCAAATGTTATGAACTTATACACATATCAAACACAGTTTGAATTTGGGTTGTGCCTATTCTGCTGTTCTGGAGTTATGGCCCTTTATATATTGAAATATGCCATATATTTACAAGCATCTGTGTCTCATGGACAATTTTTCTTTATCCTAAAATGGAAATACTGATAGTCTTATTTACATGTTTACAAATCCTTCCATGCATTAAAGGATAAATTAGAATACTTTTGAATTTTGAATTTTTTTTAACTCATGAAATTCATTTCTTCAATGGAAAAAATTGTCATGCATGCACTGTTGTTCATTTAATAATAGATGATACCAATACTTTTCCTTTACATATTTTCAGAAAAGCAACAGAAATATCTCAAAGAAATAGAAAATATAAAGTCTGGTCTTCTTTGTCATGATCCTGTTATAAAATTTGGGTAAGTGAGTTTGACATCAGAGAAATGTATGTTCAGTATTTCTTTTTTTTGTTAACTTTTGATTTTTTTTATTTCCAACAATTACAACATATACATTACATACATACAATATAATACATATATTAAGATAAATACAATGTCATTTTTATAAATAAATCTTAATTGGAAATATTTTACATTTTCTATTGAAAAGATAAATAAATAAAAAAAAAAAATTAAAAAATTAAAAATAAAGAAATAAAGAAGGAAAACAAAAACCAAAAAACAAAAACAAAACACACAAAGATTATCCAGTTACATCCCTATCTATATTTTAAATATCAAATAATTTTGTTGAAAAAAAATTGAAAATTTACAAGACATATTTCTTTCGTAACAGCCATCAACACCGATCAAGTACATAACATGACAATAATATTTTCTTTAAAAATGAATGTTCAGTACTTCTTGTTTAAAGGCTTCATTTTACATGTAGGAAATATATAATTAAACACGTAGGAAATATATAATTAAACACGTAGGAAATATATAATTAAACACAAACCAATCTTCACTGATTATTAATCACCTTTAAACAAAATGATTTTTTGGCTCTTCTTGATGTTATTATTGTATGTTATTTTCTGTTTGTTGATAATTGAACAATGAAAAAGATATAGAAATGACGTTTTGATCAATGTGCTTTAAAAATAATGTAAACAAATTCATAGTTGAGGTTAAAAATGTTACAATTAATTCCTGCATGGAGGTTTTCAAAAGTTAGCAGGTATGTAATTGTTTCATGTTTTAACACAGAGGAGAGTTTTCTCTTGATGATTATTTAGGCTAAAACTATATATACATGAATTATATAATGTATGTTCTTTGGTTCTATTTATTGAACACCATGTTACAATTTACAATTAAAGTTATTCCAGAATTATTATTTCATACTCTATAGCCAAAATGTTCATTATATATATTCTGAAACATTCATATATCTACAATTTCATAAAATAATGCCTACTGTTAAATACTTAAAGAATTTATATAATCCATAAATATGAATAGAATCAGTGCATTCGCTTTTAAAACCATTCCATGCCTCCATTTATGCATACCCCACATTTGTTAATTATACTTATTCAGAATCAGACTGTACTCGATTTATTTAATGTATCTTTCAAAATGACAATGTTCTCATCATTTTTTTTCAGGAAGTTGTCTTATGGTTCTACAGTCAGCACAAAAGTAGAGTTTACCATACTAAAACCTGGTTTATATGAGGTAATAGCACTTTTAAAATTTGTAAGGAGATGAGGCTAATTTTTAGGAAGTGGATTCCTTATTTTCATGAGGTTCACATATTTTAGGGTATTGGTTAATCAGAAATTTCAGTGTAAAATGAATTCTAAATTTCCTATAGTCTTGAGTGCAATACTTGTTAAAACTATGATATCAAGTATTCAAGAAAAATAACATTTTCTTAATCCACAAATATTAGTCTCCATGAATAGAATTGAATACACAGGAAGCTAAATCCTTACCCTATATATGAAAATATATTAAAGGGCCTGATATTAACCATGTAAAACAATTGAAAAGAGAATTCTAAAGGATGATTTATGATTTTACGAAATTAAAAACCAACAAACATGACAGAGTTGACAAACAGCATCCAAAAACAGGCTCATGCAGCTTGTAATAAGGGTAAATGTCTTTTCCCACATTAGGGACAAAAGTAGACCTCTTCCTGAATTATACATTAAATATTTGTAAATAACTGCTGTTGAATAATTTTTGCTGATGCACATGTATAGTTATCATGTGATCAATCTGTTACCCTTTTATTTATCAAATTGTTCTCAATGTTTCAGTTTGGGAAACATATGAAGCTGAACCTTACATACAACATACCAGAATCCCCTGTAAAGTCCCCATCACAGCTGGTAAGTTCTCCTGAAGGGCTGTGGAGAAATCGTATCAGTAGTGCATCTTCTTATGGTGGAGACAGAGAATTGGAAGAAAAAAGACTTTCATTTGGAAAATCATACTCATTTGGCGATTTAGGACCAGATCATGCACTAGAAACAGAACCACAGGAAAATATTTCGTAAGTTTTTTATTTGTTTATAATCTGGATAAAACCAAATTTTTATATCTCATTTATTGTGAAGGCCAATTGATCCAATATTCAGAAGTTGCATAAAGACTTTTTGTAAAAACAGTAAAATTTAAATTCAGATATTAGAAAATATAAATAAAACATGTTAGGGCTATTCCATTTAAATGTTTGTGGCAGGGTAGGAAGGGAAATATAATTATTGAATGTGGGTCATTGCCATTGGTCTTTTTCAGTGTGCATCTATTACCATTATGCAAAACTCTCTAAAAAATGGTTCTTAGTTGTAGGGATATTTTGAAAGTCCTTTCCTATCCTCCCACATTCATTTTGATTGATAAGCCTATATGATAATGACAAACAAAAACCACTGAAGGACAAATTAAAGATAAAGCAAAACATGGATAATACAGTAGACCATATAAAATTGAGTGGGGAAATTGAGGAATATGTCAAAGATTAACCTGACCAAAGAGAAGACAACATATATATATTTATTCCTAATACTTGCAAGAAACTCAAACTTTACAACCACCAAACTATCTTTTTCTCGTCAGCTTCAAAAAGTATAATATTTCTTTTATGTTCTATTTTCAGGTTATGTAGTAATGATATTCTCCAAAAATCTGTTGTATCTTCAAACTTTAAGAAGAATTCTTTTCTCTTATATATTCCTAATGGATGATGGAGTGATTGAAAAACAGTGTGGTCATTTTCTTCCGGACATTTTAAATTCTGCGTTGAATTCTCCATAGGTATGAAAAGCTTCCATTCAGATGCAACAGTTCAATTGTGAGGTTGAAATAGTTTTAAAAATTTAATACCTTCTCTATCATGGTGAAAGAAGATATTTTATCAAGCTGACAATATTTACTACATGATGTATATATTATACCGGTGTATATTATTACATGTAGTTAAGGTGGCTCGTCGGTACAAACATTTCAGAAAAAAATTAAACCTTTATTTTTTCATTACAAATTTTATTTATTACACTGTTAGTTATTACTTTATGATATGGTACAAAAATCAACCAAAAAAAACGATTCGTTTGGCCCCAGATGACTTTTAAAATGTTTATATCATTGAAAAAGCTCCAAATTATCTCCCTTTGGTGCAAAAATGCCATTTTTTGGCATTAAATTTGAAATATCTTTATGAGCTCATCGGTGACCTATATTTTTTATTATTGTTTTCAAATAAGCTGTACATAAACTAAATAATTGTAAAATTTAAGCGATTTCTGTAATTATGTTATTTTTTTATTTCGATATTACTTATAGTATAACTAATCGCCGTATTTGAATATAAAAAATAAGACAACGCGTGATCGAACGACGCATGGATTAAACGAGTGCGCAGCACGAGTTTAATCCATAGCAGCGTTCGGTCACAAGTTGTCTTATTTTTGATATTCAAATACGGCGATTAGTTATTCTTTTTATTACATTGGCAAATGGCTTTTTTTATGAAATTAATGTAGAAAATATAGCGAAATCCTATATTAGAAAAAAAATTTGATTTATACCCAGGAGCCCCCTTGATACTAGGTTTTATTCAATTTTTTCATTATGCAATATACATGTGGTTTAAATCTCTCTATTTCACTGTGACATCTGTATGCTGTAATTTCAGAAATTATTGCCATGTTTTTATTAATGTGAATAATGTGACTGTGTGAATATGGCAATTCTTAAAACTTGCATTCAATTTAAAATATTATACATACATCTGTATGCAGATTGTCAAGGATTTAGTATTAAATTATCCTGCATAGATGTTAATTTTTCAAATTTCACAATAAAAGATACACACGATGATTTCTTAATTTACAATTACAATTCTTAAAATACGTATTATTGATCAAATGCTTTGTTTAATTTAAAATTACAACAAGTGTTATATAAGGTATTTTTTATATTTAATTCAATTGTGTTTGTTATATTTATTTTATTCATTTTTTTGTAAACTACATTTAGAATTATTGAGATTATTTACTGTTATTGTACTAATAAGAACTATGCCCTAGTGTTCTATACTTGTGCCATTTTCATATTGACTTAAACAATTATTTTATATAAACAATTATTAACAAACTGAATACCTAATGTTATTTCTTAAAAATAGAAAGTTAAATAAATGAATTCTCTGAATGAGTTATAATCATTAAGTGTATATATATGAAATATTGTATTGAATTTACATCCACATTGGTTAGAATGTTTTACATAGAGTTTTCTTGCATTTCTTAATACATGAAGTTTTTCTAAAGAAATGGAGTCCCCAATCTGAAACTTATAAAAATAAGAAGATGTGGTATGATTGCCAATGAGACAACTTTCTAAAAGAGGGGGCCAAATGACACAGCAAATAACAACTATAGGTCACCATAAGGAAAACCCATACTGTATAGTCAGCTTTATAATAAGTTCACCTTGAAAAATTGAAGTGTACTTTGGTTTTAAATTTTGCATTCACAGCTTATTCTGCGACTATATTGTCAAAATTTCAGGCTCATTCCTCATCAATCATATTTCAAAGAAATAAGATTTTCATAGTTGAGGAGTTCAATGTCTTTTCAGATATTCCCATGTTGTAACTAATGTGCAGCTCATAACAATCTATTTTTATCCCATGCATTAAAGAATTTTAGAAAAATAATGGAAATTTACCATTTCTTCTTGTTTAGAAAGTTAACCTCATAGAAATATAAAAACTTATTAATTAACTGTGCTTAAATTATTGACAAAGTTTTAGGGGAGGGGGAGCAATGTCTGTCATACTTGTCTTTTCTATATATTTTACCTTGATGATGGTCTGAGACTACAGTTATCGTCCTTTGATTTTCGTTGTCCATGAATATATTCGCTTATTTCTCTATGTTTTATACCTGACATAGCATGTAGGGATGAAATGACACTATAAGAACATTTAGGTCACAAATTTTAAAGTAAAGTAGTGATTTGTTCCAGCTGAAAAGGGTTTAAAATAAGTACCTTGGAAGTTGTCAAAAGATTTCAAGACCCCCTTAACATAAAATTGTCCATATTTTGATGTAGAGCTGATGAAGTTTTCTATAATTTTTATATAATTTGTCCCAAAAGTAGTACAACACACTGTAAAAATATTATTGAGAAAACGGAGATGGGATGTTTTAATTTTCATTAATTGTGTAAAAGAAATGCACTTCAAAATAACTGGTTTCGGACCTTATGGTTTATATCCCAAATATATGTTGGTGTATTGTATGAACTATAGTCCCGTTATTCCTTTATTAAAATAGAAATTGTAGTACAATGTATTGTATTTGTTTTATTCATATAAAAATAATGAAGTGAATTCAGAAAGTTCTGAAGGAAAAGTTACATAGACTTGTGAAATGATTCTTAAATATTGAACAAATCTTGTTATATTGTTATTTGTTATTTCAGTCAATACTTGTATTAAATTGAGATCTCTTTTCTATATTAAGGTATTATTGTGTTTATTTTACTTTAGTTTTTTTGTATGTCTGTATGCTATTCATTCATAATATTTAGATTATTTCAATTTAATGTAATCATAAGTATTATTGATCCAATTTCCAATAGTCATTTGTATGGTTAATATTAGAAAAAAATGAAGGAATATTCAAGCTTTTTATCTTTCATCTTTCATGAAGTGACAAAGTTGGATGGAGTTTTTTGTTTTTATGCCCCACCTACGATAGTAGAGGGTCATTATGTTTTCTGGTCCGTTCGTCCGTTCGTTCGTCCATGCGTCCGTTTGTCCCACTTCAGGTTAAAGTTTTTGGTCAAGGTAGTTTTTAAAGAAGTTGAAGTCCAATCAACTTGAAACTTAGTACACATGTTCCCCTAACTTCCCCATGATATGATCTTTCTACTTTTAATGCCAAATTATAGTATTGACCCCAATTTCATGGTCCACTGAACATAGAAAATGAAAGTGTGAAGTTCAGGTTAAAGTTTTTGGTCAAGGTAGTTTTGATGAAGTTAAAGTCACATCTACTTGAAACTTAGTACACATGTTCCCTATGATATGATCTTTCTAATTTTAATTCCAAATCAAAGTTTTGACCCGAATTTCACAGTCCACTGAACATGGAACATTATAGTTTGAGTGGGGCATCCATGTACTATGGACACATTCTTGTTTTGACAAGGTTCACTATTGTGAATATAGTTTTTTTACCATCACACACTATAAATCCCATGATGAATTAGGGCCAGTATATAGCTATTTATCTTGGTTTTATTTTGTGTCCTGGAATTACTGTCTTTGACATAAACCCCATGTCCTTTCTTCCTTAATTGAAAAGAAATCTTCATAGATTACATATTATATCTGCAAGGGATGTTTTCTCATTGGTAAAGTATCATACTGTGTTGTGAAAGTAATAATGGTCAAAAGAAATAATAACACAAATTTTCTAATTTGCTCAATTTTAAATGACCAAAATTAATACAGTGTACTTTAAGTTTTAATGTTATGTTCTGGAATTGTAGCAATTTGTTATTTTGCTTAAAAAGTCTGTTATTTGCTATGATCCATGGTTCATAAATTTTGTTTATATTGTATCTATTGTTTATCATTTTCATCCATTCATTATAAAATGTTTTTTTCTTTTGATAATTTATTTTTGTAGATCTGTCTCAATTCTTTTAGGGATTGTGCAATATTATTTTCAGGTTTTCATGATCTCCATGTTTTGTTCATAGACATTAATTTTGCATGTAATTGAATTTACTTTTACTTTGTTTGCTTCAAATATGTTATAGATTTTGTCATTTATTTGTTTTATTTATTTATGATATGATTGTTATACATATAATAAATCATTACAACTGTTCATGAGTATTTTTATTGGTTATTGCATAATTACTTGCATTGCTGCTAGTCATTCTAATTGAAAATTGAGAAACAAGATACAGGTATAGAACAACTAATTCAGGCACAGTTGGAAAGAACATTCAAGAATGTAGTACATATTATAAACAAAATAGTTCCTAGGCATAGCTGTATCTTTAGGTGGAATATTTGGTTAGTTTTGGTATCAAAAGAAAGCTTAGGGACTTGGGATCACTGAAGAACCATTGTTTAAAGTTTCTTTTAAATAACAAAGAAGTATATAAAATTTTAATAGGAGAGTACATTTCTCCTGTTGTTGAGATCAGAAGTACCTGTTTTTGTACCATAAAATTTCCAGGAACCAGTACCCTTTGATATGCAGGCATGCTAAATTTTTCAGCATAAGTCAGTATTAGGTATAATTTTGACATAAAATAATTGCCACTTTAGTTGAACTTCAGACAAAGTAGCCATTCATGGTTGAAATTGCAGAATTTAACATAGAGATCAATGGGGCTATGATATAGTGGTTTTATATCTTTAATAGAATGCATGAAAAGTCAAATGCATACACACTTCACTGATATTTGGAGAAAATTTGTTGATATCAATGAACATAAATGACACAATATTTGATCAGTAACAAATACAATCTTCATTTTATACTATTTCACTATGAACTACCATTCATAGCATAGATATTGAAAATTTTGTGAGTTTTATTATGTACAAAATCATTAGCTGATCACATTTGAAAAACTTTTTGGTACAATGGTCATCAATTTAGGCCAAGCTACATCACTCAACAGCGCTTTTAGAGAAAATAATTGATGTGCTCTAACATTACCCATAGCTTAATAAAATTAACCCCACAATTTGCACAGTTGAAAGCTTGCATAGCCAAATAAGATCTGTTACATTTGCTGATAGAAAATTATTTAATGACCATTGTACCAAATAGTTATTTAAATGTGATAAGCTAATGATTTGTACATCACAAAACCCAAAGAATTTTCAAATTCTCTATCATCAAATGAAGCTGATCTTGTTTGGCTATGTTGGCTTTCCACTGAGCAAATTGTGTTTTATCAAGCTAGTTATAATATAACAGTACTTTAAATATTTTCTTTGAAACCACTGTTTAGTGTTTTAGCTTGACCTCAATCGTCCAGAGGTTGCTTGTTAATCTAAAAATTGTGAATTAAGAATTCACATAATTAAACCCTTTATTTGCAAAACTAATAGTATATTGAAGTTATTAAATTCATTTATCTCCCAGGTGAAATGTTGGCATGGGATAATATTCCCTCTGTCTCATTCTTAGGTGGTGTCCTACAAAGACTACAAGTATGTAAATAAAATTTGCTTTGCCATTTAGGAGAACTTGTACCACACATTGCAATATTGAAGTTAGTAAATTTGATTATCTCCCCTTTACCATTTGGGATTGGAATTATATTCTCTTGTGCATATTCTCAGATAGTGTCCTACACCTGTGTTAAGTTTCATAATTAATGATTTTTATGGCCTTTAAATAGGATTTACATTTAACAAAGTGATATATATCATATATTATAAGTAAAATCCATTGCATGTATTTTCTTTTAACATGCAGGACAATAATAATATGCTATGCACTTATGCACATCCTTGGCTAATGTTCTACAACAAATTTAGTTTGCATCAACATTTGTGTAGCTCTTTAGGACGAGTTGTACTTTCTAGTACTAATCAAATATTTAGCGAAATGAGACAACTTTCCACCACAGACCAATTGACAGTTAAGAACTTCAGGTCATACAACTTTCAACAATAAGTAAAACCGTTGCTGAATAGCAAGCTATGAAAAATTCAGAACGATTTCAATGAAAAAACTTATGTCCTGATCCAGGTATAAACAAATTCATGAAAATAGATGTGATATACATCCACAAAAACTCAACAACATAATTACTGGCTCCTGACGTGGGACAAGAACAGACAGAATGTGGTTGGGTATAATATTTGTATCAGCACTAACCCTCTTCCCAACCTGTATGATAGGACACCATGACATAAGAAATGTGTACAGAGCAACATCAGAACAAACTAGAAAAATCATTTGAAATAGGCTTAACAGAATTCTCAATTTTATTTGACTTAGAGAAACACTAAAGATCATGTTCTTGTATGTACATCCCAAGGGACATAAAGATTTTGTCAATATCTGCACAGGTTTAGAGGAGTTGCACCGTCAAGATATGACCACATTTTAAATCAGCTGGCATGTATTTCATGTGTTGTTGTATATCACATTTGTTTTTCATTATTTGTTTTGTACATCAATTATACCCTTTGTTTTCTCGTTTTATTGTTTTACATTTGTCATCTTCCATAGCCTGCTATGCGATGTCTGTTTTGCTCATTGTTGAGGGTCGTACAGTGACCTGTAGTTACTAACTTATACGAAGTTATCTATCTTTTTGGCAATATAATATAAATTTTAAAGTGAGATAAAGAAAATGAAGATAACAAAATGATTACCAAACATCCTTGATGCCTTGATTAACACTGCTATACATATCTTTACCAATGAAGTTTAGCTTTTCATCAACTTTATCACTATCTTTCATTCAAATAATCACGAAAATATCAACTGTTCAACAAAATCATTTTGTGTCGGAGTCCAATATAGTGTGCAGTTGATGAAAACAACATTACAATCACTATAAGAAAAAGAAAAAAACAACTAATGAACTAAAAAGTTGTCTTCACCACAGCGAGGCTGTATAGTTACTACAAAAATCCTGGATCACAGCAAATTTTATAAATTGTATGTGTTTCAAAGGGTCTCTGATGTAACCAAATTTATACCATGATTACGTTAAGATTTTTAATAATAGACATCGGTGACTGACCTTTGGTAGTTGTCTGCTCTATGGTCGGGTTGTTGTCTCTTTGGCACATTCCCCATTTCCATTCTCATTTTATCCCAAACCTAATATACAATCTGACGTAACTAATTCCTCAACTAATAACAAAGCTTTCACCACCATCTACAAATGCACTAATTGCATTCTATATATGCTTAAATCAGACAAGCATTTTTCAAAGCTTATACTTGTTCAAGTTACCTTCATATATACGCTTACTAACGTTTATCTGGGACATACTGTATTGAATATAATAGTCTTAGCTGTAATGGTTTAAGTTATTGTTTATGTTTCACTCTTCAAGTAATAGTATGAAACAATTAAGCTGTACCATTGGGTCAATAGTGCAACAGAAAGTAGACGTTATAATTATCCTCTTTAATAACATGTTTCTATTCTTTACGAAGAAAATCAACATTTCTTATACACTTAGAATGAACGATACTGTAATGTTAGACAAGTGTATTTCTTATAGGAACTCACTCGTGCTTAAAACGCGGAAGTGGCAAAATATTGAAAACATTATTGAAAAAACAGTATGTCTTAATTGACTTTTTCTGAGCTAAAGTTCTTGTAATGATTTAGCACCCGTTGATTCTTGCGTTTAAAAGACGATCGTTTGCATATCATTGAATACGATAATTGGATCAAAGTATGTTTTGCAATGGCACCATACCACTAGTCTAGAAAAAAGACAGATCCAGACACCAGTCTAGAATAAAGACACAACAGGTAATTTACAATGATTTGTCAATAAAGTGAATTATTTCCAAGGAATATCTTGAGATTTCTTAAAATGAAATATTGATATGTGTCAACATATTAATGTAGTATACAGTTTTTACTAATATAATAAACTGTGATTTTGTCTTTAGTTTATAAACAGGTACTTGTTGTTTATTTTTTAATCAGCGTGTGCAGTGTGTTTGACAAGTCAGGCAATGCATGCACATCCTTTTACATAATTATATTATACTAGAACACAGACAAACCCACTAAAATTCACGGTATCACGGCTACATGATAGAACTTTGAGGTTCTTGCAATATATTTAGCAGTGTTATACGTCTGCTAATAATATGACGGAAATTATAAGAAATGTCCCAAGTTGTCTTGAAAGATTTCGGGAAAATATTAACAAGAACACCATAAAAGAAAAAGAAATGAATAAAAAAAAATATGTCAAAGCAGTGTTTTTTTTAAAGAAAGAAACAGTTCACTATGGTCATTAATGACATGTCATAAAACACAGACATGGTAAAATAGATAAGCATCATGCATAAAGCAGAACAAACAAGCTAAAACCACATTTTACTACAGTTGACAATGATAAAAAAAAAAGTAAAATCACAAAAATACTGAACTCCGAGAAAAATTCAAAACGTAAAGTCCCTAATCAAATGGCAAAATCAAAAGATAAAACACATCAATCGAATGGACAACAACTGTCATATTTCTGACTTGACAAAGGCATTTTAAAATGTAGAAAGTGGTAGATTGAATCTGGTTTAATAGCGCTAAATGATGACAGTCGCATCAAATTCCATTATATTTACAACAATGTAATGAGTGATATGACATGTAAATCGACCTTAACCGGTCTGTTAAAGTTATAATCATAACGAATTCGAAATCAGCAATCAAATTTCAATTCAATGAGACGGAAAATAAAAGCAAAGTAAGTGTGCAAGTTTATCTTGATCGAGTGTGAAGAAAACTTATAATTTATAAAAAAAAGGTAAACTGGAAAACGAGATTATACTGGATAAGGACATTTTGCCTTGCAACAAACCCCTCGTATCGAAGAGATAATGCAAATAAACTCATCATAGATACCATGATTGAAATTTTGTATTTGCGTCAGAAGAGCGTCGCGTCTACAAAAGAATCACCAGTGTCAAGTGTTTGTTAACATGCAGAGTTATCATACTCTTCTAAATATGTCTGCTTGTTTATACATAACGAGCTAACAAACTGATGCCCTTCTTAGAATGTGTTTCCGATAAGAACACTTTATAATTTGCAGTGGCGGATCAATGCATTTGAATGGGGACATATAGTCGGAAATCCCGCCCCTCCTTTTGTCCTGGGTAGGGAACCCCCTTTTGAAAATGGCTGGATCCGCCCTGATTTGGCTTCCCCGAAGGCCTTTACTTATTCTAAAACTCTTTAAAACAATCACTTGAAACAAAGCTTCACTAAAATAATGATAAACAAGAATGTGCCCCCAGAACACGGATGCCCCATCCGCACTATCATTTTCTATGTTCAGTGGACCGTGAAAATGGGAGAAAATCTCTAATTTGACATTCAAATTAGAAAGATCATATCATAGGGAACATATGTACTACGTTTCAAGTTGATTGGACTTCAATTTCATCAAAAACTACCTCGACCAAAAACTTTAACCTGAAGCGGGACAGACAGACGGACAGACGGACGGACGGACAGACGGACGGACGGACGAACGAACAGGCGGATGCACAGACCTGAAAACATAATGCCCATAAATGGGGCATAAAAATATTCGTAAATCAACTTATTTATATATATAGATATATATAAATTACCACGAAGCATATTATTATAGACAAATAATTGTTTTTCGTGAATTTCTTTTTATAGTGTGATAGTGGAATTTTACATTGCTTTTTATTTTCAATTTATTTTCAACTTATTCGGTTTTTATTTTTACAGCATGCGCGAGTGATGATTGGTATTTAGTTTTCGAAACATCATATTCTAATATTTGTTTTAATTGGCTTTGAATTAGTGTTCAGTAACTGCAAGTTCTCTTATATATTTATATCGGTGGTTTGTGTATAGTCTTTTGTTAGTTTTTTTTGTGCTCTGTATCGATCTGATGAGTCAATTCTTTATCAACTGGTTTTACAGGTTTTTTTTTATGTTGTGTTGTTTACGCCACTTTCCGAGGTAATTGGATCAGATGAGCGCTCGAAAACGTGTTTAAACCTTTCTGTATGTGTCTGTCCAAAGTTTGAACTTGTTATTCAGCATTTTTTGGAAAATGCTGCAACCATATTTAATTTTCGTTTTTTGTTTTATACATAAATAAGACTGTTGGTTTTCCTTTTTCTATGTGGTACGTATTTAACTCATTGATAAATGCCGTATGATGGATATGAACAAAACTTGCGTACACCGTTATTTTTCTTGTTGACATTTATATCATTGAAAATCATAACTAACACAGCAAAACATTTACATTATAATGAGTTGTGTATAGATTGCCAATGAGACAAATCTCTATTAAAACGATGTTAACTATTACAAAAAAATTAAACAACACGTTATAAATTTCTTGAGTTCGAAGCTCTTTTCTAAATTAACTTCCACCAGGAACGCTCAAAGTCAAATATTTGATACAGTTGGTGAGCTATTAGACAAAATAAAAGGACATACAAATAGTCAAATCGATTCAAAGTCAACCAAATCAAACACAATTCATCTGTTCCTGATGGAATTGAAACCTTAGTTTCTTATAATTTTAAAAGTTATTAACGGACACGACAGATACCATAAGTACCTCAAACTTTAGTTTAAGTTTATTTCTTTCAAAAGTGCATAAATTACAATTAAAATAGAGTGATTTTGAAACAAGAAGAACTTTATAATATAATACAAATCCGTCTTCCTTCAGTAAGGTCCTTTGATGACAAAACTAAGAATCAATTTGACGATATCAGCGGCATTTATTAAAATACAAAGAATAACGTATTAAAATACAAAGAATTACGAAAACCAACCAGCTACAACCCCTGAGCACAAGCAGATGGTTTGATATAAGCGTATTGTAAGAATGTATCTGGTTTAACATGTTTATGAGTGCTCAACTCCTACCCTACCTGGGAGAGTATATTGACAGTACATATACACATTTAATATTTCAAACTTAATGTCAGTACTACTTTTAGTCCGGCCGATTGGTGCAGATATAGAGCAGAATTGCTCACTTGATGAGGAAAGCATGAAACTTTGCATAGTAGTTTTTGGTTATGTACCATTTGATTTCAGCTATGGACCCACTCTGAAAAATCCAATATGGCTGCCATGTTCAAGATTGAGGAAAACGGTATAAATATCAAGATTGTCTTAAAGGTATTCTATATAATTTCGGAAATTAAAGTAATGATTCTTTAAAAATGGACTTCATGTTTTTGAATTTGTTATCAATTAATTTTAAAATATAAAAAAATATAATAAGGTTATTTCTATAACACATACATTTGCAAATATGGCTGCATATACTAAAACAAATAGTGAAATTCAAGATGTTAATCAATATTTTACATGTTATTGTAATTGTTCTTTAAACGCTTTCAGTTTTAATGGTTGGAATGAAATAGGTTGAAACTAGTCGATTGAACGTTAATATAGGTCGGTTAAATGTGGTTGAATAGTAGGTAACTCATATGAATTTTGAGGCAGTGCCGAGGGCACCTTGTCTCGTGTCTCTTTAATGCCACGTCTTACGTCACTTATCGCTTTTTCATCTACATCGTAAAACTATTCTATGTAATGAATAGGTGTACCTTTCTTCAGGCGGATTAGACGATTGCCACCATTTAAAATGGTTATGGGGCAACCATTTCCTTTCCAACTACGTGCGAAACAAATTTGCAATTATTCAGCAATCATGGTCCTAAAATGCACTCCTGGTCAGCGCTTTTATTAGTTTTAATGGTAACAGTCATTTTTGAGATTAGCGGAACTGTGATGGTTCGTTTTATGCAAACTTGCTGAGTTGAAATCTCGTTTCCACTGTTAACAAATGCCGCATTTATCACTTTAGTGTTGATGGTAATTGTGGGAGTACTCAGGTTTATCACTGCACTCAGTGTGTCCAGAATATCTAGCCTAAATATAACAAAACCACGTAGCGTTACTTTCTCCAAATCTCCATTTTTTGTCGGTATTAATTTCTCATTTACTAATGTTATCATTATAGCAGTGCTCACATTCTTGTCATGACCTCGTACTGCTAAGCTCTTTCAAATGGTTCGTCTGATGACAATATCGGACGAGGCCGTGGGCCTCTGTTCGATTTTGTAATGAGGTGATGTTTCATGGCCAATAGACTTTAGAATCGTGCGTTGGCCTACTGGCCCGATCCTTTGCTGTTTAAAGACTCCATTGTTGGGGTTGCGCTTTTATTTGGTCCGTATCCTGGTGAAGGAGACTGTTGTCTGAAATAACCGGGATTTCTGCAGTTTGTCCGTGAAGATGCTAACCGTTGTCTTTATAGACTATATGATATCTAGCTTAGTGGAGAGGGGGGTGCGATCGATGGACATTAAGCTAGGATGTATTTCTATCTGGCGATCTACCGCGATTGTATTGCTCAGAAGATCTTCAACGTGTTTGTTGATCAGGTGATCTTCCATTGAACTGGTGATCTTCCATGATTATTTGATAAGAAGAACCGAGGTTATATATTAATCGGCCAATCCACGGTTATGCTGATTAGTTGAAAGCATAATATCAGCTAGTTTTGTGACAATTTATGTCAGGTTATGCACCTCGTTATCCAAATGACTGCTTATATTTCCTTTATCGGTCGGTGATACTGCGCCATCAGCAAAGTAGACTTGTCGATGGTCATAATTGGCACTTTTTGATCCATATATCGCCATATGGTTTGCTATTGAGGTTTTCAATTGTTTGAACGCCTTGTTTAATGTTCCTTGGTTCCTGTCTATTACATGCCTTGCAGAATCTTTGTCTTTACATCCTCGACGGAATGCTTCAGTTCCAATCTGGTTTGATCGTCTTTCTTGTTGAAGCACTGCTACACACATTTTTTCTGTTTTCGCATTTTCATTTACCGGCAGTTCGTTCAAATTGGTAAATAAACGACTCCCAAGTCATGGATCCTCTTAAATTACGTTTTTGCATTTTTGGGAGCTGTAGGCTTCGGCTCCGGTCCCTTGCACCAATATTTTCTTGCCATCGGGTATATTCTCTCTCCAATGAGGAGTCGGAAGAAGAGGTGTTGTCACACTCTTTTGGTTTCCTCTGCCCTTTCCTGGATCGGTCAGTGGAGTCAGCTTGCTGTTATGTGAAGCCTGCTAGAGCTCCAGGACCTGACGAAGTTGTCATAATTGGAGTGTTAAATGTGGGATTTACCATTGACTCGACGGGGATGATACCGTAAGTAGGCACTGCATTCAGCATTGGAGAAACTTGATAGAATCCACTTGAAGCCAATTGTTTCTGTAATGGTGTGCGTAAGAAGACACAAGCCTTTTTCTAGTATCCTTGATAAGTACTAGAGGTTTATAGTATGTTCTTAAATGGAGATTGTTGTTGAATACTTTGAACTGTCTCATGCAGGGCCAAGGACCTTGACATAGGACTTTTGACTTAAGGTGAAGAAACCTTCAATCCACCAGCCCAGTAGTCAGCACTTCGGTGTTGACATGAATATAAATTATGTGGTCATTTTTATAAATTTTCCTTTTTCAAAACTTTGATTACCTTTGTCGTATTTGATACAACTTTTTGGAATTTTGGATTCTCATAGCTCTTCAACTTCGTACTTGTTAGTCTTGATACATATTTTGATATGACCGTCACTGATGAATCTTATGTAGACGAAACGCGCGTCTGGCGTACAAAATTATAATCCTGGTACCTTTGATAACTACTAACAACTTCAACAGAGTTGGTGCGGTTGATAGTTCATGCGAACTACAATAAGGGAAAGACCAAACGCATGGATTTTGTTGTGTATTTTTGGTAAACTTGCGTTGTACTGTCTAAGGTCAAATTTTGGCTTAGAGGATGTGTCCATTGCAGGAAGTTTAACTTCTTTATTTCGATTGTCCACTAATTCAATTACAACCGATGCCAGTTGTTGGAAGGTATCCTGCTGTTCAAATGCACTTTTAAATTCAACTGTGTCTCTTTCTTCAGTTGTTGTCAGCTTGTCCATTCGTCTCACCACAACATTGAATATCTTATTGGTCTGGCCATCAATTCCGCCAGGCATTTATTACTAGCCTTGTGGTCTAACCTGTCTTAAGACTGCTGAAGTTGCTGAGATATTGCTCTCATCTGTTCGTTATTAATATTTATTGTTTCTTTCTGTTCAGCTTGAAACATAATGAGACCAACACATATTTTATCAATTCGCACTTCGCTCTGTTTTATATTTCAGTACATCTCAGCTGTTCTTTGAGCATTAGATTTACTATCTGCTAGAAATTCTTAGTATAATTGTTTAATAGTCATTTTTGAGCTGTCTTCTGTTAAAGCGTCTTCAGCTGTGGGTGACGCCATATCCCAAAGTGATTCAGTTTCTGCCATTTCAATGTTCTTTTCCTTGTTGTCCTCAATTCCTGCAATTTCACTGATATGTGTTTAAATGATTCTCAATTCAGTTTAATATCTCAAATTGCAAAATATTGCGACCCAGAAATACGATAGGCACTGCAAAATATCTTAACGCAAATAAATCCCAAATCACAGCTTTTATGTGTGACCCAAGAAAACAAATAGTGCAACTTTTAATGAAAGCTACTACTGCAGCCTTTTATGAAAGCTACTACTGCAGTTTTTTATGAAAGCTACTACTTTGTGTATTTAATGACAAGCAAGGCAAAATCAAAAAGGACAGAACTGGGACATATACTAAATGACACTATACATTAATAAAATGCTTATATTCAGGTCAATTCTCAATAATGAATATTTGCTTATTTTTCAAGGCGGCCATTTTGAAAATAGCCGCCATTTTGTATTTCAAAGATAGATCAAAACAAAATCTTGCTAAGAATACCAAGTCATTCAAATATGTTGATTTTAGTGCTTCCAGCATCAAATCCACTGTGGTTTTTGCAATACTGGAAAATATTTTAGAACGTACGGCAGCCATCTTGAAATAAGCCGCCATATTGAATTTTGAGGGTGGGTCCATAGCTAATATTGCTCAGTCCACAAAAATGTGCCATCATGTAAAAATTGGTGCTTTCCTCATTATTTGAGCAATTTTTTCACCGATCGGCCGGACTATTTTAAATCTATCTATTTTAAAACTTTTTAAACACCCAGGTTGCAATTTTGTTATATCACGTGACTTACACACCCTGGTTACAATGACGTAGAGGAGCTGTCACTTATAGGGAACATCAAAGGTAAAAACTTGATTAGAAAATGTGAAGCTTCTGGCATCTATCAAATAATTATTTGAATCGAAACAGTATATTATTTTTTTTTAATTTTAGGTAGTGTTTTAATTTCGAATTCCTCAAAATCTGAGGCATTTCATTTCCCGATTAACTTCCTTGTTCCCAATTGTACTTATTTTTCTCATAATTTGGCTTTTGATTAAGTTTAACTCCATATGTGAAAGGAAAAAAAAAAAATAAACCAAATAAAATGCAATTAGACAACCGCCTTTTTCATGATTTGTGATGAATTGCCAGTACCGAAAGCCATTTCTCTCCCCAAATAAAAAAACCACAAAAAAAAAAGATTGAATCAATAGCCCATGCAATTAGTGTTGTTCATTTTTGACAATAGACAATACTTTATTCTTAAACCTCAGACTCATCGGTGTACAAGAGGACATCATATATACACGTTAACCCATTTTTATACTTAATACATTTACACCACTAAACATAATAATGCATGCACATGGTAAAATACAGCAAAATGAAAGCTGTGTTAACTTGTACTCCGTTGGATTTGCAGTATACTATTATAAGTTATCTACGTTCATATCCGTAGATATGGATATTTTAACACCCTGAAGTACCCCAGTACACCATGAGGCGTAGCCGAAGGGTGTACAGGGTACTGAAGGGTGTTAAAATATCCATATCTACGGATATTAACGTAGATAACGAATTTATCCCCGGTCTTAGTCCGAATCGGGCGAGTTTTATGGAAATTCGGGTACAAAGTGTAACGCGAAAACAACGTTTTTTTCATTATCTAAAAACGTTTTATTGAAATTTGGAAATTTTACATATTTTTTACGGGGTGTAGGGTACTACCTTTGGCAGAACCCTACAGGTAGTCAAATATAAGACGTTTTTAATACGGAGACAGAGAAACTGGATTGAGTCAAATTTGGCGCTCAATGTTGTGAGAGTTACGTCATAGATGGTATGCCGTCAACGTGGGTCATTTGCATAGCTAGGTCAGTAGTTCCATTCCTTGAAAATGTGGCAGTCAAGTGATGCATTTAATAAAATGAGTGTAAATGATTGACATAATAGGACAAAATCGTTAATGAATTAAATATTTAATTACAAACATCATGGATAATCTACAGAATTCCATATTTCACAAGGAGCAATAATGGAACTAAGGAAAACTTGCGTGAAGTTCCCCGGGGTAATGGTTAGCAACGTCCGGGGATATATGTTAGCAACACCCAGGGGCTATGGGTTTTGTAACGACGTGCGTTAACCAATCAAAATTCTAGATATATACTAAGCCGGGGATAATGTGGTATATATTTATTACTGAGCAGTTTTATTTCCTGTTTTTGACATTTGAATAGATAATGAATCTCCTATTCCATTTCCACAGAGATGAAAAATTCGCTCATTTTTTGGTATTCCAGACCATCTTCCCGTCTCTACAGGAAAATTTTTAATTTGAGCATCTAAATTTTGCTAAATAAGTCCTGTTACATGACTTCAACTTTGTCAACTAGGTTTCAAAGCGATATATTTTGAGAAATATTGCTGTTGTGAAATAACTTTAAACTGTAATAACTACTGACCAATGAGAAACATTAAGGTCCTCCGATACCTTGACTTTTATCGTTGCTTTGTATTTTTTACATATAAACATTTATAAATCTGTAAAAGAACACTTAAAACAAAATTGAACAAGTTCAGTATCCATGGAAACATTTTATGATATTTCATGTATATCAGACATACATAGTTTCAACACTGATACCTAACCCTCTCCAAAACAGAATAAAAATGGGGTCTTTCTGGTCATTGCTTTATCAATATGCGTAGCTTCAACAGCAGAACATGAGTGAGTTCCCAGTACCAATAAAAAAACTTGTCAACTATAATCTTAATCAGAACTTTGAATATGACCCTGAGAGTAAAATACATTGATTCGAAAAATGTCACTTTTGCCTCTTGTAAGAAATACAAGTTACCTTTCTTCCAGATACATGAATTTGTATAAGATTCAACATGTTATGGTGATATATAAAACAGAGGAAAACATTCATTGTTCGTGATCTAACACCAATTGAACCAATTCTTGATTTTATACCATCCAATTTTAATAGACCGTAATACTTCATTAATATTCATAATAACAAATATGACTTTACAGGTACTCCATAATGTCAGATTTGATTCTTTGTGGTCCATGCAGTTATGCTGGCAGTAATAAAAACGCAGAAAAATGGTGTACAGTTTGTGAGGAAGGATTATGTACAGATTGTGTGACAGTCCACAAATCTATCAAAACAACAAGGAATCACAGGCTCATATCCACCGATGAATTCCGACAAATAAAACATATTTCCATCCACCTTACCTGTAAAGACCATGACAAGCGACTTGAGCTGTATTGTAAAACACATGATGTTGCTGTTTGTTTGGGTTGCGTTCCTTCGCATCATAGGGCATGCTCTGACGTCATGACTTTAGATAAAGCTGCCGAAAATGCAAAACGTTCCACTGCACTGGCCGACTTAGAGAACACTTTAACCATAGCATTACAAAATCTTCAACAACTCATTAACGACCGTGCTTCAGCATTGGACAATTTAGACGGTCAGAATCGAACCATAAAAAATGCAGTCAATGATACACGAGCAAAAATAATGAAAAAGTTAGACGACTTAGAAGAAAAACTTCTTTTGAGTTCGAAAAACAACATGGTAAATGTAAATCCGAACTAAGCAAACTTTTAAACCGTTTGAAAAACTCGGAACGAAATTTAAACAGTCTGAAAGAGCAAACATCGCAATTGAAATCATTTGCATCCGATATTCAACTTTTTCTTGGAACGCGTCAGATCAATAAAACAGTCTTTAAAGAAGTAAAATCTGTCAAAGAAGGAATCAAGTCTGTACCGAACTATGAAGTGAACTTACAGTTACACACTGCTATCATTGCGTTAATGACCGAAGTAGATCAGCTCGGGGAAATATATGTAAATGAAAATATCACTAGTTTACCGTTCAAAGAAGCAAAAGTAGATCATGCCCAAATACAACTTCGAGTGCCCGAAATGAGAACCATTAAAAACATCCGCTTGAAGTTGAAGAAGAGATTTAAAGTGAATAAAAAAGGTGTAATTATGTGGTTGTCTGGATGCACCATTTTATCAAATGGTAATGTGTTGATTGCTGATTACCAGGGAAGTAAAGTACTAATGGAGTATAGTGAAGACGGTAAACATATCCGTGACATACCATGCTCTAGACAACCGTTTGATTTAACAGTCATAGACAATGACCGTATTGCTGTTACATATACAGATAGTAAGTACGTAGATATTTTGAATCTGAAGAACAAAACTGTAGAGAACAAAGTGAAATTTGATAAAGACTGCTATGGAATATCATACCAGGACAATAAACTATTTATCATTTCAGGAGGCATTGTAATAACAGATATATCAGGAAAAGAACTGAACACATTAAAAGTTGAATGTGGATTATACTTAGAAACAACCATTGATAGAATATTTTTCACCGCAAGCAGAGGTCAAGCTGTACATTGTATATCCATGACAGGTGAAGAAATATGGGTACATGAGAATAAATCGTTAGTCGATTTGAGAGGCATAGCTGTGGATGATCATCAAAATGTGTTTGTTGTTGGTCGAAGTTCTAAATTGCTAACAGTAATACAGAATGACGGGAGGGCAAATAAAACAATACTAACAGAAACAGACGGTCTGGACTCACCACTTGCGCTACACTACAACAAAGACAAAAAGATGTTACTTCTGGGTAACCAGAGAGCTTATGCAGAAATATACGATCTTGAATAGTCTCATAAAAGGCCGTACGGTGACCTATAGTTGTTAATGTCTGTGTCACTGATGAGTCTTATGTAGACGAAACGCGCGTCTGGCGTACTAAATTATAATCCTAGTACCTTTGATAACTATTTACACCACTGGGTCGATGCCACTGCTGGTGGACGTTTCGTCCCCGAGGGTATCACCAGCCCAGTAGTCAACACTTCGGTGTTGAAATGAATATCAATAATGTGGTCATTTTAATAAATTTCCTGTTTACCAAACTGTGAAATTTTCGAAAAACTAAGGATTTTCTTATTCCAGGCATAGATTACCTTAGCCGTATTTGGCACAACTTTTTGGAATTTTGGATCCGCAATGCTCTTCAACTTTGAACTTGTTTGGCTTTATAAATATTTTGATATGAGCGTCACTGATGAGTCTTATGTAGACGAAACGCGCGTCTGGCGTATTAAATTATAATCCTGGTACCTTTGATAACTATTTACACCACTGGGTCGATGCCACTGCTGGTGGACGTTTCGTCCCCGAGGGTATCACCAGCCCAGTAGTCAACACTTCGGTGTTGACATGAATATCAATAATGTGGTCATTTTAATAAATTTCCTGTTTACCAAACTGTGAAATTTTCGAAAAACTAAGGATTTTCTTATTCCAGGCATAAATTACCTTAGCCGTACTTGGCACAACTTTTTGGAATTTTGGATCCGCAATGCTCTTCAACTTTGAACTTGTTTGGCTTTATAAATATTTTGATATGAGCGTCACTGATGAGTCTTATGTAGACGAAACGCGCGTCTGGCGTACTAAATTATAATCCTGGTACCTTTGATAACTATTTGGTCTTTTGTGGATAGTTGTCTCATTGGCAATCATACCCTATCTTCTTTTTTATATCATAAATATTATTTTATATCCTTATTCAAATTCATCAGTTTTTAAGTTAATTTGAAACAGCTTTTTCTTATAACAATATAATTTAGGTAATGTACATTTTCGAATATAATTGATCAGTGTTTATGTGTAGTAAAGACTTATATAAAAGTGATTTACTACTCTGAAAATAACAGGGACTACAATTTAGGCATAAAATGTTTGCGGATTCGTATCAATGAAGATGTTACTTTATGACAATATATACATTTTGTTTGATAGACACATTTTTTTATCACATACAAAATAATATAAAATATGTCTGCAAACTAACTGATTGAATTTTGTTTCGCCTACTACAAATATCGAAAAGTGCGAATCATATGAATGCTAACACGGCGATGGCGTAAACTATTTGTATAAAGATAAATATATCAGAAGGTGTAATTTCTAGATACCATATACCTTGTATACGTGCTGATATAAGTTTCTGAAGTTTCTGGCTAGACCGTTTTCATTGCATTCATTTCTTAGTATGTGCAACAGGGCAAATATATCTGGTATTTAGAATAATTGCAAGATACGCCAGACAACTTTCACTTGACTTTGACCGTATTTTATAGAGCAGTGTTCAACTTTATTGCAAGTTTTAAGTTCCTGTATAATAAGCAATACGGAATTAGAAGAAATTTTCAATAGATTTGGAAGATACCAAGGAGAGAGAGAGAAGTCGATAGAACTGACAACGCCAAGAAAAAATAACGAAAGACGACGAAATGACAAACAGGTTAACAGACCACTAAAGATCATACTTAGACTGAGCAAAACGTATTTCAACAAAAAAGAGGGTGGTTTCGTGTGTTCCGAAAAGATCGCAGATCTTGCTCTATTTTGGAACCCATCTTGAACATTTATGTCTGACCAGATTTGTTTGACATAGGCTTATTTTTCAGGGTTCACTAATCAAGGTTAAGTATGTTTCTCAGATTCCGTACGCAAAAATCCATTTGACCTTCAAAAATATTTTCACATTTCATTGGCATACGTAAAAATTTTGAGGTAGATGAGGACGGTCATTTACATTTTTTATTACATATTTATTTTAAAAGATATTGCGTCGGAAGTACATAATCTTCTAGCAAAAATCTATTGTAGTTTCAACCGTATTTTCTATAATGTTTTCTATTTCCTTTCATGACTTTCTTGATAGAGGTTGCTGCACAAAAGGAAACTATTAAACCAAGAGTTCCAAGTGGTGAATTTGAAGTCATCCTTTCGTAAGTTTTACGGACGTCATCTCAAGTCGGTTTAACTGATGGAATATTCGTTTCACAGATGTTAACCAATATGTTCCTAACGTCACAAATACAATCCCGTACCTATTTAAAAAAAATTGACCTTCCGATTAGACTTATTACCGGGGTTTAATAACACGAGAAACACGGTTTCGGTACTTATACATCCTTTGATTAACAATGTTTGACTTTGAGCGTTTCTGATGAAGATAAATCCAGAAAAGCGCTTCGAACGCAAGAAATTATTGAACTTGTTGTTTTCATTTTTTGCCACATGCGGAGCAAGATCTGCTTACTCTTTTTGAGCCCCTGAGACCCCCCAAATTTTGGTAGGTACGTGTTGCTTAGTCTTTAGTTTTCTATGTTACTATATATTCTTTGTCCATTGGTCTTTTTCTTTTTTAGCGATGGAGTTGTCTGTTTATTTTTGACATATGAGTTTGGTTGTCCCACTGGTAACTTTCACCCCTATTTAACAGTTTAATGTTTGTGTTTTTTATAGATAGACACACTCCATCATACATACCAGGTTTAAACAATTTAACGTCTAACGTGATTTTCTTTTACCAAACACTCATCAGTGACGCTCAAATAAAAATGTTTTAAAAAGGCCAAATAAAGAACAAAGTTGGAAATCAATTAGGAATATAAGTAAAACTATGTTTCCGAGCAAACATTGAAATTCTTAGTATTTATAAAAAATAAAATCACAAAAATACTGACCTGCGAGGAAAATTCAAAACGGCAAGTCCCTAGGCGAATGGCAAAATCGAAAGATAAAACACATCACACGAATGGATTAAATTGTCATATTTCTGACTTGGTACAGGCATTTTCTTGCGTAGAAAATGGTGGATTGAACCTGGTTTTATAGTGTTTAACCTCTTAATTGTATGATAGTCGCGTCAAATTTCATTATATTGACAACGATGCGTGAACAAAACAGACATAATAGATGAAGTTGGCAAAATAGGTGTATTGCAGTCATCCTGTATCAAAATTTCACACAGAACAAAAACTAACATATATTTAACAAAGAAGTACAAAAATCATATATCAAATTAAACAATCACGTCCAGTGCTTACTTTTTTTATGTGTTTTATTTAAGAATGTTAAAATCAATCCATAAAGGATTGAAAAGTCCTGTTACCGAATTGCTAGATTAACATCAACTCAGTATAATTTGTTTATATAAAAGCGGACAGTTTTTTGTGTGGATAGGCCGGAGTGATAACAACAAGGAATCACAGGCTCATATTCATTGACGACTTTCAAAAGATCAAAAGTATTTCCGTCCACCTTACCTGTATAGACCACGACAAGCGACTTAAACTGTTTTGTAAAATACATGATATTGCTGTTTGTTTAGATTGCGTTCCTTCTCATCATGGGACATGCCTTGATGTCATTCATCTAGATAAAGCTGCTGAAAATGCAAAACGTTCCACTGCACTGGCCGATTTAGAGGACACTTTAACCATAGCATTAAGAAGTCTTCAAAATAATAAACGACCGTACTAAAGCATTAGAGAATTAAGTTAGTCTGAAGCTAACCATCAAAGATACAATCAATGATACGCGAGCAAGAATAAAAAAAATGTTAGACATCTTAGAAAAAAACACTTCTTGAGTTAGACACACAATATGGTAAATGTAAATCCGAACAAAGCAAAATTTTTAACCGTTTGAAAAACAAATTGTCTGAAAGAGCAAACGTCACAATAGAAATGATTTGGATCCGAAATTCAACTTTTTCTTGGAACGCGTCAGATCAATAAAACAGTCTTTAAAGAAGTAAAATCTGTCAAAGAAGGAATCAAGTCAATACCGAACTATGAAGTTTACTTACAGTTACATCCAGCTGTAATGGCGTTTATGAATGAGATAGATCAGCTAGGCAAAATATCCATTAAGGAGACTACCACTAGTTTACAATTCAAAAAAGCAAAGATTGACCAAGCCCAGATACCACTTCGAGTGCCCGATATGAAAACCATTAAAACATCCACTTAAAATTGAAGAAGAGATTTAAGGTAAACATATAGGTGTATCTATATGGTTGTCTGGATGCACCATGCTATCAAATGGTAATATGTTAATTGCTGATTACCAGGGAAGTAATGTACTAATGGAGTATAGTGAAGACGGGGAACATATCCGTGACATACCATGCTCTGGAATACCGTTTTATTTAACAGTCATAGACAATGACCATATTGCTGTTACAAATGGACATAAAAAGTACGTAGATATGTTGAATTTGAAGAACAATGCTGTCGAGAATAAAGTGAAATATGATTAAGACTGTTATGGAATATCATACCAGGACAGTAATCTGTTTATTATTTCAGGAGGCATTGTAATAACAGATATTTCAGGAAAAGTGCTAAACTTATTAAGAATTAATATGCAAGATAGTACATAGAAACAACCATTGATAGAATATATTTCTCCGTCGAACGTGAACATACTGTACGTTGTATCTCTATGAAAGGTGAAGAAATATGGGTACATAAAGTGGAATCGTTAATCGATTTGAAAGGCATCACTGTGGATGATCATCAAAATGTATTTATTGCTGATCAAGATTCGAATTTGCTAACGGTAATACAATATGATGGGAAGGCAAGTAAAACACTACTTACCGAGACCGACGGTCTGGACAAACCATCTGCACTACACTACAACAAAGACAAAAAGATGTTACTTATTTGTAACCAGAATGGTAGTGCAGCTTTATACAATCTTGAATAGTTTATACAACTTATTTCATATTCTAAGGCAAATGCATTAAAAGAAAAGTAATTGATCAGTATTTTTTTATTTTAAAAAGACTGATTTTAGAAGCAAAGAGATTAACTACTCTGTGAAAATCACACGGACTATAATTAAGACAGATAATGTTTCCGATTCATTTAAATGAGGTAGTTATCGTTTGACAATTTATTTGTTTTGTTTGATGGATATGATTTATAAATATTATTAATGCAAACACATTGATCAGATTTTTATTCGCCTTTCAATGACAACACATATGAATGCTAACACGTCAATGACGGCATAAACTTTTTTGTAGAAAGACTTAGATGCCATATATCTTGCTTGCAAGTTTCAAGACAACATATTTTGTTTCTTTAAATAAAATTTAAAACAAAATTTTCGAGCAAGGGTATTGTGGTTTCAACCATATTGTTTTCAATTGGTTTGTGTTATGCTTTTTAAGTACGATCATCCAATTGAATAACATATGACAGTTGTAACCCATTCGTTTGAGTTTTTGATTTAGTTTAGTTCAATTAAGAATTGAATATTTTTTTGTGAATTTATTTGGGTGTGATTCTAATTTGTGCTCACGGTATAACTCTTTCTTCTTGTAAATTGAATTCGAACAAAAGATTTAACATAGGATTCAAATGAGATACACAATCTGGCGTTGGTAGAAGGCATGTAACCACGCAAAAATGAAAAGTTCAGAATAGAAAATAAAAAAACCTCATGATAGTCATTGATCATTATTTTGAGTTAAAAGAATAACCAAGTAAATGCAGATATTGTTGTATTTCAGGAAAAGTAAAATCACAAAAATACTGAACTCCGAGGAAAATTCAAAACGGAAAATGATTGTCAATCAGACAACTATATTTAAGGAGTACTGGTCAGTGATTTTCACATTTACACGTCACCGTAAAAACTATGTAATTTTGTTGCGTAAAGGTAGCTGTAGGAGGTCTCGGGTTAATGAACAAAACATGATTAAATTAACAAAAACCAACCCAAATGGCCTGACTTTTACAACAGCAACTATAGCAGACAGCAAACAACTAAATAATTTAATACCAGGCTTCTGGCATCGTACAGGCGTATAAGATTTGATAGGTTCAATATGTGTAAGAAGATGTGGTAAAAGTGCCCATGAGACAACTCTTCAATTAAAAAAGTAAAACATTATTGGGCAAAGTACGGTCTTCGACACGGAACCTTGGCCCACACCGAACAGCATGCTTTAACGGGCCCTAAAAATTACAATTGTAAAACCTTTCAACCAAAAAACCAAAGGTCTAATCTATATAAAAACTGTAAAACGAGAAACACTTATGAACCACATAAACAACTGAACATCAGATTCCTGAATAAGGACAGGTGCAAACAATTCCAGCGGGATTAAACATTTTAATGGTACCAAATCTTCTCCCTCATCTGAAACAATAAAGTAGCATCCCAACATAGAAAGACACACTATCAAATTTCAATTGGAATTGCTTAGCTCAATCAAAAAACGATTCAGAAAAACATTAACTTTGATAAAAATAACGTCATGTTATACACAGGTAAATGCAATTAATTTCGTTGATAAGTATACTTCTTATACTTTCTGTATAATCTTCCATTTAGGAATACAAAAATGTTTCTTGAATATTAATAAAACTAATCTAAAACTTGTCCATGTTTGTGAACACTTGCAAATATATCCTGAGCAACGGCATTTGAAAAAATCGTCATATATCTATGCTATTATTTTAAATTATATGTCATTATATCTTTTAAATTTATCTTATTTTAAAACATTTTAAATACTCAGGTGACAATTATGATTCATTACGAGAATAACCTGCTGATAACAATGACGTAGATACTGTCGTAAGGAAAATTAAAGGTAATTAATTTATTTTTATTAAAATAGGCAGCACAAATAAGCTTCTAGTATTTAAAAAATATATCATTTGCATCGAAACAGTATGTTAAAATGGATATTTTTTGTTTTATATGGGTTTTCATACATTTTCACCAAATCCGAAAGAATTTTAAATTTAAGATTAACCTACCCATTTCAAAGGTTAATGTTTGTTGGCTAAATTAAGGCAACAGTAGTATTCCGCTGTTCGAAAGTCATAAATCGATTGAGAGAAAAGAATTCCGGGTTACAAACTAAAAACAAGGGAAACTTATCAATTATAGAAAAACAACTAAACAATAGAAACACTGAAGTGCAACAAAAAAGACAACGTAACACATACAGAAACGAACTATAAGATGTCAATAAAAAGATGTCGCTAAAATAGACAAAAGTAAGAGAATTTTAAAATATCGCATTGAGTATGATGCATGATGAAAAGCATGCATATAATGTCTTAACTGCTCCTAATTATAATTAAGTTAATAATCGTAATTATAAAAAAAATATGTTTTAATCTAAAAAGCTGTTCATATCTTTGAACTACTTTATTTGGTAATCTCCGTTTAAAATACTTTATCTGGATTTATAATTGAGCACTGTGATAAAACTGATCACAGTCTTTCATTACATTAAAATTAATCCTTGGTTACTTTCTTTCAATAACAAAAGAATACGATTATTATCAAAGTAAGAAATTATCCTTAATTCGTGTTTAATGAATTTATGTTCTCAATCCATGGTGAGAAGACATTGAGATGTTATATGCGATGTCTTAGTAGGTTAGTACAAAGCTCTTTGCACGTATGAAACCCGTTTCCGTAAGACTTTCAGAAGTCCATTGGTTGCATAATGTATACACCTATCTGACATACTCTCCTATCAAGTGACAGTCAATAGTTTTGACTTTGATCCTGTCGGTCCTCTTCGCAGAACCTGCTTTATTGATTTGTTTTCCTTCGTCGTAAGTATTCAAGCAAACACTTTTCTTATTCAAGATACGAATGGTTTTAAAATTTCTTTGTAATTGTATTGTACTAACATTTATGGGGGGGGGGGGGGGGCTGTTCTAATGAAAAGAATTGAAGTTTATATTTGCATTTGTATTAACAAAAATATCTGGAATATGTTATTTTTGAGAAATGTTAAAAATGTTCTAAAAACAAATGAAATGTTGTCTATATACGCACGACGTTCTATTTTTTCATCATCTTAATTTATTCATTTTACTACCAGTTTAAAGTCTTGACGTCTTTGTGTTAGGAAATTTCTAATGCTTTGGTCTGGATATGTTGTTTTTGAATTTGTGCTGAACTTTACTTAATAATTTGTGTTACACATTCTGTAAATGATAAAATGAAGTCAACTTCTGCTAATTGCATTTAACTTAAAATGTGATCCATAAAATACATACTTCTATCTTCTTACTTATTTTCTTAAATGCATTTAATTGTAGTTCAGATCTTCTAGTCATTGTTTTTGTCATTGGTATACATATGTATACCGAATACAAATAACAGAACACAATATTAGGTACCCAGAAACCTATGAAAACCACTTGTCAGCTATATGTATACGTATACAAATAGTGTAGAATCGTCGATTTGTCTGCCCCTATTCTACCCGCCATTTTTAATGGCAGTGCCAAATACTGTTCGCAATCCCAGTCGAACTGCCTTGCAAAACCTGAGTTTTGTTAAGTTGCAAATTTTTTCCAGTACTGCTTATAGATGAAATATTTCCCCCTTGATGTTACAACAAGAAAAGTAAATCAATCATGTATTTTCTCCTTTAGTTCACTTATTTTAACGTGAAGAAGAAAATATTTGGATATCGAAAAAATTGAATGATAAGTTTTAAATTTCACTCAATCATGTGTATTAAAAAATCTAAATGCTATTCAAGACCTTAAACGGCTTTTGTGGACCATTTTCACAAACATTACAAATTAAACAGATTTTTTGTTGAATTGTGCATCGTAAGGCTTTCCCATGAATTTATGTTAATTTGAAAGAACGTGCATATTATTTAGATTTTGGTTTAGCTTGTTCGTACTGTAATTGCAGTTTTGATCCATCTTTAAAAATATGTTCAATAAAGGGACAGATTATTTATCACTCTCTGAAAGTATAAATTAGTACAGAAAGACTCTTAGAATCTTTTGAAAATTGCTCTGATGTGAAGTTAATTCCTTTAAAAAGTTTCTACCATTTTTACCATTATTTTGGTCAAACCATCTTGTACAAAACACAAGACGAGTCACCTCAGTTTCCTTTCAACTGTAAATAGAATATATATATCAAACGTGTAATGATGAGGAATCTAAATGAGGACATCATTCATATTTCGTGATCAAATAAGAATTGAACCAATTTTTGATTTTACAAATTTTAATAATCGTTTCATTTTATCAATATTCATGCTAACAAATGTGACTTTACATGTACTTTATTATGTCAAATTTGGTTCTTTGTGGTCCATGCGTTTATGTGGACAAAAAAAGAGAAATGCAGAGAAATGGTGTACAGTTTGTGAAGAGGGATTATGCGCATATTGTGAGAAGGTTCATAAATCAATAAAGAACAATTAGCGATCACAGGGTGATAATCACCGAAGTCTACCATGAGATAAAACGCATTTCTATCAGTCTTAACTGTGAAGACCACGACTCGACTCGAACTATATTGTAAAACACACGATGTTGCATTTTGTGTAGGTTGCTTTCCATCTCATCATGGGACATGCCTTGATGTCACTCCTTTAGAAAAAGCTGCTGAAAATGCGAAACGTTCAACTGCAGTAGATGATTTAGAGAACACTTCATCAAATTATTAGCGATTGTGATTCAGAATTAAATAATTTGAATGAATATAAGCAGACTATCAAGAATACAATCAATGATACTAGAGAAAGAATAAAAAAAAAAATAGAGGACTTAGAGCAAAAACTTCTTCTAGAATTAGACATTCAAAATGGTAGTTGTAAATCTGAAGTAGACAAACTTCTAAACCGTTTATAAGGTTCAGAACGAGATTTATGTCGTCTGAGAGAACAAACACCGCAACTGAAATCATTCGCATCCGACGTTCAACTTTTCCTTGGAACACGTCAGATCAATGAAAGATTTTCTCAAGAAGTAGAATTCGTCAAAGAAGAGATCAAGACATTGGAGAACTCTGAAATTTGCTTACAATTACATCCTTCTGTCATCGCATTGATGAATGAAGTAGATCAGCTCGGGGAAATATCTTTAAAGAAGACTATCACTAGCTTACCGTTCAAAGAAGCAAATGTAGATCGAGCTCAGGTACAACTTCGAAATCCTAAAACGAAAAGCATTGAAAATGTCCATATCGAGTTGAAGGAAAGATTTGAAGTGAAACAAAAACATACCATGCTCTAGTAAACCGTTTGATTTGACATTCATAGACACTGACCGTATTGCTGTCACATATGGAAATAAACAGTATGTAGAGATTTTGAATTTGAAAAACAATACTGTGGATAAAGAAGTTAAATTTGAGAACGACTGCTATGGAATATCATACCAGAACAATAAACTTTTTATGATAACACGTGGCATTGTAATAACAGATATTAAAGGCAAAGTTCTGAAAACATTCTATTTTGAATGTGAAATGTACATAGAAACCACAATAGATAGAATATATTTTACCACAAAAAGAGGTCGAACTTAAACTTATCTTCACGGAAGGCGAGGAAATATGGGTATATAACGATGAATCTTTAGTCAGATCGAAGGGCATCACTGTTGATAATTATCAAAATGTCTATGTTGCTGATGAAAAGTCGAAATCGCTGATAGTTATACAACATGACGGAAAGGCTACTAAAACTTTATTAATCAAAATCCATGATCTGAACTTGTCATCTAAATTACACTTCAACAAAGACAAAAACGTTTTACTTCGATGTGACCACTATGGACATGCTACCTTATACAATGTTGAGTGGTTGTAGAACTGAATTACATGAAGTTATTGAATGTTTTGTCAACATGCACGAATTTCACAGAAAGGACAACAATATTATTCGGCTAAGTTATTTTAAAAGAAATTAAATTAAATATACTTTTTGTTGATAAGAAGAAGATGAATGAGTACCGAAATAGAGATATATCATTTTGTGTAGTCACAGTGACTTTGATTCAAACATCAGTCTATTAAGGAAGCTCGCTTGTCATGTTTTGGAATTTTGGTCAGATTTTCGGAATTCTCTGGTTTTATCCATTTGAATGCCTTAACAAAATTTGCCCGGTGACCCCATATTTCTTTTTATAATTCTTTTACATGTATAATGATAAGCTGTCTGTTAAAATCTTATAAAATTTTAATCACTTTTTAATAGTTTTTGAAGACTTAAACTTGTCAATGATAAAGCTATGAAAAATCAAGAGAGAACATTTTCCCGCCAAAATTTTAATGGCTAATGGAAGTACACCACTAATTCATGGTCCCATTGCTTTCTATGTTAAATTCCTCCGTTTCAAGCAGGCACACCTCTTTTATTTTAAGTTCAAATAAAGTGGCAATCATTGCATTTCAAAGCAACACTTTATGGTGTCTTGTACTGAAAAAATCAACATACCTTGCATGGCATATAAGAAAGAACTGGTTCCCGGAACTTCAGATGTACCAAAACAGGTACTTCAGATCTGACAAACAGACCAAATGTACCCTCTTTTTAAAATTTGGTGCAGTTTTTTTAATATTCAAAACTAAAGGTCCAAAAGTGTTCTACAATGATCACCAGTCCTTCAGCTTTCATTTGATACCAAAAATACCTAAATATTCTACATATTTTGAAAGTTACACTCAGGAACTATTTTGTGTTAAATATGTACTACTTTCTGGTATGTGCTTTCTGGCCGGGCCTGAATTAGTGGTGTTACACCTAATACCTCGAAAACAAGCACGGTGACCTATATATGTTTTTTGCTCTTTTGATTCCTTTGTTAATCCCTTATCAATATATGCTAGTGTTTTGAAAAGTTAATTACTTTGAAACTGAGAAGCCAGCTACCTTAAATAATATTTAATTTGATTGTAGATCATGTCACAAGTCAAAACAGAGTGTGTACAGAAAAGAACTTAAATTTTTAATTATTTGTTATTTGAGCTTCATAAAGATAATAGGCATAAACTCCAGATACATGACTTATATGATTTTGGAAATCAGACGTGCTTTTTCGTCTACATAAGACACACCAGCGGCGCACGAAGCAGTACAATAGACAGGCAAAATAAACATGCAGTAAGCGAACACAGAAAATTTGTTCCTAATACGAATAATGTTATCTATGCTCGGTAGTATAAAACCGTTAGTGCTTCGAACGATTGCCAATGAGACAACAATCCAATCAATTAAAGGGACTAGAACGCAAAGACCAACTGCTCGACAGTGTACAAAACCCAACAGGTTGACGAATAACTCTGGACAAAAATTGTTTTGACATGAATGTCAAGTAAAAAGTAAAAAAAATCCGAGGAAAATTCAAAATTGAAAGTCCGTAGTCAAATTGCAAAATCAAAAGCTGAAACACATCAAACAAATGTATATCAACTGTCAAGTTACTGTGAAATTGTAAAAAAAAACCAACCTGTGAAGTAGATGGACTATTTTGTGAACCAACGATGAAATCGATAAAATGCAGATATGATTAGA